>PITB01000383.1:0-315334 GCA_004024585.1 Paradoxurus hermaphroditus | reverse complement strand
CAGGGGGGGCAGGGCAGGAGGACACAGGCAGGGAAAACGAGGCTGTAGAAACATTCGGTCGCACACAGCGGGGTCCGTCCGCCTCCGCCGAGAGGCTTCTGGAATAGGAGTCCCGTTCTCTGTAGTGGCCCCTCTCCCTCTCTCAGCCCTGCAGCGACTCTCCAGGCTGGCGGGCCGGCTGGGCGTCACACTTGGTGGCAGAGAAAGGGGGGGCGTGGCTTCCCCGTCCCGGGCACGAGGCGCGCCTCGCTCCAGAAGCCCCGGAGCCCCCGCCAACCTGAAATGTCCCCGCCGCCGCCTTCCACGCGGGGGCGACCCTCCCGTGCGAGAGCCGTCCCCGAGAACACCACAGCCCTTCCGTGTCCTCTGCTCGAGCCTGCGTCTCCAAGAGGACTTGGGGACTCCGGGCATCTCCGCGTGTTTCCAAAGCTCATCGTCAGCGAGAGGCTGACGCCGAACTTGCCCTTTTCTTCTTCCCAGTTTTTCGTCAACATTTCCACGAGCCGCACCTCTGACTTGACCTCCTGCCATCCCGGGCGCAGGCCCCCTCCAGCCCTGGCCCCAAGGCCCTTCTCCAAATTTCCCTTTCCGCTAAGTGTCCTCGCTGCTCTCCGGCCAAGAGGACGGTTGTGTCGCGGCCGGCTGCACGGCAGGCGGGGCGGAAACGCACGGATGTAAGGAACGCGAGGGGCGCGGGGCGGGAGGCAGCGGGTGTACTCGGGAGCCCGCGCCAGCCCCGTGTGCATGGGGGTGGGGGGGAGGAATGAGAAGGACAGTGGTTGCCTCTGTCTGCTTGGTGACCATCCCAGCACGTGCCAGCTTCCCGTCCTGACCGCAGGCGCTCTGCTGGCATCGAGCAATAAGCAGGCTTTGTCCGCGCCGCTGTCTTCAACTTAATGCACAGGGCAGGTCCGTTTCTTTTTGAGAGAGACTCAGGTGTACGCATTAAAACGATCAGTAGCCAACTGAAGCAATGTCGTCTCAACTTGTCCCTACATTTGGACGGGGTGGTGACTCACACTGGTCCCAAAGCACTCTCTGTGACAGAAAGACAGGGAACTTGCAAGATTTACTATATAGCGTCTAGTCATTGGACGGTGGGGCTCACAGTAGCACGTGATACCTATGCAGGTGTGTTTGCTGCCTGCAAATAAATAAGATTATAAGGGGTCACTTCCAGCGCTTCAATTAAAGGGATTCTTGTTTTATGATCAACTCACCTTTTAAATTTACTAAATAAAGCAAGGGGCACCTGGGTGGCTCCATGGGGTAAGTGTCTCACTCCGATTTTGGCTCAGGTCATGATCTCATGATTCACAGGATGGAGCCTGGTGTTGGGCTCGGTACTGACAGTGCGGAACCTGCTTGTCACTCTCTCTCGTGCAAAAAATAAATAAGCTTTAAAAAATAAATTTACTAAATAAAATTCAGTAGCTGAGGCAGCTTGTTAGTTTCAAAGGTGCATTTGTCATCATGTGCAAGGAAGGTTCTAGAAGGCCGTGGCTCACAGCGTTTAAGGAAAGGTCCAGGGGCCTCTGTGAGTTGTGGCCCCACTATGGAAGACCCTCACCAAGTCTCAGGAAGGTTCTGAGAGCTCAACTGGGCCACGTTGCATGTCCACCAAGTGCCTGAAGAACCTTAAACAGCATAGTTTAGGCTGTGTTGGGGACACCTAGACTAGCGAATCTCAGTTCACGTATAGGAAATGAGCCACGGGGTCCACAAAGACCCCACGTTCCAGGAAGACCTGGTGCAGTCGGGGCAGCAGAGCATGAAACAGGAAGCAGTGAGTGTCCCCCTGCCCCTAGCATGGCTGGTACACCAGCCGGGTGCGCGGATGGGAAGGACGGGGGTCCCTTGAACAAAGGTGCTCTATTGATGGAAAACGACACTCAGATGCCATGTAGGAGGCCCTCACCATTTGTGGCTTTGCCTTAGTTATACTCACACGATTATAAACTTTGCCTGATACCAAAAAGCACCACGTACACTGCTCCCGCTCCCAGCGGACATGTGGGCACATCCGCGAGGGGTGTAGGAAATCGCCAGTTCACGCTCTGGCGCGAGAATACACAGATGAAGACAAGCCCAGAGAAGGGTATTCTTGCTCGTTCGATCCTTTCTCTGAAGGCCAAGCAGTTACACAGTGGTTTTTGCCAAGCCTTTAGCTCTTCAGTAGGGGACCAGGAAGATGTAGAACAGGTTCAATGATGGCTGCGTCACGTGTGCCCTGGTCACTATACAGTTGACGCTACACCTTAGACATGGTTCTGGAGAAAGGGTCCTGACTGGGTTTTTATCACGAAAGGATCTGTTTTGTTATAGAAATGGGTGCCTCTGGGAATGTGCTTTGCTTTTTATAAAAAAAATAGGCTTGATGCTATTTTTATTACTTTCCTCCAACACGTTATTTTTCCTGCATCTCTGTGCGCAGGGGCCTGGGTTTTGCCAGTCAAGGAACATTCCGAGGACGTAACCCCTGGGGGTGGCAAGGGATGGCCATCTGTAGATAATGTGGAAAATGTGTAATCCGGCACAAATCAGCTGATTAATTAGGCCCCCATTGACGTTTATATTCTAAAACTAAAAATGTTTATTTTCGTAGTGTTTGCTGACCGCGGAAGAGACTCGAAGACCTAAAAAACCCTGCAATTTATTTTTAGCCCAAAAGAATGAACACAAACATGTTGACCACATTTCCAAGCTTCATAAACATGGTTCCTGGATCCAGTGGCTCCGGATGAGAAGGGCCACTAGATCACTGGGTTGAGAAGGGACGAGCTTCCCGTCAGCGCATGCGAACTTTCCGACATGTGACTACAACCCAGGGTACCACCCCAAGATTAACGCGGGCGCGGAAACAGCAGGTGCGCTCAGTATGGGCATCCGTGAGGGCGGGCCGCCGAGGGGATGAGCATTAGACACCATTGTCCCCTTTCTGTCTGCGGTGACCCTGGAAAGGGATCCTGACACCTTCACGAGGCCATCTCAAAGCAGGAAGCGTCTACTCTCTTACAGGTCTTTGGATGTACCGATGCGATGTCTCCATCACATGGAAAAGAAACACGTCACGAGGTCAAGGAGGGTGGTGGGGGGGGGGGCGCCTCTGGGTTAGACTAAGGCAGATAGCACTTGGTTCTGGAAACAGGAGTTCTAATGCGTAGATCATGGACTTTCTTTTAGATCAGATCTCAGAATTCTGGAAGTAAGCTCAACCTCTTATGTGGCCGATAGTTTCATTCATTCTTTGGATGGTGAACGTATGAGGCCAATTGTCGTGTATAACCCAGAGGAGCTCAGCGAGGTGGGGACGTGTCAGATTTCCCGAGAGGAAAGGACCCCACAGAACACCGTGGGGTGGAGGCAAGCAGAGGAAGAGCTAACATTCGATATGATCAATATTATTGATCATAATACGCATTAAATTCAATGGCGGGTGCTGGAAATAGGCTCTTTATCTGACTCTACAGAAGTGTAAGACGTACAGGATTTTTCTCTTCCTTCGGATGAGGGAATAGACTGAGAGATGAGGTCATGTGAGCCGTGTCTGCAGAACTCAGGAACAGGGAGGGGCAGGGCTCAGCCCCAGAGTGACGGATTGCCAACCTGACCCCGTCCCTCACCTCCTGTGTTGCTTCACAGACTCTTGTTTAAATAAATTATTGAAGCATGTACGTATGATAAAGAAGTCCCCGAAGGATTAAGTCAGCTTTGCCAAATGTTACCTAATTCGGTGGGAATGATCTAAAAGGCACGTTCACCGGCCATGAGGGGCCGCGTTGATGGACTGACATAAAAGGTACCAAGGGGAGACACAAAGGTGAGGCCCCGAAGCAGTGTCCCTCTCAGGCCATTTTAGGACCCCTCCCTTTCATTCCTGATGCCTTAAAACATTATTTAAATATGCTCATAGGCGCGCCTGGGTGGCTCAGGCAGTTAAGAATGTGACTGTTGGTTTCGGCTCAGGTCATAATCACACGGTTCATGAGTTCAAGCCCCGCGTTGGGATCCACGCTGACAGTGTGGACCCTGCTTGGGATTCTCTCTCCCCTCTCTCTCTCTGCCCCTTCCCCACTTGCATATTTACTCTCTCTCTCTCTCAAAATAAAGAAACATTAATATCTATCTATCTATCTATATCTATCTATCTATCTATCTATCTATCCTTGTAAATCTAGTTCAAAGAGATTCCCAGCTAAGGAGGGGTGGGGCAGGGTACTGGTGAGGTACGGGTGGGTTTTGAGATGGGGAGAAAGCCCTTTGAAGGGGAGGGGGACCCAGAGCAAAGATGGATGCCCCGTCCTGACCTGTGGCTGGAGGAGATCCCTCTTTCTTCCCCTGCTGGGGGCTTTTCCACTTTCAGACACTCATTTCCTTTCATTTGTCTTTGTCCCTGTCACTTGGCCCTCTCCCACCTCCCCCCTGCCCCTGAGCTGCTGGAGCTCCAAGTGCTGGGCCCCAGGAGGTGCCTGCAGGGAGGGCAGCCCGGGCTGCTCTCATCCCCTGGACACCTGAGCTGGGGCAAGGTGGCCCAGGCCCTCACAGTCACTGTGCCACATGCCTAGAAGCTTCTCCTCCAGGACAGGTGGGTCCTCTTCGCCCCGGGCGCCCTGGAGATACCCTGCAACCATCCAAAGTTCACTCCCACGTTAAAGGGCAGGACGGGTTTCCACACCTGGCCTCATACTCGCTCTGCCAGGATGTCTCCCCACCGCACTGTGCCCCCAGTCTCTCCCCCTGCATCCTGCAGGGCACCCCGTGCCTTTCTCCCTCACCCTCTGCCCCCCTCACCAGGTACCCACCTGTCAGCCCCTCAGGTTTTCCATAGCATCTCGACCTTAGAGGAAATGGACCTTGACTGCTTTGCCAAAGGCCCCTTCTTCCTTGGAACACTTCTGGAGGGGGTGGGGGCTCTGTCACGGAACCCCCTTCTAAGGCTGGGTCATCTCCCCCCCACCCCATACCTCTTCATAACACAACGTGAACACTTGTGTCTTCTTAGTCTGCATAGGGACCCAAACACAAAACAAAACAAATGAAAACAAATGAATGATTCAAAGTCAGAAAATTATAACATCAGGATGGAATTCAAGCACATTGGAGCAGCCGTCAACACCGTACCGTGGATTCGGAAGAAATATTATAATTTGAGGACCTTTGAATATAGGATGAGTCATTGTTTTGATAAAATATTTCCCATTAAATCTTTCCTATCAATCTACACCATCAGCCCACCCTCCAAGCACACCTATTTCTGGGTTTCTTAATATTTAACTTGTTAAACCTATGTTTTCACTCATCCAGTGAAATCAAATTGAAGAATCGTTCTTGGTTAAACATAGGTTTGTTTCTCCCTTTCATTTTTTAGTTCCTTCTTCAAAAACATCTACCTTTACATTCTTGGTGTCAAAAACAATGGTTCTTTCATTTAGGAAGGAGAGAGAAGTGGAGATTTTTTTTTTACAAGTGAATCACATAGAGAGTGCAGTGAGAAGGCCCAGCACAGAAGGGGGCGAGGGAGGGGTGCTGGGAGCCGAATTCAAGCACGCCTCTTCCTGCCGACGCCCAGCAGCCTCGAGGAAAAGGAAAATGAAAGGTCCTGCCAATTCTAATAACCGTACCCGTATGGATGGAAACGCACATACTGGGAGCGCCTGGGGGCTCAGTCAGCTATGTGTCCCACTTCAGCTTAGGTCACGATTTCGTGGCCCGTGAGTTCGAGCCCCACGTTGGGCGCTGCGCTGACAGCTCAGAACCTGGGGCCTGCTTCGGATTCTGTGTCTCCTTCTGTCTCTGTCCCTCCCCTGCTCATGCTCTGTCTCTCTTTCTCTCGGAAATAAATCAACATTAAAATAAAATCTAAAAAAAAGAATATATACTGGAGATGGGGGGAGGATGACAGGCACCCCATGAAAAGACGTCTTTGACTGGAACGTGGTAGAGACTCTGACCCATGAGGACTTTGTGTGACTGTGCGTTTTTCACAACGCACAGCAGGAACCGGTCGTGTTTTTGCACATTATTTATTAATCCAAAGGCTGGCATGATTCTTACTTTGGCCCAGAGGAGGTGACCTGCTACGCATTTACAGACGAACCAGACTCACCTCTGCCGTCGGGGGGTGGCTCACCTAGCACAGAAGCACAAGCATCGAAATGGTTCAAACACACTTTTTAGGTTTTGTCTTTTTCGCAGCCGCATTCCTGTACTTAGTTACGGATTCGATCAGTATGGTTTCCTTAGGGACGCAGAGGTGTGAAGGAATAGTTAGATAAATGAGTTGGGAGCTTGGGGGGAAAGTGCTGGCGGGTCCTCACACATACCGAACAGTTGAAGTCATGAGAGGCATTGAGACACCCCCTCCCCCCAAGGAGAATAAGTAGAATGACAAGAGATCAGAGCAAATACGCGATCCCGGAGAGCTAAGTGTGGGAAAGATGAATTGGGGGGAGGGGACCAGTTTATATTCAGGGTCGATTCACCTGGTAAGACCACACGCGCTGTTAAAAATATGCCCCTCGGTGCCACTACGCATTGGTTCTGAAGGTGAAATTGTCAACGTCAACCGTTCCTTCCAGCTGTGACGCAGTCGAGTCATAGACATCTGTCATATGTGGGACGTTATGCCATAAAGCCAAGTCCCGCGCCCTTGGAGCTGATCTTCGAATTGCCCAAATTAACTCGAAACAATTCAAAATGCTCTGAGACCCTGTATGTAGGTGTAGGACCACCATAAGCACTAGGACGTTCAAGAGAGAACGGAGGGGAATTAATGCAATCAGGGATGTCTTCATGGAGAAGTCGGGATGAGTGGGGTCAGGTCCAGTTGGGAGAGTTGGGATACAGAAAGACGCTTGTAGGCAGAACATACTGGATCAAAGTCTTTGGAGTGAGATAAAGAGCTGGGGGTGGGTGGTAAGGTCACGCCCCCCCCCCCACAGCATCTACACACATGAATTGCACCTGGTGACAGACTTCCGTGAAGTTAATAAAGCCTGAGGGTGAGGACCCGTCGTGTGCGCAGGCCCCTTGCAAGGCCCAGGACCTGATTTTGCAGTCGTACATCTGTAATATTTTTCTTAGAGGTTCCCTGTGATCGCAGAAGCTCATGGCAGGAGTGACTGAACTTGACAGTGAACTCTAGCCTACCCCGTCCAGAGCTGAATCGTCATTTATGCGTTGGCGCACCCGTGTCTCCCCCGGGGCAGAGGCTTTCACATCATCATCTGAGTGTCCCTGCACGGGCCTAGTGCAAGAGTTGAGTTCATAGGCATTTCAGCCCAGGTGACCGCAGAGCCAGGTCCTGGTTGCGAAGTGTTGAACATGGATGTTAGCTGACCCTGGGTTGCGGATCAGGTCTGATGGAGGAGGCGGGTAGCCCCTCCGAACTGCTATGTGTGCAGTAGAAGTCACGTGGGAGGAAAACGAAGCTCACGGCGGGATGCGGACGGACCACAGGAGGAGAGATGAAGGGGGGAGACGAGTGGATGGCTGCCGAGATGATCGTCAAGGAGAGGAGAGGCCCCCAGCGTGAGTGGCGCAGCGATCGTCACCTGTGTTTCTCGAATAGCGCAAGTCTTTCTGCTCGACATGGTTATCGGCCACCAAAGGATCACCTTCATCCATCCCTTCTCTGTGTGCCCTTCTCCTGTGCTGGTATCATGACCGCCCACCTTGAGGACCCATCGGATCACTTGGGGAGAGGCCGTCTCATTCATGACCCTAAGTGACCACTGACAGACCACCCAAACCGGAAACAACCTCCTAACTCAGACGAGCTTTTATTTTGATCTGGGATAGGAGAAAACACAAAAAGCTTGAAGCTTCAGCGGTACGAACCTTTGTTCGCATGGCTCGATAACAAAGTATCTAACAAGCATTAACTAGAAATGCAGTGTTGATTTTGCTCGAAAATGTGTCTAAACGTGTGGGTGTTTGCATCTTCAAGTGAAGACGATGACTGTGTTCCAATAGTTGATCGATTCCTTTATCTCAACACAAAATGTTGCCTTAGAGTTCCTTAGCCAAGTTAGAGGGAAGCAGAGAATGAAAAAAAGAAGGGGCTGATTTGAAATGCAGCCCGTTTCAGTGATGCTGATGGACTCAGGGCTCCGCTCCGGACCCCTACATGAGTCAGGTTCTCTGTAGAGAGAGACATCGCGTAAGGGATTTCAGAGAACAATTCAGGAGCATTGATACAGAACAGTTCATAAGATCTAAGCAGGAAAGCGCCTGGGGGGCTCAGTTAGCTAAGCGTCTGACTCTTGGTTTCGGCTCAGGTCGTGGTCTCTTGGTTCGTGAGTTCGAGTCCCCGTGTCAGGCTCTGTCAGCGCAGAGCCTGCTTGGATTTCTCTTTCTCCCTGTCTCTCTGCCCCTCCCCTGCTCTCTCTTTCTCTCTCTCTCTCTCTCAAAATAAGTAAACTTAAAAAAAAATCTAAGCTGGCCAACTGACCGCTCAGAATTAATGATTTTAGAGCGAGCCTCCGGTCTGGCGTGGCCGCGGTAGTTTTGGCGCAGGATCCGGGAGATGGAGACTCGAAGCCCGGCTCTCAGTGGTCTCTTACCTCCTCGTTTCCATGACAGCAATGGCGGCTCCCCTGTATCCTCTCCGGCTGGGTGTTGCCTTCCAGATGGATTTCAAATGGCAATGCAGGGGCGCCTGGGGGGCTCAGTCGGTTAAGCGGCCGACTTCAGCTCAGCTCATGATCTCACGGTCTGTGAGTTCGAGCCCTGCATCGGGCTCTGTGCTGATGGCTCAGAGCCTGGAGCCTGCTTCAGATTCTGCGTCCCCCCCTCTCTCTCTCTCTCTGCCCTTCCCTTGCTCACACTCTGTCTCTATATCTCTCAAAAAATAAAATAAAAACGTTAAAAAAATAAAAAAATAAAATGGCAATCTAGTCTAAAAAAGTGGGAAATCGTCCTCACTAACCACTTCCCATCGACTGCTCTAGTGGTACCAGACGGGGCATCGTTTTAGTTGTACCTTGGCCAGTAACTGACAGTGTGACCGTGGACAAGTTGCTTCACTTCCCTGAATTACGTTAAGCTAGACATCGTGGTTCCAGGAGCAGCAACTCCTGGTGGGGTTAAAAATGGTGGGATTGGACTGTGGGTTCCCAAGGGGCTTCCAGCTCGGCAGGTCAATCATCACTACCACCGGCTTCTGGAAAGAGCTCTGAGGCTTAGCCGACTGTGCCTTGTGGAGTTCCTTTTGGGACTTAGGCTGTTGTACTGGGACCAGAGGGGCTCTCGGTCGAGAATCCCGTGGGCCTGTCTGCGTGTGCGCCTCCCATGTGGCTGTGTTTCCAGCCCTCAGTGTGCAATGTCCAGGTTTCATTGCACTTTTACAGGTGGACAGTCCCCAGGCTCCTGTGACATAATACAGTCCGCCCCGAGGAGAAGGAACCTGAGTCACGCGTCCCTCAGTTCCTGACAAGTACCGGCAAAGACGGTCTAAGCTTCTTCTCTCCTCCTCTAGCTCAGGGCTCACAGGGCCGTCCCTCCTTGCCTGCAGAATCATGTGAGTATCTTTGTTTTGTAAAAATTCCCTAGCCTGGCTTTATGGAACTAGTAATTCGTAATTACTGAGTAATCTGCTCAGGAAGAAAGTGCCGAGGGCCTCTCTCTCTCCCTCTCTCTCTCTCTCTCTCTTTCAAACAAGGAGTGACTGAAGTCTACTCCTGGGGAAATGTGAAATTCCAGGACCTCTGCCCCTGCGTTTGTCTTAGTATGTGCTCGCAAGAACAAAACAGGAATGGCCTGATGGGCGTCCCAGAGGAGCCGCACCGTCCAGATGACCTGGTTAATGATGTACAGCGTGGGCCAAGAACAGTAACAAACATGTTTTCTGTGGTCCACACATAGCGGGTCTGGGCGCCCACGTTCCCCAGAGTTAAGATCCATTTAGTAAGAATATCCACATCTGTGAAAGAGGGCGGAGGTGGCCGGCTCAGGCGAGCGCTCACTTCCCTTGTCACGAGTCTAAAAGAAAGTCACCATCAGTTTCTGAAGCTGGCTCATGATGAAGTGGGTTGCCTCCTGGGTAAGAAGACCCCGGGGGACCCCGTGAAAATCTGGCGTGACACGATGGATGTTCAAGGCGTCTTTAGTGAATGGATGACCTCACTAGCAGATGGGCGAAACACTGCTTTGTGGACGGAGATGCGATACATTCCACATGACAGCCAAGTCTCTCCCAGGGACGTCCGTCCTGTTATTTGAGGGAGAAGTGAGATGAAGTCAAGTGGCCACCGAGAAGCAGGACGAACAAATTGCCCTTCAACACAGATTTAAAAAATTTCAAAAAGGAACTTACTTCTAATTTCTGCTCCCATGTGTGGCTCACGTATTTTATACAGACTCCTTTGTTTGGTAGGATTTTTAAACCACACACACACACACACACACACACGCACACGCACACGCACACGCACACACACACAGACCGGCAGCTGGCAGGAGGCAGTGGTGACCGCCTTCAGAGGCACAGGGCCACCCTCTCTGTCTGGTTGGCCAGCCACTGTGCTTTTCTCTTTCTCTTTACTCTTCATTTCAGAAGCCTGAGCTGAGCTCCAGATAGGAGGGGGGCTTTGGAGGCTGCCATGGAAATCCCAGCTTTGGAGTTTTTTGGGTTTTTGGGTTTTGTTTTTTTTTTTTTGGCCAAAACTCAAATGGAAATGGCTAATGTTCCCATGGAGTCTGTTGTCATTAATTTGCCACTAATCCCGCATTCTCATTCGAATTAATTAAACACCTCTTAACATGCTACTCGTTGAGATTTAACTTGGATGATTGACCTCATTAAAATATTCTATTTTCACACAAGGGTTTTCAAGGTTTCCTCTCCGTGCTGAGGCGGTGGTACATCTTGTGGTGGATTCCAGAGTCTTCCCTCCCCGCCCCCACGCCTTCCTTCGGCCGCCATCTAAAGAGACAACTGCTATTTGGAAACTTTGAACGATGGTTGTGGGTTCTGCGAACGCATGAATGCTCGGATTCTGTCTTCTGGTGAGGTCTAGACGTGACCAAAATGGCCCCATTCTGACACTCACAGGACAGAACGCCTTAGCGCTATCCGGGACCCACTGGGCCCAGGCAATAGAAACACCAGATATTCTTAAAAGGCTCTGCTGAGTCTATGCCTGGTTTTCCCCACAACATCTCTGTTACAGTTCCGCCTTGATTTAACTCCCAGAAGGACCCGATGTCACCATCTATACCTGACTCCCTAATGGGTAAAATATAATTAGGAGCTTTACTGTGTCTGTGTGTGTGTGCGCATTTTTAACGTTTACTTATTTTTGAGAGAGAGAGAAAGCATGTGAGAGTGGGGGAATCAGAGAGAGAGGGAGACAGAGGATCCTAAGCAGGCGTTGTGTTGACAGCAGAGAGCCTTCCCGACGCGGGGCTCAAACTCACCAACCACGAGATCTTGACCCGAGCCGAAGTTAAATGCTCAACTCACTGAGCCGCCCAGGCGCCCCCTTTACTATGTTTTTAAATCGGTCTTGAGGATTAGAATATTTTTGAGACATGTAATGGTAACAAAATCTTAAACCTTGAGCTTCCAGATTTTCCAGCTAAGCGTGGACATTTTATTATTATATATATACAAATATGTGTGAAAGCATAGCATGTATCTGGCACACTGCAGGACTTCAATAACTATTTCTTCAATTGAATGGAAACAGGAGAAAATTACTAACTCCGTGAGCCTTTACCTTCAAGGTAATAGAATGTTTCCCAGTAATAGAATGTGACCTGAATTTACTAATGCCCTCACCTACCTTGTCTGCTGTATGCTAAGTATACTTAGATTATATCCTACCAAATGGAGTAAGAGAAACACGACACTCACAGAAGACCGTAACATATTCTGCCCTCTGCTCAGAAACAAACCACATTTGGTGTATAGACATAGCATTTGGCTTTCATTGTTTTAAGATCAGAGATCAGGAGCATATTGTCTGTTTATTTGTTTATTTGTTTATTTTGAGAGAGAGAGAGCAGGGGAGAGGCAGAAAGAGAGGGGAGCGAGAATCCCAAGCAGGCTCTGCACTGACAGCACAGTGGGGCTCAAAGCCACAAACTGTGACCTGAGCCGAAATCAAGAGTTGGGTGCTTAACTGACCGAGCCACTCAGGCACCCCGAGGGTATATTCTAAATATGTCTATTTCCATATTAATACTGATTATACACTTTAGTTTGTTACCATACAGTTTAGCTACATTTTCAGACCGTGATCTACCTTACATTCATGTTAAAAATTGCATCCCGATTCGAGGGGACTGTGACCGAAGTCCTCTTTCCGAATGTGGTCGACAAAAGGAGACGACTTTGCCTTGTCTTTGGAGGAGGGACTTCGTTTTCTCTGGAGATGGAGGGGAAGCTCTTCATTATGAAAAAGATACAAGCTGAAATACGTCCAGGATAAAGGACGGACTTAGAAAACACCATTTCGAGACCCCCAAGGAAATAATGGGAAAAAGAATGACAAGGCTGATCAGTGGGTTCCAAAGCAATTAGATGAAAAGTGCTGGAGAGAAAGTATCCTCAAGGTACCCCATAAAATAATCGCCCCACAAATTAGGTATTGGTTGCAAATAGTAAAACCACACATGTACACTGGGGAATCCGATGATCACCACTTCACCAGGTGGCCAGACTCAGCACTGCGATAATGTGACAGACACAGCATCACCTGAGAAGTATTACCCCGGCGTTCACCCGGACTCAGCCTCCAGCCTTTCGACTAAGGGTCACCACACGCCTGTTGGCTCTTCCCACCTCTTCCTGCCCCTTGCTTGTTATCTAGGCGCAGGTAGTAATACATCCCTTCTCCGCTCACAACAGGATCACAGTGTGGATGACAAATGATTGGGGGCCCTCTTCGTATCTAACTTCCGGGAGGCAAGAATTGCAGGGACCAGAAGATGAAATGGCAGCACGGGTCAAGTCCAGAAAGTGGAGCGTTCCACGGAAGCATTGGCCTAGTGTGTCCACACCTTCCGGGTCACGAACAGGAGGGGAAAGAAGGGATCTTGGTTTGGAATGACAAAAAATAACCCCCGTAATGGAAGACATTAAGGAACAATTGGGGCTGTTTCATTCTAGATGAAATTACAGAATGTTAATTGACTCGCACGCGTGGCCACGTGGGTTTACTCGTACGCTCTGGGCAGGGCCACGGGAAGGATTTTGCTTCTAGCGTTTCGGGGACAAGCTCGGTTGGTCCAGTCAAGTGAGTGAATGGCCAACAAGACGGGAGGAAATCTTTTTCTCCCAGTTTCAGGGGAATTGAAGAGAGGTGTGTAAGACGCGCTCTAGCTGTAAAATCAAGAGTTCCGTTTTGATTGTGTTGAGTTCAGCAACTTGCAGACGAACGCTGAGAAAATAAAACCTGAAAATCGACAAGGACCCCAATCCCAAATGCGCGTCGCAGATGCAGGCCTGACCCGAAGGACGACTGAACGCGTGTGGGGAGGAGAGGCCTGTAAGGGACGTTCTTTTTCGGCCTCCTCTGTGTCTCCGGGTTGCTGTCAGTGACGTTTCCAGGCAGGAGAGTGAGGAATCGGTGTGGCCGCTGAACTCAGCTGGGGCCCCGACTCGCTTTGGTCCAGGCCAGCGAGATTCCACAAAGACCCCTGAGAAGCCAGCACGGCCACACCAGGTGCTGCAGTGTGACAGCCCACGAGGGTCCCCACAGTCTTCAGACAGCTTGCTGGCAAACGGGCCATGAAGGACAGGAGAAGGGCCAGCGACTTCCCAGGAGGAGGAACAAGGAAAAAGTGGAGAAAAGAGCAAGACAGAGGTGTAGGCAGGTTCCCCTCCAGAAAATTCGGTTCAGGGGCCAGGAGATGACAGGAGCGATCGTTGGGAAGAGCGGGGTATGTAGATGCAGAAAATTAACTCCCTTTTTGACGTTGAAATGACAGTTCTGTTTTGACAGAGCTCTGAAATAAGCCCGTGTCTTGTAAGGTTTTCTGTTAGCATGCAGTGTGTATAGACGTTTGATTTTTTGTATCGTAGGACTGTGTGCAGCACAGAGCACGGGGCGCATTTATGTTTATTCATTAATAGTTTGGAGCCCCCCAGGCGCCCCAAATAAATATCTAATTATTAACAGGTATTGAGGGCGGCCATCCTTCGTCCACTGTGCCTGCCGGAGTCTGTCCTATCATATAGGGAACGTTAACAGATTTCTTTCAATGGGACTTCTATTGGTTAGAAAATAAAAGAAATTCTTAAGTCCTTTACATATGTGTTTGTCACGAAAATAGATTAGCCGAGTCAATGCCATGCGACAAGAATGACCTAAAAGTAGCACACACACCGCCTTTGGTGTGTTTGCGTGAACAACTTCTACGAGCCAAGAGAAGACACGTCACCTGCCACCCTCTTCCTCCGCGATCTGCCGCCGTAGTTCTCTGTCATTAAGTGATGGTAGAAAGATGACATTAATTTTTGAACTTTGGTCATGTGTCCCTAGCCCTAAAATAAAAGGTTCCTGTCTGTGCCCCTATTTTTTTGATAGATTTTAATTTATTTAGGGCAGTTTTAGGTTTATGGAAAAATGAGCGAAAAGTACAGGGCTTTCCCATCAATCTCCTCTTCCATTCTCCCCGTCACTTTGCCCTGCATTTAACATCTTCCTTTAGTGTGGCGCATTTGTCACCAGCGATGAACCAATATTGATACGTTATTACTAACTAAAGCCCCATGCTTGGCGTTAGGGTCCCCTCTTGGTGTTGGACATTCCACGGGTTTTGCAAATGCTTAAAGTCATGTCTCTCCCCTTCCTGTAGCATTCAAAGGAGTTTCGCGGTCCTAAAATGCCTTGGCGCAGCCTCCTCATCCCTCCCTCCCCCAATCCGCAACCACCGTGATGTTTTCACTGTCTTCGTAGTTTCACCTTCGCCAGGATGTCGTAGAGTTGGAAGCATACAGTTCGTAGTCTTTTCAGCCTGGCTTCTTTCACGTAGTGATACGCATCTAAGGTTCCTCCCTGTCACTTTGTGATTTGATATCGCATTTCTTTTCATCATTGGATGATACTCCATTGTCTAGATGTGCTAGTTTTTTTATCCATCACCTACCAAAGGACATCTCCGTTGCTTCTAGGTTTTGCCTATTATGAATAAAGCTACTATAAATATCTGTGAGAGATTTTTGCGTAGATATAAGTTTTCAGCTAATTTAGGTAAATAAATACTAAGGAATGTGATTGCTGGATCATATAATAAGATTATGTTTAGTTTTGTAAGGAACCACCAAAATCGTCTCCCAAAGTGGCTGTACCATTCTTCATCCCCACCAGTGGTGGACGGGAGTTCCCATTGCTCCACACCCTCACCCACATTTGGTGTTGTCAGTGTTCCAGATTGTGACCATTCCAGTACATGTGTAGTGACACGCTTATCATCTCCTTGCTGTTTTGTTTTGTCCCCATAATGACACATGATATTGAACATCTTTTCATATGCTTACTTTCTATCCATGTCTCTTCTTCGATGAAGTGTCTGGTCAGTTCTTTTGCCAGTTTTTATTCAGGTTGTGTCTTTTTGTTATTGTTGAATTGTAAATGTTCTTGGTATATTTGAGATGAAGTTCTGTATCAGATACGTGTTTTGCAAATATTGTCTCCCAGCCTGTGGCTCGTCCTCTCATTCTATAGACAGTATCTTTCGCAGAGCAGAAATTTTTTAATTTTAATGAAGTCCAGGTTATCCATTCTTTTTAAAAACTTATTTAATGTGTTTTATTTATTTTTAAGAGAGAGCATGCAAACAGGGGAGGGGCAGAAGGAAAGGGGGACAGAGGATTCAAAGTGGGCTCTGCACTGATAGCAGCGAGCCCAACGCGGGGCTCGAACTCACAAACCATGAGATCATGACTTGAGGTGAAGTCAGAAGCTCAACTGACTGAGCCCCCCAGGCAACCTCCAGTTTATCAATTCTTTCTTTCATGGATTGTGTCTTTGGTGTGGTGTCTGAGAAATCATCACCAAACCCAAGGTCACTTTAGATTTTCTCCTGTGTTATCTTCTAGAAGGTTTATAGTTTTGCATTTTACCATTAGGTTGGTGATCCATGTCGAGTTAATTTTTGTGAAGGGTGTAAGGTCAGTGTGCAGGTGCATATTTTTACAGTGGGTTTCCACTTGTTCCAGCATCTTACGTGGACAAGACTTCCTTTCTCCCTCGAATTGCCTTTACGCCTTTGTTAAAGGTCAGCCAACTCTATTTGTGCGGGTCTCTCTCTGGACTCTCGATTCTACTCCGTTGAGCTGTTTGTCTCTTCTTTTGTCAATACCACACTGTCTTTACTGTTGCACCTTTATAGTGATTTTGAAGTTGTGTAGTATTAGTTTGTTGGCTTTGTTCTTCAATATCGTGTAGGTGCTTAGACTTTTAACTCTTATGCAACTCTAGTCTTCCCGGATTCTTAGTTCCACCTCTGTTTGCCTTAGCCTCAGTCCGACCCCTAGTAAATAAGGAATGCTGAGCTTCCCGCCCAAAGCCAGTCTCTTCCCCTTTGTGCCTGACGACGTCTCTTCTAATTCCACCGATACTCTTTTCCCATTAACATCATTCCCTCCTACCTTACAAATATCTTGGCATATAGGTGGGTCTCCATTGTCGTGAGTGCATGCATTTCAATGGATTCTCCTTCTCCGTCTGTGTCTGTGAACAAAGGCAAGATCCCTGAACTTAAGGAACCAATGTTGCAGTTAGCAAGCTAACGTCATGCATCTGTGATAGTCAGCGCCAAGAAGGAAAATGACCACGGATGGCTATGGTGTCGTACAAAGAGTAGTCAGGGAAGGTGTCTCTGAGAAGCCAGCGTCTAAGAGAAGCTCCAATACAAAGAGGAACTAAGCCAGGAGGGTGTCTGGGACAAGTGGAGAGGAGGCAGAAGGGTCAGAGCTGGGAGGTAGGAGTGTGCCGGGGGTGTCAGGGGACCGCAGGGAGGACAGTGTGGTTGAGGGGGAGGAGCAAGGAGGTGAGGATGGGCAGCAGGGAACCAGATTGTGCGTGGCCTTGTTGAGCAGAATGAAGACTTGGATTCTGAGTATTGTCGCAAAGCCGCTGCCGGATGAGGACATGACAGATAATAGGTCATTGTGGGAGAGGACGCATTTTTCAACCATTCTGCGGCCAGACCAGTCCGATCTGTTGCTGGATTAGAAGTTGGGAGGGAGAAATGTCGAGGTGGACTTGTAGCTTCTGCCTCAGCCAGTGGAAGGGTACTTTCCATCCCCCGGATGGAGCGGATGGGGGAGTTGGAGGTTTGCCTGGGTTGGTCCGGAGGTCCCTTCTGGACCGTGTTAAGTCTGATGTAGGTGTTACATCCGCGTGGAAATGGGGTAGACTGTTGGATACTCGGGTCTGGAGTTCAGGGCGAGGTCTGGGCTGAGACACAGACTCGGGTGTGGTCAGCACAGAGACAGTGTTTAAGGCCAGGGAAGGGGCGGGGTCCCGGAGGTGGAGAATCAGAGACGAGCCGTGGCCCCAAGACTGAACCGCTGGGAACATGGGGTTGCGTCAGGAATCCAGCCGTGGAGACTGAGGAAAAGATGCCAGCCTCTAAGAAGAGTCGAGAAGAGCGCCCCCTCGAAGCAAACAAATAAACATTTTGAGCAGAGAGTGAGCCCCAGGGCTAGAGTCAGATGGGAGCCAGTGACGGGCTCGCAGACGTGGGCCTGAGCGTCACAGCAGGAAGGAGAGCGGCGCTGGGAGGGACGCGGGCCTGCGGGTCCTCGCTGGGACGCTGTCCCGGACACCCGTGGGTGCCACCTTGGTGCCAGCCCCTGCGAGGACAGGAGGCGGCCAGGGTGGAAAGCAGATCCCACAGTGAGTCGGCTGCACCAGGACGCACAGGACAAGGGTCAGCCTACCGGAAGTCACTGGGATGTGACAAAAGCGGGATCCCCCGGGGAGAAACCTCGGGAAACAAAAGCAAAGAGCAAGAACCCCCCGAGTGAAGAAGGTCGCATGTCAGGCGTGACAGAGCTGGTGAGGACGAGTCCCCAGAGCAAGTGGCGAGCCATTTAACCCCTGCATGGGTGTGTCTCCCTTCTGTGGCCCTCGCAGGCCCAGTGAGGACCCGCGCTTCCCTAGAAAGCAGTGGTCCTGAGCGACGTGACCTTCGACCTCGCCGCTTTGCTGCGCGTGTATGTGTGGTGGCCCTCAGTCCGGGGTGATCAAGCCGTGTCCCCCTGGAATCACTACCGGGGACTTTGCCCCCCCGGAGCCCCTCTGCTCAGCGAAGCCGTGGTGTGTGGGAAGAGCAGGGGACTGGCCTTAGCACACCCGGGTTCTAGATCCTTCTGCAGGTGCTTCCTGTCGGGGTCGACCTACGCCAGGCACCGGGTCCCACGTCAGAGACACAGGGAGACTGGAATCCCTGTATTCCAACACCAGCTGTGCGGCTTTGACGGACAAAGAGCCGGTTCCGATGAGGAGCTACTGTCTCATCCGGGGGCAAGGAAGCCAACGCGCCTCCTTCCCGGGGCTGCGGGAATCACGGCAGGAGGGAACACCCGCGAACGAACTCGGGAGGCCGTGGGCACAGAGGGCAAGTTCGGAGGGTGTTCACTTCCTCCCTCACAGGCTGTACCCCGCCAGCCCCCAAAGTCCTGGGCCCTGTCACCCGGAGCCCCTGCTCGTGGGTCTGTCTGGTCCCCCTGTGGAGCTCACTCGAGGGTCCCTTCGGTGTGGGGGAGAGGCCTCCATTTAATACCGTGCATGCCCCTTCCCCGCCGTGTGGCCCTGCAGGTGCCAGAACGCAGTGAGCCTTTGGGACCATCGAGGCCTCCAAACAGGTGCCGTGGGACCTTTGGGGGCGGAGGGCTCCTAAACTGCCTTCCGGGGATGACACAACATGACGAGAATGTTCCTGGTCAAACATGGAATGGAAGATTCCCGACCCCGGCAGGAGCCAGGTGGCTTTCTTTGTTTTCGTAAGCATCGTGTCTTGGAATACTGGAGCCTTTGATTACGCCCAGGGAATAGAATTTGGCTTTCTGGCGTATGCGTGCCCCTGGTCGAGCCTGGGCAGTGGGCAGGTGAGGGGAGGCGTGCAGGGGTGGGGAGATGGGGGTGGTGGCCACTATGGGATAGTCCCAGACACTCACCTGGTGGCCAGGGGCAGCAGGTGTGGGGGCCTGTGGCAGCCAGATTTTAGTCTGAG
This sequence comes from Paradoxurus hermaphroditus, assembly GCA_004024585.1. Lineage (NCBI taxonomy): Eukaryota > Metazoa > Chordata > Mammalia > Carnivora > Viverridae > Paradoxurus > Paradoxurus hermaphroditus. Next base: position 296,143 of record PITB01000383.1, on the reverse strand, counting down.
AATCTAATAACATTTCAGTTAAAATGGTAGAATGAATTTCTTTCTTCTCTGTTGTTGTTTTTTTAATCTATTTCTCCTTTCTACAACCTGGACATTGTAAGTATTCCAGTCTCTGTCCCAGCCCCCAAATTACCCCTACCTTACTCACTGAGAAGATCACACACACACACACACACACACACACACACACACACTCACACACACACACACACACACTCACACTCAGGATTTTGTCATTGATTTTCATGCCCAAAGTACACCCGATGCTTAGTGGCTCATTATAATTTCATATTCTTTCAAACCTTCTTAGACTACGAGGGAAACAAAACCCCCAAAATGTGCCTCCTTCCCCAGACAAGTATTCAAACTGAGCACTGTTTTCATAGTAACGCTCCATGTCGTAGTTAGAAAATCTTTCCAAATTCGCCTTTTCTTCCCGCCGCCCTCTTTCGTCTTCCCAAGCATCTGAGTAGCAAGCGATGTCTCACTGTGATGATGAAAGTAGATCCTGTTCTGCCGGGGTTGCCTTTGTCTGAGGCCGCTTGGGCTGCGGCAACAGAATACCACGGTCTCTGGGACTTCATTAAAACACCCTTATTTCTCATATTTCCGGAGGCCGGGAGTCTGAGACCAGGAGGCTGGCGGAGTCGTGTCCAGTGGGCCCTGCTTCCGGGTCCGGGCGCCGGTCTTCTCTCCCGGAGACGGGGCAGGGGGCTGTCCGGTCTCCCCCTACACTGCGGGGACAGGTTTCACCTTGAGACTTTTTTTGGAGGGAGGGACAGATACAAACTTTCTGTCCAAAACAGCCATCCTCACCTGCTTCCCGCCGAAGAAAGCCAAACGTTAAGCTCCAGAACAATTTTATTAGACGTTAGATCTTCTGGGTATTTATAAAAATATACTAAGACCTACATTTTCATTCTGGGACGACCAGAGTGGTGATAGAAACCGGTCTGCAGAGTTTCTGTGTCTACAGGGTCCTCTCCTCCCTCTCTGCCCATAGCTCACACAATTTAAACGTTGACAGTGGCCCACAGTGGCCCCTCTCTCCCTCCCCCTCCTCCCTCCCTCCCTCCCTCCCTCGTTCCCTCTTTCCCTCTTTCCCTCTCTCCCTCATACACAAAACACACACTTTGATGATCAGTTTAAATGAAGTGTCAAATGATCAATCACGTAGTGACAGTGAGAAAAACCGCATACGTGTGCACAGCCGCTCATTTTTATGTGAACAAACTTTAATTGAGAATCTGAAGGAGAAAAGTGAGGTAAAGCAGGACCATGGCAAATAGCAAAGATACAAGTTGTCAGTCTTTTCAGAGAGACAGCAAAGCAAACTACTGCTCGCACAGTGTTGGTTCTGGATTTGGGAGGCTCCCTGCGGGGGGCGGGGGATGGGGGGCGGCGTCCACATTTGTCGAGCTGTCCAGGTTCATGTATGTCAGACAATAGCACAATTCGTATTTGCCATTCGCTCACGTCGCTTTCTAATGCAGGGATTTGGTTTGATTAAAGTGATACATCTTGACTCAGATCATCAGTGCCCAAGAGTAAAAGAATATGACGTTTGATTGAGAAACTTCTCTACTGTGCGTCAAGGCCCCAGGGAAACAGTTAACATTATGAATGCGTATGTTTCTGAATTGGTTTCAGAGGCTAGGTGTGAGTTTAAATTGGGCTTCGTGACCGGACCAAAATGTTCGCTGAGCGTGGCTATCTGGTGAAGTGTAGGTTTTAGTACGTTTGCACAAATATGACTGCATTGCTGCTTCTTAGCGGCTTATTACGAAGCAGAATCGGTTGATCGAAAAATGTATTTTAGATTCAAATGAAAGAAGATGTGTGAACTTCGGATTACTTTTAGACTGGTAATTAACCAGCATTTTGCTACAACAGACACGCTCAGACGCCGCCCCGGTTCTGAATTCCAGACCCCACGGCCTCGTCACTCCACGGCAGGGCACTCTGCCCTGTCTCTCTCCCTCCGAATTCCCCAGAAGATGCTCCGCCCTCCTCCCCTGACGTCTTCCCCGCTGGGCTGGGATAGTAGCTATGGGACCGCCCCTAAGAACTGTCTTGTTCATGACGTTTTTCTGCAACCTCCTCTCCCTGCTCCGTCTCTGTGGGGATGGTGCTCGAACTAGACTTCCATTTGTCCCCTCTATGCACCCTGAATACCGAGTCTCAAACCTAGAAAGATCATTGCATGCAAACGGCAGCTTAGATTACAGATTAAAACATTTTAAATATAGTGTTTAAATAAACATCTCCATGTTAATTCCTAAAATCAGTTATTTCTTCTAGAATCAGTTGGCAAATATTCCTGAATTATTTCTTCCAATATGAGGAAAGGGTTTAAGTCCTACAAGGTTATGAATTTGAGGATCGTTGGACAAAACGTATCCTGAAAGCTAACAGAAATGGAAAAATTACTTAGGAAAGAGGTACATTCCAAAAAGGGATATGTGAGATTTGATTCGCGAAGCAAAATATAATTAAGTTATACATTAAATTGGGTATTGTCATTTTCCCACTCTTCGAAATAAAGCAAATAGCTCTTCTCTTGACTGCAAAAGTAACGCGCGATAGTTCCAAAAATGTCAGAAAAGGACTTAGAAAAAAATTAAAATTTCGTTTAAGCTCACCAGTCTTATGTCTTACTGCGTTTTCTTCCAGATGGTCTATATGTGGGCACGTGATATGTATGTTCTGTGTTATCACCCAGAATGGAATGATCCAGCCAGCCACAACCTGCGTTTTCAGTTAACACAGGAAGGGTGTTTTCCATCGTGGTAGAGAGAGATCACACGATTGATGAACACACATGTAAATGGTCACCTTGAGTGGGTGTCTGTAATTCGTCTGCTTCCCGAGGAGCGCAAAGGTGGTCTCTCATCTGCTGTGCTGTGCACCGGGAGGGGATAAATTCAAGATTTGCAATGGCTTGGTCAAGGAGGGTTGAAAGGCGTCTAACATATTTATTCCCTGATTTTAGACCAGGCGCCTGGCCGAAGTGCCGACGAACGCCCTATACGTCCTCGGACAGACCCACACGTCTCTCTGAGCGTCGCGCCTACAAGTGGCCTGGCACGTAGTAAAAATTCAATAGCTTTTATCGACTGATTTAAATGACCGAATGGTGACAGTAAAAGTGGCCGTAGACAGGGAACTTGGAACTAACGTTGCCGGGGAGTTACTGTCATGCCGAAGCAATCTGCGCCGCGCTGTGTAATTCCAGGCCCGCCCGAATACTCGTGCGGACAGCCCGTCTCGTCCTTCGTGCAGGAGGCTTTTAAACTTCTAGTGTCACGGAGACACAGCGAAATGGATACCCCTCCCTTTACGCACTTGTGTGTCTCCTGTTGTTTCCTTTATTCTTGTTGTGGGTAATTTCGGAGCAAGTCCTACATGCTGCCCGTGTGAGCTCGGGACGCAGAGATGGATGGACATCGTAGTGGGACACGTCAGGCTGTCTTTCAGGCTGGAATGTCTTCATCGATAATGCAGGCGAAAGTCATCATTTCATTCTATTTTTTTTAATATGTAGTATTTATTAACACTCAAAACCACCTGGGTCTTTTAGCTTCAGAAATTCTCTTGTTTGGGGCACCTCAGTGACTCAGTTCCTTAAGCGTCCAACTCTTGATTTCTGCTCAGGTCGTGATCTCACAGTTCAGGAGATCGAGCCCCACGTTGGGTTCTGTGCTGACAGCGAGGAGCCTGCTAGGGATTCTCTCTCTCCATATCTCTCAAATAAATAAAGTTTAAAAAACAAAAAAGGAAAGAAATTCTCTTGTTAAGAATTTTTAATGGCTTTTTATTGGTAACTTACTGATCATAGTATCTTGTTGTATTCTATTGGGAGCATTTATTAAATCTTACCTTCTTTAGGATACAGCTCATGTTTTATTTATCTTTGTATTTTTTATGCCACCAACTATAGGCCTTATTCATTCAGTTGAAATTTAAAATATCCATTGAGAATAATTTACAATAGAAGGAATAATGTATTTAATCACTCAGACGCATCTTCTAAGTTGAAGCAAAAAAAGTTTGTATAAACTAATTTTAGCTATAGAAGAGTTACTGATTTTCTTATCATTATAATCGCATGTGAAGATTTGAAATGAATAACTAGTTTGAAATAAGAAAATACTAAGAAATATCAAAATCATTCAAAAAGAAAGACATCGATAAATGTCCGGTTTTATATTCAAGATTTCTGACTCGCTGGGCCCATCCACCCGGAGTTGTTTTGGTCTTCTAGGTCAGACGTGGAAAACTCCCCCATCTCTTTTCTCTGATGAAGAGAAATCTGACATGGGTTCCATGGGATACCACTAAACTCTAGGAACAAAAACTTGAAGTGCCATTGGGCGAAATTCATACTCTCCACTCATGTCAAAGAGCCCATTTTTTGTTTTCTAGAAGCTACTGGAAGACCCACTTCCCGTTTCCCATCATGTGGAAAATAAGTCTTTATGTGAAGGAAAAATGCTCTCTTATTCCTCACGTATAAATTTAAATTACTTAGACACTCACTCACGTCAATGTTTACTTAATCTTTAGAATGAGTTAGCCACATTTTGGAAAACGATACAGCTATGCACAGACACGGCCTTAGGTTTCGTAATTCCTCCTCTTCCCCGGAGTCTAGTGAGTTTGGAAATACAGTCATCACCCTACTGTGAAGATCTATCCCCACTCCGTCAGCCTCCTGTGAACCCCTGGGCACACACCGTGTGCACTACACAACGTAGACTTAGTTACGTGGGAAATTATCTCTGCGACTAGATGCGCACTATTGTAGGGTCCGGAATTGTGTCTTCAATTACTTTCTTCCATGTAGCAGATTCTCAACACACTGGCTACTTGGCTAAAACATTATTCTGGAACATACCTTTCAGGTCTGTATCTTAGGAGGTTGCTGCTCACCGTGAGTGTTAAGGAATGCCGTTCACGTGTGGAATATGGCGACCGCTAATTAAAAAGTTAGCGAAGCAGTTTTGAAACAAGTTATGAAAACAGGTGCCGTAAACATTTTGATCGGGAGCCGTTATTCGAAACATGCTTCTCCTGAACTCTCTCCCTGCCTTCCAAATGTGTTCGCACACATGACCACCTTGCTGAAATACCAGCTACGGAGGCGTGTGCGCACCTCACAGTGAATCTGTGTTTGGAGAGTCCCTCAGGTGGTGCTGATGTGCTATGTTTGGAAAACCCTGACCGGAGGTCTCGCTTCATCCTCAATTCTCTTCCTCCCTCCTCTAATAAGTCGTTCTGTTCTTGAAAGATGTTTGTAGTATTTTGATTTAAAACAAATCTTTAGGGACACCTGGGCGGGTCAGTCAGTTCAACAGCCAACTTTGGCTCAGGCCATGATCTCTGGGTTCGTGGGTTTGATCGCCAAGTCAGATTCCATGCTGACAGCTCAGAGCCTGGAGCCTGCTTCGGATTCTGTGTGTATGTGTGCGTGTGTGTGTCTCTCTCTCTGCCTGTCCCCCACTCACACTCTGTCTCTCTCTCAAAAATTAATAAACGTTAAAAAATTTTTTTAAATAAAATAAAACATCTTCTTTTATGATTTGCAGAAATTTGACAACAGATTATCTTCTCATAGTCAGTGGATTTAGAGGCTGTTAAATTTTGGTAATGCCAAGCGGATGAGAATTTGATTTAGTAAGTAAAGGCACAATAACAATGATAATTTTTTAATCATTAAGACTTTAATTTTCTTTAAATGTTTATTTATCTTTGAGAGAGAGAGTGAGCACAGGTGGGGGAAGGACAGAGAAAGGGGGAGAGAAAATCCAAAGCGGGTTCTGTGCTGACAGTAGAGAGTCCAGTGTGGGGCTCAAACCCATGAACCTCAAGATCATGACCTGAGCCAAAGTCTAACACTCAACAAACTGAACCACCCAGGAGCCCCATCACTAAGACTTCTAAAAATTAAGTCTAATTGTCTTTGCGAGGGTATCTATGATATTAATCAAGAACTCTCTCGAGTTAGAATATAAACTTTATTTTATCAACTTGATCTAACTATGGAATCAAAGAGCAAGCTAATTTTGAAGTCTCTGCGTTCTCAGAATTTCCACCTCCAATTTAGAAAAGAAGGAGATGCCAAAAAGAGAGAGACAGAGAGGGAAGGAGAGAGAGGAAGAGTGACTGTTACGATTTGCTGATGAGGCAGATGGTCAACATTGTGTTAGGCATTTAATGTACATAATCTCTCACCATTCTCATGGCAACCCTGGGAGGGAAGTATCCTATGCTCGTTTTCCAGATTAGGAGACTGAGGTCTGACAGTTGCATGAATTGTCCGATGCTTCCCGTCTTATGGAAAAGGAAGCAGAGATGAAGGAATTAGTCTCTCTGAAGTTTACGAGAAGGCTGGAGTCTCCCACCAAGTTTAAATCTTGATGTTTGAATGGATGATAATGATAATCTCTCCTCCCTCTTTGGCATTGGGACTCGTCATAATGGGAGAGGGCCTTCGAGACTTTTGGGGGTAAAGGGACACGTTCATTTCAGGTCTTCCCCACAGTTACCAATCCGCCAGGAACTCTCCCAGGTACTGAAGACTCCTGGCCCCGCTCTGCCTGAATCCTGTTCGATCTGTGTTAATGGACCCTGACTGACCAAAGGGATTTTCTCCCAGCAGCCCCCTGTGCTTGGGTTCATCCCCTCTTCTCTGTACACGGTTCCCATCTCACACTCACCCCCCCTTGTCCCAGTGCCTCTGGCTACCTGGATATCCACTGTTATCCCCACCCTCTGGCCAGCTAACGGGGTCTGCATGGGAGAGAACAAGATAATAGCAAAATTATTGGAGACATTGGAGCTGACCGCTCTTTGAATGGTGACTCTCAAGTGCATATTGAAGTAAGCGATTTGGCATTATTTGCTATTGTTTACATTGAACTCCTGTTAAAAATGGGAGCAGTATGAATTGTTTTGTCTATTGTTTTATATTCTCTCATATTCAAAGTTTGATGTTTGAAGTATTTAAATTTCTTCAGTTGCCCTAACTTCCTTTCCCTTTGTGGAAAGGGCTAAAATTAGAAAGGAGAAAAAAGGACTTAACTGTCAAGAGAAAGACCAGTGCAGTCAGTGAGCAAGCGGGAAGGTAACGTAGACGAGTAGGAAGGAGACCGTAAATACCAAGAAGGTGGCATGTGAGGGGGGTTGTTGATAAATGGCGGAGAGGGGCCCCGGGCAGAGTCGTGCCGAGCACTGAAGTGCAGCATCGCAGGTCCAGCGAATGAAGAGGCGCGCTTCCACGGTCTCCTCTTGCTTTCTCCTGACACGAGGCCCTTCATCTCATGTCAGCCGCCCTGGGTGGCTCCTGGCATTCAAGTTAACTAGTGGTTCAAAGTTTTCTACCTCACTTATTCTAGTTACGTCTTCTCTAAAATGAATGGGGTTGAGCTAGATGAGTTCTTCTAGTCCTTCTGGATCTCCAGCCATGTGTGTGTAGATGCCTTAAACTGACCCATCCACAGCCAGCCATGGCTTTGTACAGCACGCATTCTAGTTAGTTCCGAATGTGAGTTTTCTCAAAACCAATAATCCTACCAGGCTCTTACGCTTTCCTTCTGGGCTTCTGGGAAAGAAAGCTTCCTCCTTGAAAAAGATCTTCTGTGAGCAATGCCCATCGGTACTCTAGAACCTATGCTTAAAACAGAATCACTACTAAACAGCCTCTGTCTGAGGAAGTGGCCTCCTTTTTAACGCATATGTTTCTGCTTCTTGTTTTATTCATTCATTCGGTAGACATGGCACGAAAGAGCGAAAGTGACCCACGTTGCATGCTCTGGTGGACGACAGAAGTCCAAAGGATCTGCTCCCAACATTTAAAGAGGACGCATCCTAGTATGACTAACAAGACATACAGTAAGGCATCAGGACTAACATTACGGTTGTGCTAGTAATTTCCATTACATTCTGTAACAGCTACCTGGGAATGTGCGGCTGGACAAACGGGGTGCAACCTTGATGACTTTAGTCTCTTCGGCAATGGGCTTCAGGCAGAGCATCAACTCAACAAATACACGCTCACCGAATAAAATATTTCAGGGGTTATTTCATATCACCAGGCAGCCATAAAATGGTCACTGCCTTGGGAGGCTACATAATTTTCTCACATATGTAAGTCATATCTCTGTGAAAAAAAGTTTTTAAATGTTGGAGTGGGGAAGGGGCAGAGAGAGAGGGAGACACAGAATCCGAAGCAGGCTCCAGGCTCCGAGCTGTCAGCACAGAGCTCAGCGTGGGGCTCTGACCCATGAGCCATGATATCATGACCTGAGCCGAAGTCAGACGCTTAACCGGCTGAGCCCCCCAGGGGCCCCATGTACCTGTTAATTTATAAGGCAAGAAAGTATGTGTGGAACGTCAGAGAGCACTACAAAGTAATTGCTGAAGAAACGCAGTGGTATGAAAACGGCATACAAGTCTCTACTTGCATAGATCACTTTCTTCTTTTTGTGTTCAAGAGCATTTTCAAAATTGTGCAGAATCCCTACACGAGAACTGAACTTGGCTTCTGGAGTGTGATGTGTGATTTCCGGCTGCACTTGATGTGTGCCGATTAAGTCATGACGCACCTGCAAGAGATGTTCTCTTGAACCACTAAGTGCGTCACCGGGCGCTCAGGGAGAGTCGTTCTCGATGCGCTTCTGAGTGGGCGTCTTCGTTCCAAAACTCACTGATGACGGATGCTACGTTATATGTGGACCCAAGGGAAATATGAATCGCGTTAGCAGAAGTCCAAGTTCCACAGGAAATGTCAGGGGAGGGTTAGATAATTGAGTCCAGCGTTCATCTCTGAAGGTCAAGTGAGAAATAGGGAAACCATATCGATCTCCAGCTCGGAGTGCAACACTTCTACACACCAGATCTGCCCCTGGGCTCAACCTTTTGAGGCATCGGTGATGCACTGAATCAGATCTCCCACACCTTGGCCCTGCTCTGGCCCCTCTGGCTAGGTTACACGGTGATTTTCAGTTAGGAGGGCCAGATACATTTTTGTAAATTGCAGTAAGGTGGGGTGTCTATGGCAATGCCCACGAGGGAGTCTTAAATTAGTAATATGATTTCTCTGAAACAGTAAATCAAATTCGTGAGGAGGATGACAGTAAAATCCCAGAGGACAATTAACTTGTCAGCAATTCACACGACTTAGTCCTTTTACTGAGCTATACGCTAACTTTGTGATTAGATTTTGAATTATTAAGAAACTTTTGATTTAAAGAATTCAAGGTGAACATACTTTAATTAGAACTTTCAGATTAAAAAAAAAAAAAGAACTTTCAGATTATCCTTAGTTTAGACAGCCGATTGACTGCCCTCATCCCAGATTCTTACGTCTTCCTCCTCTCTCTGAACTTTTTTGCCCTTAATATTTGGGGCATTTTCTATGGCTGACATAATAACAAATAACCAAAATTTAGTGGCCTCAGACAACATAAATTTATTATCTTACAGTTCCATGGATTAAAAGTCCAACACAAGTCCACTGGGTTAAAAGCAGGCTGCTAGCAAGCTGTGTTCCTGCTAGCGTCTCTGGAGGAAAATTGGTTTCCTTGGCTTTTTGAGTTTCTAAAGACCAACCGTGTTCCTTGGCTCGTGGCCTCTTCCTTTGTCATCAAAGCCAGCAATGTCCTGTTGAGTCTTCTCTCCGTAAAATGACCGTGACCTCCTCTTCTGGAGTCAGGTCTACCTCTGCTTCCTTCTGACATCACCTCTGACTTTTGAGGAGCCTCAGGATTACATTGGACCCTCTCGGATAATCCGAGATGAAATCCCCATCTCAAGCTCCTTAACGTAATCACACCTTCACGTTTCCTGTCGCCAAGGAAGGAACCATTCACGGTTCCAGAGATTAGAACGTGGACATCTTGGTGATGTTATTCTGCCAACCACAGGCGCTCACCACAATGTGATGTTAGTGTGTATATACTTTGTTTCCTCTATCACATCAACTCCTGAACATATATCATTTCTTGTCTTTCTATCTCTTGGTCCTTTGGTTCATTTATCAATACCCGGACTTGGAGCTGAAGGTACAAAACAAGGGATAGCAAACTTAACCCAGAGCTGAAATGGCCAGTGGTCAGAAATCAAATGGATACAGAAAGTGAAACAATCATGGGGCAAACACTGAGTAGAGACACACTCATTGTCAGAAATGATATTAAATACAGGGTCGCCTGGGCAGCTCAGTCGGTTAAGTGTCTGACTTTAGCTCAGGTCGTGATCTCATGGCTTGTGGGTTCGAGCCCCGCGTCGGGCTCTGTGCTGACGACTGGCCACCTGGACCCTGCTTCGGATTCTGTGTCTCCCTCTCTCTCTGCCCCTCCCCTGCTCGCACTCTGTCTCTCTTTCTCTCAAAAATAAATAAACATGAAAGAAAAGAAAGGATATTAAATCCAACAGAAGAGCGCCCAAGACCTCAGGCAAATTCAACCAACAGGAAGACAAAGCCCAGCGCTGTGCCTTGCACATCACATGAGCTGAATCGTTATTTATTGTGAGGATCTGGCAACTAGAAAGGGCACAAAGATGGTTCAAATAAATTCTCGTAGGTGATGCATTGTTAAATGTCTGGGCTGCTAGTGCCTCTCAGGTTTGCTATCAAACCTTGGGAACCCAACGTCTGACAGGACATTTTCTGGGCACGTGGACGCCTATGCTACTTTACTTTAGCATTTCTGTTTACTGCTTTTACGTGTATTCCAATTTTATCTACCACAGGCTCTAACGTATCACCTGGAAAGCACGGCATTACAAATTAATCACGTTAGGGATGGATTAACTGTTGTCTTACGATACGCCTGTTTTGGTTTGCCGTGAAGATAATTGTTATAAACTCATTTTTCCCACTTTGCTAGATTCAGCATCTCTATTCATTACACACTGGGATTCACGAAGCATGAAACTTTTCAATTACATTTTGAAAGAAAACGACGGGCCTTTTGGAATATTAAAGACTACTGTATGTTGTCGCATTTTCACAGCAAATGTTTAGACCAAAAAAAATCGACGAGACAAGATTATTTTTACGATTTGTTAAATTTTAGTTTTCTTAGGAGAACTCCAGCCACTTCGCCCCTGAGTGCAAACTTGCACTGCTTAGAGGTACAAACGTGAATAATCTGAGAAGGGGAATACAGAATATGGGGAGAGGATGGAAAAGACAGGAGAACCTTCTGACTCGAGGGAAGAACGGGCATCTGTCCCGAGGCAGGGAACGTACTTCAGCCAGCATGGAACCTGTCGTATAAGATAAACGAAGAATTCCCCGTGGTCTTCTGGATCCTCTATGTTACAGATGTCTTTCTGGATAATCTGACGTCTTTGCCTAGCAACCTCCAGCTCATTCTTGCCTTGGCATTGGTTGACCGTCTTTTCCCATGCAGGTTGAGATTTTCCTGGGCTTTGTGCGCTGAGTGATTTTGGATTGTATCCCGCACCTTGCTTCTCGTGTGGGCCGAGTGGTGGGGTACTGGAAAGAGAAATGGGCATGTGAAGTTTGCCCCTTCTCCTGGGATCACGGCTCTGCTGATGGCAGGGAAATGTCAGCCCTCAGAGTTTTGACTCCCCAGGGCTCTGGATGCCCTGTAAATCTGCCACCACCACCGGCAGCACCAGATGGCCTAGGGAGCAGAGGCAAGGAACCGCAGTGTCATTTCCACAGCCTACCCGCGTGTTAGGGTTTCCTGGCGCGCCCTCTCTCGAGCAGATCTAGGGACCAGGCGTCGGACACCTTCCTCTAGGTATCACGTGTGTTGTGCTCACATAGGGAACACGGGATGGGGGGGGGCGGGTAAGCTCACCTCTTCAGGGGTACTACAAATCCTGGTCTTTTCTCTCAATCCACCCGCTATGGTATAATTTTCAGGGACCACAAATAGTTTACCGATTCCCTTTGTCCACGTTTAAGAGCCGGCTCTAGCTAAAGAGATGAGGGAGGATGTGTTTGCTCCTTCTCACCTGGAGGTGGGAACTCTCAGGACCTAACAACAACACTCTCTCTACCACTACGTTATACTGCTCATAAATTTCATCTTTGTCAAATTAGACTTTTAATTTATCGTTACCAAAGGCCACGTACAATGACTTACAGATAGCTGTCACCTTCCATTTTTTTTGGACTGATAAACGATAATGAGATGAAAGGCATCCCATGCATAAGTAATGCCCCAGAATAAAAAAAAGAGAGAGAGAGAAAGAAACAATGAAAATAAATTTTCTAGGATAATGAGTTGCCCAAAACGCATGAATATAATGTTGACTTTGATAAGTGATGGACAAAAGACCATTAAGGTGGGTTTGCTAAGACTGTGGAGGCTTCGTTATGAAGTTCATGAACGAGAGAACTTTGGTGGTGCTTTAGGAAAGACATCTGGTGGCCTCGAGCATCATGGAATGGGCCAGAGAGGGCCTGCTGCACACACATTGGAGTACATGTCCGCGTTGGGAAAGTGGAAACGAGACTGGACAGGAAGGAAGACGTGGAAGTGACATTACACAATGGAGGAAAGGAAAAAAGGAGGAAGGAAAGACTGGGTTTGGTGATGGACCAAGTCAAGGGTGAGGAAGATTTTTAGATTCAAAAGTTTCGAGGGATGCCTGGATGGCTCAGCGTGCAACTCTTGATCTCAGGGTCATGAGTTTAAGCCCCACATTGGGCACAGAGCCTACTTAAAATAAAAATTAAAAATAAAAAACACAAAAGTAATTTCTAAGGGTATCATTTTGGACATGAAAACAGAGAACGACTTACAGGACACAAATAACGTTGTACAATTTAAACAGCTTAAATTTGAGGGGTTACTGGAGTTTCCAGATGGGGATAAAACCAGGATGTGGTCAGAGAGGTGAAGGCTTGGGGAGAAAACATAAATTCTTCGGAGTCATGAACAGAGTCATGGAGTCGAAGCTGTGAGAACAGACAAAATTCATGCGAAGAGAGCGAGCAGGGGAAGTCAGGGGATCAGCAACAGGCCGTAGCGGGGCATCCATTTCTGAAGGCGCGATGAGGAAGGGAGAAAATTAGAGACCGGAGTCCACCCCAGTAATGCCGGCTTTATGGAAATGAAGTGAGGAGCTTCCAGGAAGCACAAGAACACCAAGTACGAGGAGTCTTCCCGCTTGTTAATGAGGTGAACGCCGTGGCCTGCAAGGCAGGTAGTGTTTTCTCTAGCCTAGAGCCAACCTGGGGCGTGGGGTGGGGAACGGGGTGGTAATTCGAGTCCCCTCAGACCTTCCCCGGAGCTGAAAAGGACGTCCAGAACAGTGGAGACCTCGAAACTCTGTGGACTGGAAAGAACGAGCCAGTAGAAGAGAGGTGTGGACACGAGAGGGAGCAGATAAAAGGAGCAAGGTTTCTGAGAAGGTGGCGGAGAAACTCGGAAACAATTTTGAAACGCTCACCATACACGCTTCTCTTCTTTCCCGTGCCCACGTTTTTCCCTTTGTACGTAACAGATTCTTCCTCTTGGCCCTGCCGAGTCCAGCTCGCTTCCAGGACATTGTCGATGAACCCTCCACACCCCGCCCTGGAAAGCTCGGTGCCCCTCCAGGTGTGCCCCATCACAGGTTGTTCATTTCTGCGTCTTGGAACTCACCAGACCATCCGCAGGACTCTGTCTATGTCCCTGTATGCCTCACTCGCCTGCGAGCCCCTCGGGGGCAAGGGCCACGTCTTATTCAGTGTGTCACCAGTGCCTAAAATATTTGCCGAGTGAACACAAGAGCCGATGTGGTAGGCAAGAGACTGTACGAAGTAGCAGGCGAGATGCTTGCGGTGAATCGAGAGTGTGCTGAGTTCTGAATGCTGGGGTTGGTGCTGGCCCAGGTGCTCACAAAGTCTTCTAAGTGTATTTGGAGTATCACCATGAAGGCCATGCAAGTGTGTGGTTTTTTTTTAAATCTATGATTCAGGGGGCCTGGGTGGTTCAGTCAGTTAAGCGTTCATCTCTTGGCTTGGGCTTAGGTCATGATCTCACAGTTCACGTGAGTTCACCCGCATCCGGCTCTTTGCTGACAGCGCTGAGCCTTCTTGGGATTCTCTCTGTCTCCCTCTCTCCCTCTCCCCCCTCTCAAAATAAAGAAATAAATTCTTTTTAAAAAAATCACTGATTCAAAGTTAGAGCATTGGCCCATCAGAGAGTAAGTGAAATGATGCCGAGAGTTAGGAAGATGTCAATCGGAAGGGCAGAGCGGAAAACTCCAGGGAAGTGCTGACGTCATCAGGGAGGTAGGAGGGAGCACGGCAGGGCACTGGGGGTGGTGGGGCGTGTCAAACTATGCCGATGAGGACGCCTGAGAAGGTGGTGAGGATCCGTAATGGCAAACCTAGAACAGGAGGTTACGTGCGTGAAGGCAGCAGAAAATGACCTCATTGAGCTTCGTGTCCCATAGGGGCCAGCAGGGCACAGTGCCCAGCGGGTGCTCTGTGACTGGCCCTGCAGAGGGGATTGCAGGGTAGCAAGTGCCCCTTTCTTAGCCAGTCAGAGGAAAAGCTCGCTGTGGCCACGTGCGAAGGAGTGGGAGGCAGCAGGTAGGAGCCGAACGGGCCTCCCGTGGGCCTTGAGCCCAGACTGCACCCTGATGGCGGAAAGGGAATTCAGGCCTGCTAGGGGCCCAGAGTTTCGTCTGCAAGTTTGCCTGATGTCAGGATCTGTGCGGTCAATTCCAGAAAGTGCAAACAGAAAATAAAATGAATTAACCTTTATCCAGCGCCCCGAAGAATCAAGCAATATTTAGAGGGCAAATCGTGGGACTCTTTTACTTGCCATTAAAATATAGTTGTTGGGAAAGGAATTAACTGCAACCAGAAACAAATACCACACTTAGCACCTGACTTGATGTAAATCTAGTAAGAGACTGCCAGAACTATGTGACTCTGGGGACAAGGAGGATTCCCTCTTCACCCTAAAAAAAAATGACCTTTATTTACACACACACACACACACACACACACACACACACACACACACACAGAGTCATCACTACAGAATTTCTTTCCATTATTGTGAGCCAAGTATGACTTCCTTTCCTGTCACAGTGAAAAGGATCCTTCCATATCACTTGAAAAAGGAGGCCAGGCAAACCATAAGAGACTCTTAAATACAGAGAACAAACTGAGGGTTGCTAGAGGGGGGTGGGTGGGGGCTAGGCTAAATGGGTGAAGGGAATTAGGGAGGGCACTTGTTGGGATGAGCCCTGGGTGTTACATGTAGGGGATGAATCACTATATTCTACCACTGAAATCATTATTACGTGATATGTTAACTAATTTGGATTTAAGTTAAAAAAATAAAATAGAATAAAAATGAAATGAATAAAAAATCAATAAGGAATAAAACAATGAAAAAGGAGGAATAAAAAAAATGAAAAAGGAGGAGATCAATTAGGAGGTGGTTGGGGAACTTTGTTGAACATGGAAGGGGAAGTAAAAACCCGATCCCTACCTCACACCCTCACACCATGAATTCCTGACGGATTAAAGACTTACACGTGAAAGGCAAGATTTTTAAACTTTAGATTTAAAGTTTTTTAAATACCTTTCTGACTCTGAGAAGAGAAGGCAATCCTCAACAAAAACAAAAAGCATTACCCACAAAAGAAATTATAGGTAAAGTCTTGGCCGCATTAAAACTAGGAACACCTGGGGCCCCTGGATGGCTCAGTCGGTTAAGCATCCAACTCTTCGTTTCCGCTCAGGTGATGAGCATCTCATGGTTCGTGAATTCAAGCCACACATCAGGCATTGTCAGTGTGGAGCCTGCTTGGGATTCTCTCTCTCCCTCTCTCTCTCTGCCCCTCCCTCAGTCATGCTGTCTCTGTCTCTCTCGAAATAAAATAAATAAACTATGAAAAATAAATAGGGGCGTGGGAGTGGGTTAGTCGGTTGGGCCTCTGATTTCAGCTCCGGTCCTGGTCTCACGGTTTGTGGGTTTGAGCCCTGCATTGGGCTCTGTGCTGACAGCTCAGAGCTTGGAGCCTGCTTCGGATTTGGTGTCTCCCTCTCTCTCTGTGCCTCCCCTGCTTGTGCTCTGGCACCCTCTCAAAAATAAACAAACATTAAAAAAGTTTTAATAAATAAATAAAATTCTTAAAAAATCAGAAACGGGGGTGCCTGGGTGGCTCAGTTGGTTAAACAACCAACTTTGGCTCAGGTCATGATCTCATAGTTTGTGAGTTCAAGCCCCACGTCGGGCTCTGTGCCGACAGCTCAGAGCCTGCAGTCTGCTTCAGATTCTGTGTCTCCCTCTCTCTCTGCCCCTCCCACTGCTCACGCTTTGTCTCATTCTCTCAAAAAAATAAATATTACAAAAAAAGAGAAAATTAAAAAAAAATCAGAAACATCTGCTCATCAAAAGGTAGCATGAAGGAGAAAGTGCAAGACATGACACTTGCAACACCAATGATCCACAAAAGATTAATAGAGTATACAAAGAACACTTAAAATCAATTTTAAAGATGGACAATCCAATTGAAAATAAACAGGCAAAAGATACAATCAGAAAATTCTGAGAAGAAACCCAAATAACCAATAAAAATACGAAAAGATGTTCAGTCTCCTTACTAATCGCACGAATGTAGATGAGATACAATTTATATCTACTAGTTTGACAAGAACTTTAAAGCGTTGGCAAGGACACAGATCGGCGGCAGACCTTATACATTATGGGTGAGAAAGCCCGCTGGCCTTGGGCTCTGGAGGACAGCCGGGAACCGTTCTGGAAGTGAGTCCTCCACGTGGTGGGCAGTGCGTCCACGCCCAGGTGTGCTCATTAGAGAGACCCCAGCACCCGCAGCCCAGGAAGAACGCTCAGGGGTGTGCACTTCCTGGAATGCCCCAGCCCGTTGGGAGGCAACCCGGAAGTCCAGCACTAGGAAGGGTGAACGCAAACCGCTCTCTTCACAAAACGGAACGCGGTGCGGACGTGGAAATCTTCTCCACACATCACGTGGAGGAAGCTTAGAAACAAAATTCCGAGTGAAAACAAGCATATTGCAAAGTACTGCTTTTGGTATGGTAATGTGTTTTCTTTAGACCCCAAACCAAGCAAAGCTAAATAATGCAGCATTCAGGAGATACACACTTGGGGCACCTGGGTGCTTTGGTCAGTTGAGCATCCAGCTCATTTCAGCTCGGGTCATGACCTCACAGTTAATGAGTTGGAGCCCCATATCGGGCTCTGCTATCAGCGCAGAGCCTGCTTCAGATCCTCCGTATGCCTCTCTCTCTGTGCCCCCTCTGCCCATGCTCGCTCTCTCAAAATTAAATAAACATTTAAAAGAAAGAGATACCTTCGTGATAAAACTTTCTTTAACGGAGGTAATAATTAACACAAATTTTAAAAACCGAACTCCACTGGCGAGGAGGAGACGGACAGGCGGGGAGGAACAGGCTGACGTTGCAATGACCCTGGAAACACCCACGTTCTCATCCTGTGCCTGAGGATTGATTCGTGGCGGCCAGTTTAGTTTCTCGCTTTATAACTTGCCTCTGTGTTTCATGCGTACGTGCTTTTGTGTGTATTCAATGCCACATAATAAAACACTCAAATGTAAGTGCCCTTTATCTGTCTACTTGGCTTCACAGTAGGTGCGCACGTCTCGCACTTTCTCTAGAGCACAAGAGAGCGCTTATGTCCGCCATCTTGCTTCGAATAACTCAGAATCGCGCTCCCTCCTTCCTAGAGACAGACGGCCGCCAACGGCAAGGATGAGATTCTGGCTGTCTTCTCGCCTGTTGCGTCGTGTGCCTGGTCACGGCCAGGTCTCAGAAAAGGGTCCTGTGTGAAAACCACAGTTACACAAACTCCTTCCTCCAGACAGAAACCAGCCACTGCACCCCTGGGGACCCATGACCCTTGTCCGTGCTGCCTCCACGTCACCTCACATCAACCTAAGCCACTTTGCAGCGAGTTGGCCACCCGGCCCAGAGTGCCAGCCTCTCCACTCCCGGCACCCCCAAGTGCGGGTCCTGCGGAGGAGAGCTGAGGTCAGCGGGGACTCTCCCTCTGGGCCGCACTCCGCTCTTCAGGAAACGAGTGAGCCTGCCGGGCATTCGTGTGTGTTTTGGAGATAACGGGAGTAGGTTCCAGATCCTTCTTTCCCCACCCCCACAGGCCAGATCCATTTCTCCATATTTTTAAAGGGAAGAGCACGAGAGAAAAAAGCACAAATACATACGGTTGAGTTTATGACCTGCATCCCTACCTGGAGAGAAAAGCGGCCAGGGGAGGTGGGCGCTGGTGCCGACACGACCAACCCTCGGGCAGCTGCTCACCAGCTCTGGGCCTCAGTTTCCCATCTCTAACATGGAGGCTCTCCACTCTGCCAAGGCCCCTCCATTCTGCCGACTCGCCTGTGAGTTTCTCACCGGAGAAGGACCAGACCCCTGGATGTTTTCAGAGCTGAAAACAAGGGCCTGGTGGGAGGGAGAGAGGGAGGGAGGGAGGGAAGGAGGGGCAGAAGGAGGAGGGCCATTCAGCTACAGCACTGTGTCGAATGACGTAGCAAATGGAAAGGTCTTCCGAACTGGAGAGAATGCACAAAATTTAATGTGAAGTGTGAATGCCACTGCGAAGGTCCATTACTAGTAACAATGGTGACGTGGATATCCAAAAATAACTCCTGTTCTGTAAGGCGTTAGAATGAAAACAATTCTTTTATTTATAAAACATTCATTTGCCTTTTGCATTTTACCAGGGTAGAATACTTCCTTAGAAATGGGCAAAAGTGACCCATGATTATATCAACTTCTCAACTTTTTTAAATTTTATTTTTACTGTTTTTTTTTCTCTTTTTTTAAGTTTTGTTCATTTAAATAATCTGTACGCCCAACCTGGGGCTTGAACTCACAACCCCGAGATCAAGAGTCGTGTGCTCTGCCGACTGAGCCAACCAGGCACCTCTCAACTTCTGAACCTCTTGAGTCTGTTCGGACATTACTGTAATTTACCAGCAGAGAGACATTTTACAGGTGTTCTCAAATTTTCTTATTTTTGTTGCCTTTTCATACTTTAGAAAAATCTAAATGTGTATTATACATATATACTTATATGTAATCAGCCAGGAAGAGCTACTTGATTTATAGAGCTAACAAGGACCAATCTAAAAATAAGTTTCTTTTAATGAGTGTGAATTTCACAGCTAAAAATCTTTGATAAGAAACAGTCTTGGTCTTTTTTTTTCTCATCACATAGGATGTTTTGAAACAGCTAATAAAGAAAAGCAGCTCAATGCTATGAGCAAATTTCTCCTGTCTCTTTGCAAAACTACCTGGTAAAATCGTTTGCGGACTTTTGGCAACGTGGAAGCTGATCGAATTCGTTATCAAATGAGTTTTGCAAGGATATGAAACAATACCTTTCTGGAAATAATACAGTCATTGGCCATTTTTTTTCTTGCTGAAAATTAAATTTAAGTCTGAAATTTGAATACTACCCAAAAGTTAAATATCAGGGCGCCTGGATGGCTCAGTCGGTTGTGTCCGACTCTTGATTTCAGCTCAGGTCGTGATCTCACGTTTCCATGGTTTGTGAGATCAAGTCCTGGGTAGGGCTCTGCTTTGCTAGCGTGGACCCTGCTTGGGATTCTTTCTCTTCCCCTCTCTCTCTGTCCCTTCTCGCTCACTCTCTCTCTCTCAAAATAAATAAATACATTTTTTAGCGTTTTTATTTTATTTTTGAGAGACATAGAGTGAGCAGAGGAAGGGCAGAGAAAGAGAGGCAGACACAGAATCCGAAGCAGGCTCCAGGCTCCGAGCCGTCAGCACAGAGCCTGACGTGGGGCTCGAACTCACAGACTGCGAGATCATGACCTTGAGCTGAAGTCAGCTGCTTAACCAACTGAGCCACCCAGGCGCCCCTAAATACATTTTTAAAAAGTTGAATATCAATTACTTTTGTATTTTTGCAAAGTATGGGATTTATAAGTAGACTTTAAGTCTACTTTTAAGTAGACTTATAAGATTTATAAGTAACTGGCGTGATGGGTAAACCAGAAAAGTTTTAAGCTGTGTAGACAAAGTGATTGGCTTTCAGTGTGCTATTCCTGCCGTTCCCCAGCACTCGAGTAATAAAATGCGAGCAGTCAACACCAGGATTTTCTTTCCTAACATCCCCCAAATAAAATGTTATTTTCCCCTTTCAAAACTGCCGAAAGTTCATTATTTTGTCCTCCATAAATGAGGTTTTTGTCTTCAGTGCGATGGCTGGGGAAGGGGGTGAGTCAAAGGAAACGGGCTGGTTTTCAGCCGATGACCTTTTAAAAGTTCACGAACAGCAAATACTCATCCTGTTGCCAAAATAACGGATGATTTCAAGGCAGGGTGTGAAACGGTTGCTAAGGAAGTGTCAGGGCAGCCGCCGTCGGGGCGGCCGCGAGCGCTCCGGTAGGAAGACGCCCTTATTCTGGAGAGGTCGGGACTACCTGGCGTCGGCCTCCCGGCGGAGATGACCACGCCGACTTCTTGTTGTAGCAACAGGCCGTTCCTCGGCGTGTTGTTCTCGAAGGGTGTGCTTTGTTTTCCCCGCTGACTCGATACCGTCGCCGAGATAAAGTAGGAGCCATTTTTTCCCCACTTGGCTCACTGGAAATAGTCCCATTTCCATTTGATAGACTATGAATTGTTTTACGAGACGGCCAGGACGACACATCAGCTTTCTTGTCGCTCAGCCCAGAGGCATTTCACAGATGCTTGTGCTCATGTTCTTTTCGCAATGGCAATTCCGAAAGATGCCTCACATGAAGTCACTGGCCTCTGAAACTCCTAAAAATCATCGCCCAGAACCATTGCTTCGGTGAGCTCTCTGGGAATTCTTTTTTTAAATAGAATTATTAAACAAACAAACCAAAAAAAAAAAAACCCTAAAAAAATCAAAGTGAATAATCACCAACAGAGCTGTACGTCAACTCCCCGGAATGGAGAGTTCTAATCTTGTCTCGTTTGCTTCCAAGTCATGATCCTTTCTTCCAGGTGAAGGAGGAGTTGTCAGTAACATTGAAGCTCTTTCTGATCCTGAGTCCCAGCCTCCTGCTCACCCTCCAGAAGCGGTGATGCTTGGGACTCTGCTGTGTTCATTTCCATTTAAATTTTATGTGTGTATTCAAGAGCAGCATGGAGTCTCTCGTGCGTGCTTTTAAAATACACATAATAACACACGATTATTTCCGTACCTCCCTACAATTTGCTTCATCCCCTTAACGTTCTAATTTCTGTTATTGCAAGATTATTGCCATTTAACAGTCACTCTCGAAATGGACCGGAAATGCAAGCAGCTTGCAAAGATCATCGTGCCCAAGTCACATTCATTTTACTTTCACACGTTTAGAAGTTCTGTCCGTTTTCGATGACCTTCTACTTTAGCGCTGTTTTTTTTTTGTTTTTTTTCCTAATTTGACTTTCAGGGGAGTCTGTTTAAATTGGAAAGGCCCCCCATTGGAGATTCTTAAAGACGCTGGTGTTACAGCCAAGTGAATTTCCTAGACAATTTTTTTAATTGTCAAGGTTTGAAGGAAGTCTTTCCGAAAGGATGTCGTCAACAGTTCTCAACCTTAAAAAGGAAAGAAAAAACGAAAGATGTTGAGCCTGCGTGTCGAATCGCACGATTGGTTGTAATACAACATCTCTTTGAAGATTCTCCAGGATTAAGGGCCATTTCTCCTTGTTGCAAATGGCCCCGTATGGTTCTGAGTTCTTATATATAGATTTTATGGTTGTTTTTTTTTACCTTACTGTCACACTGATGGTTATTTTTGCTCTCATCCGTGGTTAAAATTCTGGAAAGCCTCTCCTTCCTCCTCTTACCTGCTTCTTACGAGATTATCGCCTGAAAAATCCGGCAAGAAACAAATTAACCCAAGCCAGCCTTTCATCAGTGGGGAGCTCTTTAGTGCAGAAGCTGCTTTTCTTCCTTATTTTTAGTTTTGGCTATGTCCTCCTCAAATTCACTAACCCCGAGGATCCGAACTTTTCCAAAATTTGATTCATAGAAAGAAAAAATAAACATTTGGAAGTTAGAAATGTTTTCTAACTTTTAAGGTTTATACTGTTGAGAATATGGAAAGAAACAGTCATGCAACGGGGAACAAGTTGTCATTGCAAAGGATAAGAATGACTTTTGAAACATTCCTATCAGAGCAACACGCGGCAAACTTTCCGCTGAGCATTATTTCAGACGTGCAAACTTCTGAGAGGACGCCTCGTGTTGACAGGCATCGCTTAAACAAATGAGAGGAATGGTATTTTCAAGCAGAAAAATGATTCTTTCTTCTGCCAGGACGGAAGAGACCAGGTGTGCGTGAGCGTATTTTAAAACAATCGTTTGGGGCGCCTGGGTGGCTCAGTCGGTTGAGCGGCCGACTTCAGCTCAGGTCATGATCTCACGGGCTGTGAGTTCGAGCCCCACATCGGGCTTTGTGCTGACGGCTCAGAGCCTGGAGCCTGCTTCAGTTTCCGTATCTCCGTCTCTCTCTGCCCTTCCCCTGCTCACGCCCTGTCTCTATGTCTCTCAAAACTAAATAAACGTTAAAAAAAATTAAAAAAAAAAACAATCGTTTGTGCCGTTTGAGCAGACAAACGTGAAAGCTCGCTCATGTGAACCCGAAGTCCTTTAAAATGAAAATTCAGACCGTGGGTGCGTGCTTTCACAGATCGTTTTGCCCGTCTCCTTAAAAAACAAGGATCTGGCCGAGGGAAATGACAAGAAGGAGTTTCTGGAAGGAACCGTGTAACTGCGGGTACAGAGCTCGCTCCGCTGATGTCTGCGAAGAGTGGTTTGTGGGTCGGATGCTTCCCCGACGGGCGCCTGTCGCGAGGCCGGAAGGCGCCGGCCCATTTCGCCGTGCGCACGTCCAAACGCTAAACGATGCTTCTTCTGAAACACCCTGTCCTGCAGAGGCTCACTCCGTCAGGGTTCTTGCTCCCCAGCCACACGGACCGCACTCTCCTCCCTTGTCACGCTAAAGAAAGAGCCTTGGCCTTTGTCCCCAGAAGCCACCTGCCTGTGACTGGATTCATTTGGGAAGTGAAGTTCCCGTTAAAATGGGTAACGAGAAATGATGATAGCGATTAGATCACGGAGCAGGGAAGGGACCCCGTTTGCAGACGAGGACTCAGAGACCCGGAGGGGGAGAGGGGCGCCCAGGTGAGGCTGCCCCCCACCCCCGGGGCTAAGCTGGGTCCGCCATACGGGCCAGATGGCAGGACGTAGAAGGGGGGCCGGGCCATCTCGGCTGTGACGCGGAAACTCAGCACCAGGAGGCAGAGGGTTCGGAAGAGGAGTGAAAGTTCTCGGCTCTTTCCCTTACGTGCTGGGGCTCGACCAGACGAGACGGACGGACATGAGGGTGTCGAGGACCGTGGAAGGAGCATTTAGCCTAACTTGGCTGCATTAGGTAACGGAAGTGCTTCTCCCTGAAACTCGCGACGTGATCCCTGGAAAGCGGCGTCGTTTCCTGGTCAGACACCCTTCGGGCCGTGCAACGCGTTATGGGTCACCTTGTCATCGCCCAAAAGCAGTTTGCATTGTTTAAATGAGATATCATCAGGGGTCAACATTATGTTAGTTTCACAGAATTACGACTACTGCAGGCGGGTCTTTTAAAGACGTATTTCGAGCCCAATAACATAAGGATGGTGACTATCGGCGGGGGGTGGGGGGGTTCCATGCTCTGCCGGCCCGTCCGCCCAGCCCCAGCCCTGCACGGGTCACTCGGGCGCAGCCCACGGCCGGCGGCCCCTGGAGTTAGCCCAGGTGTGGCTGCGGTCAGGCCCCGGAGGTGTTCTAGTGTAGACAGGGCCGGGCGGCCCACAAACCCCCCCGCGCGGCCGCCAGCTTCCGACCCCGAGCCTAACAGGCAGGGGAGGGGCGCGGGGCTTTCCCAATCCTCCTTTTACTTCTCGTTTTGTTTTCCTCTACACGCTGGAGGTTTGATAGAGGCGAGATCAGGATCTTGGAATTACTTTTTTTTTTTTTTGCCGTTTTCAGAAACGTATCCCTTTGTTTCACGCATGGAGTCGTCGACGGCTATAGCAAGGTTGTCGGAGGAGATGAGTGGGGGGCAGCAGGACTCTCCACCAGGCCACCGCCCGCATCAGAAGGTGGCCGTGGGGCCTGGGGGTCGGGATGTGCTCTCGAGCCTGGCCTCGCTCCCGTTTGCGGGGCCCGGAGGAAATGCGGCCAGAGTCCCCGCTGGCGGCCGTGAGGTTCCCGAGACCCGCCGCGGCCCCCGGGTGCGGTTGGGCGCCAGAACCATCTCTGGCCCCCGGGCCCCGCAGGTGCTGCGGGAGGAAGCCGGTTCAGCTCTCAGGTTTCTCTCACTCTGCAATAACCGAGCGGCCCCCGGGGGCTCTCCGGGGCTCCCCACAGTTCAGTCGGCACAGAAGCAGCACGGATTTGGGGCCCTGTCTTTCAGCCACAGGTCGTACCGGGCACGACGGACGGAACTACTAACAAAACATGAGCCCTGCTCTCGAAACCTCAGTCTGTGAGTCAAATTCCGCCGCCTGCACTGTGTCCCTTGGGCAGGACTGTGTCCCACCGGGAGCACAGGCCTTGGAGGAGGAGTGAGGAGTGAGGATGTACCTCGCAGGCCTGTTGGTGGGGTGAGCGGGGGCCTGCAGGGGTGTGTGCGAGGGGGCCGTGCGCGCCCGGGCTGGGGCAGCCAGCTGTGTCTGCTCCTCCCTTAACTGTTCCCCCGTGCTGAAGTCATGATGTCAGTGGGGAGAGAATGAGGTGACATCCGAGTGTCAGAGCCCGTGCTGGAGGGGACCCAGAGGATGGTGGAGAGGCCAGCTTGGAGTCAGGAAAACACTTTTAGAGCAGAGATGATGAACCAAGAGCCGTGACCTTGACACCCCCCTGGAAGGACAGGCTGTGTGTCGTGTGAACAGGTGTCCGAAGTGACTCCATCGTTTCTAGGTCGGAAGCTCAGAGCGTATCTCGAAGCCCTTGAAACTTCCACAGCTTCCTGAAATAGAAGGCTGCCTGTTACGTATAAATATCCGCACAGAGAACATTCTGGAAGGATAGAAGGAAAACGTAGTTTTACCTCGGCAGTGGCCGTGGTGATCGGCGGTTGGGAGGGAGACTAGCATTTGCCATGCAACACCTTTCTGCGTTGCATGGCAACTTTCAAACTTGACAGTTTGTTTTCTTTTTTAACCAAGCGGATGTTACTGGACGATCGCAAGTCCCTGAGCGCTCCGAGATGTGACGTCATCCGATCCGACACTTCGATCCACTGTCAGTGGGCCCTCCGAGGGCTCGGGGCTCTTTCCTAGTCCCGAGAAGAAAAGCCTACCTTTTTTTTGTTGTTCGTTATTCTGCATTTGGCTTTACTTTGTTTTATTTGGTAATATTTCGATTGTAGTGTTCGCATAGAGATCGGAACTAAGATCTTGCCGGGATTCGTTTTTATTTTTATGAGATATAATTGACACATGACATATTAGTTTCGGGTGTACGACGTAAGAATTCAAAAGCGAGGACTCCTTTTTTGAGCAGAGAAACTGTTTTCTTCAGATGTTAATATCTCTGCCAATATTTTCTGGAATCACGTCATAAGAGAAAAATCAATCACGTTATAGATTAAGGACGATTCTTTCCTCTAGAAGGAGCTGGTGTCTGTAGAGTCCCCCACCGCGCTTAAGGTAGCATGTTGCATGAATAGCTAGTTCTATTTAGATGCCACACACAAACTCACAGAGGAGAAGAGCTAAGAAGTGGGCTAGATAGTTCTTAGACTAGAACGCGGAGGCCCCCTTCTTTCTCTTCTCTGTTCCGTGGTAGAAAATGCTCTATAATCTGTGTTTAGATATCAGACCCTCTCCGCTCACAGACAAACTTGCTAATGTTTTTACATTTTTATTTGAATGTGATTTCTATGATTATGTGCTTTCCAAGATTTTCACAGGATATAAAAAAAAAACTATTAGCAATTAAACTTTCGCTTAATTTTAGTTACACGCTTGGCAGCGTATAGGATATATCCAGCCAGAAGTCTGCATATATTCTTTTCTTTGGCAGAGAAAAAAGAAGTGACTCTAGCAATATGCATCGCTGTTTAAATTAACCAATACAAATCACCACAGGCGCGATATCTCAGCTTTTTCCTTTTTTTGATATAGGTTATAGTTTCAATGGACCGTCCCACCTACTCTAAAATTCGTGTGTGTGGTTTTGGGGGGAAGTTATCTAAATTTAACTTAATGAAAATTAGATAACATTAAAAATTTAATTCCGCAGCTGGTCTGGCCACATTTCAAGCACTCAGTAGCCCCTTCTGATGGCCACACATACGGGCAGCATAGATCTAGAACATTCCATCATCACAGAAAGTGCTACCGGGCAGTGTTAGTCTAAATATACATATTTCATAAACAGAGCTGAAATGGAAATGTTTCCATCAAAATTTTTAACTTGTAATGAAGGAAAAGACACAGTCTCACGTAGATTCCTTGTGGAGCAGAAACCGAAATACACACGCAAACTTGACAGTTTGCTTCACACTGTTTTCCCTTAACATGTGACTTACTTGCCTTTGAGTGACACACACTCAATGCCTGGTGGGTTTTGTTTGGCTTTCATTTAGACAAAGGGAGGAAAGTGTGAGAATAACAAAGACGATTACCCCGGTCACAGGGTTTCTCTGGCTTAATAGCGAAAAATCTGGTTCAAACACGGACGAAGCACGGCTTTGGGTGGAGTTAGTATGTAAACTGCCCTTCACTGACATTCTAGGAAAACCAATTTCAGAGACCAGTCTCGACTCGCTAACTTTTTTCCCCTAGCACTTTCTGGATTTCTAGCCCTGTGTTGTCATTATTGACAAATTTATCATTTGTTTATGGCATGTTAAGCTTAAAAAGTTCTTCGAAATACCTCACAATAGGATTCTCTGACGCTATTAAGGAATAATCTTCCATCTCCCTATAAATATAGAAATGTTTCAGAGATGAATGAGGCACATTTTTTTTAATGTCTGTTTACTTTTGAGAGAGAGAGAGCACACGCGTGTGTGTGGGAGGTGCAGAGAGGCGGACAGAGGATCTGAGGCGGGCTGTGCGCTGACAGCAGAGGGCCCGATGCAGGACTTGAACTCACCAACTGTGAGATCATGACCTGAGCCAAAGTCGGACACTCAATCGACTGAGCCACCCAGGCGCCCCAAATGAGCACATTTAAAACAAATTACTACCGTACATCACGTACCAAAATGAATCCAAAATAGATCAAAGGCTTTAATGTAAGAGCTAAAACTATAAAGCAGTTAGAAGAAACAGATGTAAACTGTATGGCTTCAGAATAGGCAACACTTTCCTACATACGACAGGAAAGCACAGGCATCGAGGGAACAAATGGATAAACCCAGGCCTTGCCGAAACTAAAGACGTTTGGACTTCAAAGCACACTATCAAAGTGAAAAGGCCAATCAGGTGGGAGAACACATTTGGAAATCACATATATGATAAGGATCTACTGTCCAGAATATATAAAGAGCTCCTCGAGTCAACAATACCAAGACAAATGATCAGTAGTTAAAAATGAACCGATATTTCTCTCAAGAAGACACGCAAATAAATGGCCAAGAGGCACATGAAAAGATGCCCGACACCAACCGTTAGTCATTAGGTAAATGCAAATCAAAATCACCACGAGACACTCCTTCACACCCATTAGGGTGGCTAACGTAAAACATACAGACACCGAATGTCAGCAAGGACTTGGAGAGATTGGAACCCCTCGGGCACCGTTGCTGGGAAAGTAAAAATGGTGCAGCCGCTATGGAAAACAGTGTCCCAGGTTCTCAAAGAGTTAAACATAACAGATACCCCTCGGCCTCCCAGTGCCCCCCGTAAATATATACCCGAGATCATTGAAATTGTGTATTCACGTGAAAACGTGGAGTGTTGCTAGGAGCAATGGAATAATAGCCCCAACGTGGAAGCAACCCAAATCTCTATCGCCTGATAGATAGATCAACACAATGTAGTGTATTCACACCACGGGTTATTCAGCTATAAAAAGGATGAAGCATGGATACACGCCAAAACATGGGCGAGCCTTAAGAACATCACGCCCAGCGAAAGAAGCCTGTTGCTGTGACCACCCACCGCTGCATGATTCCACTTACGTGAAGAGTCCAGGGCGGGGGGAGGGGGGTCGGGTAGTAAGGGGGGTGGTGTCCACAGGGACAGATGTAGGCGAGTGGTTGCCAGGAGCGGAGCACAAAATGGACAGAGAGTGAATTCTCACGGGTGTGGACTTTCCCTCGGGGGGTGATGCATGTTCTGGAAGTAGATGGTGGTGACGGTCACGCAGCCTTGGGAGCGTACAGATGCCACTGAATCAGGTGCATTGTTAAAGGATGCATCCAATGGGATATAGGCGTGTATTATATCCCCGTCAAAGATTTTACTTTTTTATTTATTTTTTTTAATGTTTATTTATTTTTGGGAGAAGGAGAGAGACAGAGCACAAGCAAGGGAAGGGCAGAGAGAGAGGGAGACACAGAATCCAAAGCAGGCTCCAGGCTCCGAGCTGTCAGTACAGAGCCCAACCTGGGGCTTGAACTCATGAACCAAGAGATCATGACCTGAGCCAACGTCGGACGCTTAACCGACTGAGCCACCCAGGCGCCCTGCAATCGAATATTTAAAAATAAATATATATTCACATGGACATAAATTCTTGGTTTCTCTTTGTGACCCGTTAATCTCCTAACAAGTCATTCATTAGCAGGGTCCTCTGACTCAGACTTTTAGGGAAACAGAGGGGAAGAAAATCTAAGCGCAAGTGGCGAGATGTAATGAGAGCGAGATCAAGGGCGTGTGTTTGCGTAGCCACGTAAGAAGGCATCTTTTAGCTTGAGCTAAAAGGATAAATTGGAAGTAGAGTGTGCTATCTGTGAGCCAGCCGGTTCAATTCTAAAACAACGAAAAGTTTGAAAGACTTGAGTAGTTAGCATCTTTTTAAGTCAGAATTGCCTGTTATATAATCTTTCGACGGCGGTACGAAAGAGCCCCGAGTCCCAGAGCGTCCCCGCACGTGTCCAAAGTTTGAAGGGAGCGGGATGGTTCTGCGCGCCCTGGCAGGTCTGCCGGCCGCGGCCCCCGGGTTCTGTAAAATCCCGCCCGGACGGACGGCCTGCGGGAAGTGTTCTCCACACGACAAGGAGACAATAAAAAAGAGGGCGTAAAACATCAACCGCCCGGCTGGTGTGCAGAGCGCACCAACTGCACGCGGAATTGGCCTCAGTTTGCAGACGCCCTCGGATTCTCGGCTCGGGTTTCCAGGCCACCGTCGACGCTTTCGGTGGGGCTTTCCAGCTGGGCCCGGAACCAAAGTAAGACAAATCGGGCTTCAAACAGAGCTCTTCTGAGCCCCCCGTCAGCAGCGTGTAGCTGGGAAACGCGAGCATATAGAAGGATGAATCTTTCTATCGGGAAGAGTGTGCTGTTTCCAGGCCGAACGCCTTATTTTGAGTAAATCTTAGTGACTGTCGTGTTACACACGGAAGGTGCACAAGTGGCTAGAAGGAACCCCTTTCTCGTGGCTCCAGTCTTCGTAGCCCGTCGATAACAGTGGCTGCCTTCTCGTTTCCACGTGCCTTCACACCTCACCCGGGATTATACTGTAGACACACTGGCCTCGGGGACGGGGACCGTATGACTGGATGGAGGGACAGGTGCCAGCAGTTAGGGACTAAGGACAGGTTTGTGGCCATTTACCTACTGGGACTTTACTGACTCTGTCTTTAAAAATATTTTCTTGTGCTTTCAGAGGAGACGTTTCGGAAAACTAAACTGGATTGTTTTTTAAAGTTTTATTTGTTTCGAAAGAGAGAGAGCACAAGCGGGGGAGGGGCAGAGAGAGAGAGGGGGAGAGAGAATCCCAAGCGGACTCCACAGTGGCAGCACAGAGCCCGGTGCGGGGCTCGAACTCACGAACCGTGAGATCCTGACCTGAGCCGAAATCAAGAGTCAGATGCTTAACCGACTGAGCCATGCCGGCGCCCTCAGCTAGATTTTTAAAACCAGAACTGGGAAGTTTTCAACAAAAGAGTTCACTATTTAAATGAATGGCTACAGAATATTAAAAAAAGGCTGTATCTAGACTGTGTAGATTTTTCCGAAAGGGATAGTAATCACCGTAATTGCCCCATCGACAGAGTTCGATTCTTTTTTTTTTTTTTTTTTGCCAACAGATTTTTAGCACTAGAGGATATTAAAACCAGTGTGATTCTCTAAATTGGTTTGTAATAATACCTCTCATTTCTTGAACGCATATGAGGAAAATGCTAATATTCCTTGTTTTCCAGATGGTAGAACTGAGATTCAAAATGGCAAGTAACATACCCAAGGCAACAGCCAGGACTCGGAGCGAGGCTCGGGCCCCGGGTCTTCCCCTGGCCGAGCGGAAGCGTCCAGTCCCCCAGCCGCCCTGCTCCGAGCACGGGTTTTCTCCTCCAGTCTGCGCGGACCTGGATTGTGTTACATAGAGGCAGCTAGCTCACTCTACCACTCGCTAGCTGAGGCGGATCTTGGGCCTCAGTTTCCTCCTGTGTAAAATGGGGACCAGTGAAATGGAAACGATTGATTCTCCCTTCCGACTGTTGTCAAGACGAAATGAACTGCTCCCAGCGCCTCGCTCAGCGCAGCACCTGGGCCATAGAAGCCTTCATTCCGAGGCAGCGCTTAGTACGTACAAAAGGTTTTCTGTGCCTATAGCTCAAGGTCAGACCCGGTAGAACGCACGAGTATTGAACCGTCTGTGTCCTTCGGTGTAGTGTGAGTAACACAAAGCCAAGGGAGTAGGACTGGGTGCTGCTCCTTAAAACTTTATTATTGGGGGGCCTGGGGGGCTCAGTTGGTTGAGCATCCGACTTCGGCTCAGGTGATGATCTCATGGTTGGTGAGTTTCAGCCCCGCATCGGGCTCTGTGCTGACAGCTCAGAGCCTGGAGCCTGCTTCGGATTCTGTGTCCCCTCTCTCTCTGCCCCTCCCTGGCATGTGCTCTGTCTCTCTCTCTCTCTCTCAAAAATAAATAAACATTAAAAAAATAATAAAACCTTATTATTTGGCTACACAGATAGGGTAGGAATATATGAAATGACAAGTGATACAAAATATTGAAACAAAATCCCCCAAATAAAAGAAATCTCACAGTGGGATTGGCAGGAACAAAACATTCTGGCGATGTCTTTAAGAAAAGAAGAAAGAGGTGAGCCAGGAGCACTCTGGAGTTGCTGAGCAGTGATATAAATCCTGGGGGCGGGGGGCGGGGGGAGCGGGCGGCATGTCCAGGGACACAGGCCGTCCTCCAGTAACTGTGCAAACTTCCCAGCCGCTAGTGAGCCCCGACTGTGTCCTACAAATCCTGATCGCATCTGGGTCAGTGAGTCACCAGATCTCAGACCAAACCTGGTGTTAATCTGTGGCCAGTTTTTGGCATAAACAATTTCCTTTATTCGCATTCCCAGACTTAAAAGTTTTTGTCATCGCTGGATGAGGTCTCCTTTTTCTTTTGTTTTCCTTCCTCCCCCTTTTCTTTGTTCTTTTCCTTTCTTTCTTCTCACTCTGTTTCTTGTGCAAGATCGTGGGGGAGTCTGCGTGTCTGGAATGTTCTCGGCAGGAGTGCGGGACGCCCGCCGTTGGGTGGAGGGGGCACCGTCCCCGGAGGCGGCCGAGAAAACTGAACATAGGCCACACAGAAAAGGGTGCTAATTATTTGTCCGAGGACAATTATGTGTTAGTGACCAAGCTTTTGCCAGTCTGAAGTGACATAAGGAAAAGAAGGCATAGTGAACTTTTTACGGAGTGATACTCACAGACCTCAGTTGTTCCGCGTTTGTGTTCTAATTCACTGTGTTTGCGATGCGATTGTAAAATACAGTTACGGGACAGCTGTACGAAACGGGGAATTGGCTTTCTCGTGTCTGCCCCACCCCCACCATGTTTTCTTTAAAATGTTTCTGAAATCTAAACATCTGGTGACCACTGAGAGTAAGTGGTAATGAACGTTTAAAAAGGGATTATTCAGAAAGGCCACGCAGTGGATTTCCACAAAGGATAACTACACAGACGGTCAGTTAGTAGGCACACAGCTACTTCCTGCCGCTGGCGGTAGTTTTGGCTACACGACGGATGTATTGTTTAAATATTTATAGTCAGTTTAGCATCCGACTGTAGATTTTGGCTCAGGTCGTGATCTCGCAGTTTGTGAGTTCGAGCCCCATGTCCGGCTCCCTGCTGGCAGTGTGGAGACGGCTTGGCACTCTTTCTCTCTGCCCCTCCCCAGCTCTCTTGCTCTCTCAAAGTTAGTATATAAAAAAAAAGGTTAAATAATAAATAAATAAATAAATAATAGAGTTAATATGTAAAAAAAGGTTAAAAAATAAACAAAATATTGATAAGATAGTTAACATCTCATTTTTCTTTGAAAAAAGTGATATTTCATTAATTGCTATATTAATTATAGCAGGTATAATAAACATGCATTTGGTCCATAATTACATATTAATTATTTACATCAAAACACTAAGGTTTTTATATTTATAATAATGGAGCCTGCTTTTTTAATCTGCTATTTTCAAGCATCTAGTTGTGACCTGATGTCTCAACCTCATGTTGACCATTTTGAATTTAAAGAAAAAGCCAAAAGTGCCTGGGTGGTTCAGTCGGTTAAGCGTCTGAATCTCGGTTTTCGGCTCAGGTCATGATCTCATGGCTCGTGGGTTCAAGTCCCACATCAGGCTCTGTGCTGACAGCATGGAGCCTGCTTGGGATGCCCTCTCTCCGCCTCTCCCCTGCATTCTCTCTCTCTCTCAAAATCAATAAAGAAACATGAAAAAAAAAAAATAACAACAACGAAGAAAAAGCCAGACTTGTATATCGAGCAAAACTGAGGGGAAATTGAAAAACGTTCTTACAAAATCACGAAGGACCCAGCAGGTGGCCAGCTGACGGAATAAAGAAAATTAGCTAACGGGGGAATTGCTACTCTCTGATATAGTTCCCCTCACTTCCCAAGGCCCATACTTGACCGACTTTACGTGTGTGAATTTCTGTCGCTTTTACATTTTGAGCTGCAGTGGGACGTGTAATTTCTCGTCATCTGGCCTACCCGAGTTTTCAGTCGTCCTGATTAGCTTGAGTGTAAGCTCCCTCCGGGGCAGACCAGGAAGGGGCTTCGAAGCCAGCTGGAGCCGTGCAGACCCCAAACCCACAACCTGGGCCCCTGCCCTGCCGCCGGCCGGCTGCGGGACCTGGGACGAGTGCCTAAATTTCTGGGAACTCCACGATCTCATCTTTAAAATGATCATGATAATGCACATTTGAAAGGATTCGATGAAAAGGAGGTGCGATCGAGGGCACAACAAGGGTTGGCCCTCGGTGTCCCTCCAGTCGGGGAGGCAGGGCCCCGTATTTTATTCTTTCAAATGCATCTGGGAAAATGCTTAGCACCCACCTCACTCAGTCATTCGTTCGACAGTATTTATCGGAGACCTGTGAGCAGGTGTAATGAGAGAAGCGTTGGGGGGGGGGGGCGGTCAGCAAACCTGGTCCAGGCCGGCTGAACAGCCGTGCGAAGGAGGAAACCTACCCAGGCCTTGACTTCCTCATCTTTAAAGTGGGGCCGTCGAATGAATAATTGTTTGAAGCAGAAAGGGAAGGATGCCGGCAGGGGAGAAGGTAGAGGAAGAAAGAAGAAACAGGTCAAGGCTGAAATCAGCGCTCTTACCTCCATGCCTCGCAGATGCCTTCCAAGAGCCCAAAGCCTGCGTCCCTCAGAATAAACCTAACGCCGTCGGGCATAAAAAATATCACAATTACACTCCGGTTCAAGATGAGAAGGCTTCGTGCCTGGGCACTCTTGCCGTATTGACTGTAGACGGGAAAAGTAGAATGTAAAATAACTTAAGGGATATCTTTGGTCTTTAAAAAGAAAACATTTCTAGAGAAGAGTCACGGGGTTAGAGCGCATATGTTTTATTTTGGAATCAGAATCACTTTATGTGCAGAATTTAAAAACTGGTATTAGCATTGGTGCGACGCATTGATTTTTACCGACTAATGCAATCGAGCACAAAATATTTTTATGAGAGGGAAAGTAGAAGAGAAACAAAACCAATGTATCTTCCTGGTTGTGGCTGAGAGCTCACCTTTCAGCCCGCATCATGTATAGTTTAATAAACATGAAAAAGATGAGAGTAGAAAAATAATTAAAGCTGCCGCGGGGGCCCGGGGACCTACACGGTCTGGGTGCTTCCACCAACTGCTCTGAAGGTAATTTTCCACATTTTCAGTGAGGAGACTGGACAAGTTCACCTTCAGGGAGGGTCTTGTCAGACACGGCTGTTTCATGATCTATCTGACAGGGGAAAACTTCTGCCGGCTGGAAATGGTCTTCAGAATCCACGAACGAGGCTCGGCATTGGGGCTTGCGAATCCTCATTATTCTTTTCCTCACCTTGGGAGTGGGTTTGCACCTTTGGGACCACATTGTCACAGAGTGGAAGGACAAAAACCGAGGTCTCAAAGAGCCCGTCCCTTCTCTCCTTGAGAAAAAGGCAAAGCACCGTGTGCTGGGCCCCGGTGAGGGATGGTCTGGCCCCCAAAAGTGGGCGGGTCCTCGCTTGCATGGATCCTGTCATTTCACTCACGCCAAGGGAGACTCCACCCAGAGATTTAGGACATCCCCGCACTTTCGTTCCTTGCATTGCATTTGTCACGCGTCACGACGCTCACCTCCGTCAGGAAGTAGCCCAGGACATGTGAATACCATCTAAGGTTATTAAAAACACCTCAAAGACCGCAGGAAACACTTCGTTCTATGTCCTGCCTTCTTTCTAAAATGTATTTTTGGACATGTCTCAGGAAAGTCCCCCCTTCCCATGGACAGAACTGCCCGATTGACAAGGTCTCACAACTGCTGCGGACACCACACGGCAAGGAATTGTTTTCGGTCTTGAGAGGCGGGCACTGGGCTCCCAGCCCCCCTTCCTGTCACCAGCGGCTAGCCCTCGGCGGGCATCAGATCACTCCGTCTGCTCAGATGTCTGCACTTACTGTAACGTAAGCCTGTCTGATATCTTTTCATTCTTCTGCAAGTAAATGAATGTTTTTCAAACTTCACAACACGGTCATGAGAAGTAGCATTGGTCTTCAAGGCGGCAAACAACACGGCTCACTAGAATAAGCGACTGGAGGGTAGACCATGAGCAAACCAGATTGTGCGACGATGTTGGCAGTGCACGAACCTTCTGAAAGAGCCTTAGGAAGTACGTGGGCATTTATTTTGAATTGAAAAATCCAGTCAGGAAAACATAAAACCTGATTTTGAGTGTTTAATTTCAAGATAATTTGGCATCATAACTTTTGAGTTATTGTCACTGAGTATGACTTGGGTGAAGAACTTATACTCATCAAAGAAATAATTCATATGATAGTTCAATTTCCTGCCATTTTTTAGGGATTTTGTCTTGGGAGAACTACAAATGGGCCTGAAGATTATTAGAAATCGGGGGTACCTGGGCGGCTCAGTCGGTTAAGAGTCCGACTTTGGCTCAGGTCATGATCTCACGGTTCATGAGTTCGAGCCCCATGTCGGGCTCTGTGCTGACGGCTCAGAGCTTGGAGCTGCTTTGGATTCTGTGTCTGCCTCTCTCTCTGCCCCTCCCCTGTTTGCACCCTGTCTCTCTCTCAACAATACACACACATTTAAAAATTTAGAAATCAAAATAAGCATATCCTTTTTTCAGAAGAAAAATCTACCTTATAAACCTGCTAATTCCCTCTAAATTATTTTAGAAATAAGTATTCTAATAAACATATGAAAATTATTTTTAAGAAGATAAGGTGATTCTAAAGGTCGTGTGGCAAAATAAATAAATTGAATGTTGCCCTGCAGAATATTAAAACGTATCATAAAGGCATATGATATACCTAAATCAATACAAGAAAATAGAAAGTC
This sequence comes from Paradoxurus hermaphroditus, assembly GCA_004024585.1. Classification (NCBI taxonomy): domain Eukaryota; kingdom Metazoa; phylum Chordata; class Mammalia; order Carnivora; family Viverridae; genus Paradoxurus; species Paradoxurus hermaphroditus. The sequence goes on along the minus strand of PITB01000383.1, from coordinate 260,138 downwards.
CAGAAATGGGCCCAAACACATGAGAGAATTTTGTATCCCTTGAATGGACTAGTCAATAAATGGTATCAGAAAATATTGCTGGGGCACCTGGGTGGCTCAGTCGGTTAGGCGTCCAACTGGCTCACATCATGATCTCAAGGTTCATAAGTTTGAGCCCTGCAAAGGGCTCTGTGCTGACAGCTCAGAGTCTGGAGCCTGCTTCGGATTCTGCCTCCCCTTCTCTCTCTGCTCCCCACCCCCACCCCGGGCTCACACTCTGTCTTAAAAATAAATATTTAAAAAAATTTCTTTAAGAAAGAAATAGAAAATATTGCTGCCATCTAGAAAGACCTGTATATGGATCAATATTTCATGCTGTACTCCGGGATAAATCCCAAATGAATAAAAGATTTAAATTAAAAAAATAAAGTCATAAAAACTCGAGAAGAAATATAAGACTTCTCTTATAAATGCAGCAAAGTAATGGCCTTCCTAACTGTATTTCAAAACTCAGAAGGCATAAAAGATATGATTGATAGATTTAACTTTGTTTAAAAAGAGAGCTTCTCCAAAACGCCATAAACAAAGTAAAATAACAAGGGAAAAGTGGAAAAGAAATTTGCAACCCCACAAGTCAACAAGAAAAAGACTAATATCTTAATAGAAGAAGGGAGGTGGGCACAAAGGACAGGAACACTGAAGGAAATAAGAGCGACCCATAAGCAGATGAACGATGCTCAGCCTCCCCATGGAGATGCCATCTGTCACGGACAACTTGAAAACAACAGGATTTTAAGAAAATTGGCGTAGTCAGGCATTGCCAACCAAGAACAGTCTGGCCATATTCATCAAAAGTCCAAAGATGTATGACGCTTTGAATAGCTTTATTTTTTTATTGTTTTAACTTTATTTATTTATTTTGAAAGAGACAGCATGAGCGGGGGAGGAGCAGAGAGAGAGGGAGAAAGAGAGAATCCTAAGCAGGCTCCACACTGTCAGCGCAGAGCCTGATGTGGGGCTCGATGCTACAAACCATGAGATTTTGGCCTGAGCCAAAATCAAGAGTCGGACGCAACCGACCACGCCACCCAGGCACCCCTGAAGAGCTTTAAACAGCCTGCTGCATGTGCCGATTCACCGCGACATCGTCCCCAGCGGCAGAGACTAGAAACAACCTAAATACCTACCAGGGTGGAACTGAAAGAAGGTTTGCTCTATCCATCCGCCTACCCCGCCCCATCGTTATGAGAAGAGTGAGGTCTCTATACTGAATCCGAAGGATCTGAAAGACGTGTTATTAAGAGACAGATATACAGTGCTCAACTTTGCGTCGTAACAGAGGGAAGCACGCACTGATTCACTTAGATCTGCCTAAAAATCTGGAAGGAGACCAAAAAGAAAACAATAACTGTGCTCAGCAGTGTGGGGATTGTAGGTAGTAATGGTGAACGGACTGGAGGTGAGCTGTGTAGATATGACTTTTTATAATTCTTTTTCAACAATGTGAATGCATAACCTTCTCAAAAACTAAGCGAGCATTCTTAAAGCAGGAAACCTGCTGGACAAAAGTGTTTCTGGACATCTTCATCCTCCCAGAAGAAGTTTCCTGGTCTTTTTGATAGCGAAATTTTAAAATTATTTCCCTAAAGTTTCTAGCATTACCTTACTGTCAAATAGTACTTTTGAGTCGCGCCCCCCAGCCTGGTTTATTGTTATTCCAGTCACCGGGGGGAGTTCCATCCAGGGCTGGATTTCTCTAGAATGCCGAGTTCACGAGTTCACGTTCCTCCCTGGAACTTGCCTCTGGACGGGAACTCCCAACACTGCGGAAAGTCCGTCTCGGATGTGCACGGCGATGGCGCCTGCGGGGGGCGCTCTCCACCTCCTCCGTCTCCATCAGCGAGCGTCACGCGGGGTTACGTGGCCAGCTGTGCTGCCTTTTCCAGATGCGTGGCCTTTCCCTGTCTCCTACCCTACCGTGCTGGAGTTTAAATCACTGTTTATCAGCCATTTCCAAATTGCTAGGTAAAGAACAGCTTTGAAGCTCGTTTGATGATGAAGACTAGACACCCTGCTTTTTGTGCCATGTTTTCAGGAAAAGACTGTCTAATAGCAATGTCTTTGAGTGCTGGTAGAATGACATTTATAGAGAGAAGTCTTCTGAGAAAGACTCGTTTAAACACACAGAGCGTGCTCTCGAGATGCCCAGCTCTGTGATTCAAAGACCTCGTCTCCCCAGGGCACCTGTTTATGTTACGCGTCTTACGAGTAAGTTCAATTAAGCACTTTAAAGCTGATGACTTGTAGTTATTATTTTACAGTACGGTGAGAGTCGGGACCCTGCTGGCATGAAATAATAATTGCTACTCAGCGATTTCATTACGAGCGCGGCTTTTCACGAGCAAGCACAAACACACTCACGACCTGGTCCTTCCGACCACGGGTCTGTGGGGGAGCGGGTACCGCAAGTCGGTTTCATCTGGTTTCCTGTGAATGGAGGCCATGAGTACATCCTAAGAGAAGCTTAATAGAAAAAGAAAAATATTTATAGGAATTTATTTCTGCTTTGTCCCGTCACCTGCAGAGTGGGGAGTGGGAACAGGGGGACGGACCGCTACGTTTTTTTCTTACGTTCTTTCATGTCTAAGGTAGAGGAAGAACATTTCTGAGATGTGGTCTGGTCCTCTTCTCCTACCACTCCTGGCTCGCGGGTTCACGTTAAAACCAACAAAAACCGCACAGGTATTTTCAGTGAGATTTTTTTTTGGGGGGGGGGACAGGGCATGGAGATCTTTATTCTTTTTAGTTTGGCTTTATTGAGGCGTAACTGACAAAATGAAATGATACAATATTTAAAGTGTACCTTGTGGTGATTTCATATTAAAAAGTGATTTGTGAAAAAACGAGGATTTTGTTGTTGTTATGAAGTGACCATTAATACATACTGTTTTCGGAAAGTACATAGTCCAGCTCCCTCATGCCTCACTGGCTTAAAAGTAAAAACAACAACAAAAAAACCATGGGGGTGCCCTGGTGGCTCAGTCGGTTGAGTTTCTAACTTTGGCTCAGGTCATGATCTCACAGTCCATGAGTTCGAGCCCCACGTCGGGCTCTGTGCTGACGGCTCGGAGCCTGGAGCCTGCTTCCGATTCTGTGTCTCCCTCTCTCTGCTCCTTCCCTGTTTTCCCTCTTTCTCTTTCAAAAATAAATACGCATAAAAATTTTTTAAAAAATCATCAGCGTGCGTATCAGATGCCCACTGTTTCTAGGTGCCAAAGAGACGGATAAGTCATTGCTTTCCTGCCGTAATGCAGCTTGTAATATACAATTCACATCACTTTTAAAACTTCTTTTTTTTCACTCCTGAAACTGATTCTCATTAATAATAGCTCCAAGGAAACAAGTCTTCTAAGACGGCTGTGAATTTTTATTGTCAATTATACTTGTCACCAACTTCCCAGTGGTTTCGTTAAGGCGCATTTCGTCTTCGCGGAACTTCGAATGTTGTGCACTCACTAAGCATGTCTGCGGATGGCAGACTCTATTTGACTTCTGGGGGCCTCTGTTCCATTTTAAAAATAAACTTTTGTTATTGAAACAACAGTTTACTTTTTCTAATTTCAGTAAAAATAAATTCAAGATCCAGGCCGTCTGAGAGAAACGTATTCATTCTTGGTGCCCCAGAAATCCTGACTCTGGCTGTTTTCAATGATTTGATTTAAGAAACGTGTTCAGAGGGGCGTGAAACACTCGTATTCTTGACTCGTATTCTTGACCCCAACAAGATGGTCACCTAAATGCTTTACATGTTTTTTTTACTTAATTCTTGAAACAAGATAATGAATGAAGTACCATTATTACTGCCGCTCCACAGATAAGGAAACTGGGGCTTAAGAGGCTGGGGGCGCCTGGGCGGCTCCGTCAGTTGAGCGTCCAACTTTGGCTCAGGTCATGAACTCATAGTTCGTGAGTTCGAACCCTACAGCAGGCCCGCTGTTGCCAGTACAGAGCCTGCTTCAGATCCTCTGTCTCCCTCTTTCTCTGCCTCTCTCTCCCTCTCCTGCCAAAAATTAAAAAAGAAAATTGGGGCACCTGGTGGCTCAGTTGGTTGAGCATCCAACTCTCGGTTTCAGCTCAGGTCATCATCTTGCAGTTCCTTGAGTTCAAGCCTCCCATCAGACCCTACGCTGGCAGCACGGAGCCTGCTTCGGATTTTCTCTCTCCCTCTGTCTCTGCTCCTCCCCCACTCCCACTCTCTTTGTCTCTCTCAAAATAAATAAACTTAAAAAAAAATTTTTTTTAATTAAAAAATTTTTAAAAAGAGGCTAAATGGCTTACCAGAGCTCACGCGGTAGTTGGAAGGGAGTTAAAGCTCTCTGCTTCCAAAACCCATGTGCTTAGCCACCATTTTAGGTATGTTTTGGTTGCCCATATCTATAAGAACTGTTGCATTAAAATTTAAATATACCTTTTTTCTAAAGCTACTTCTAGAGCAATGTTTGTCTCCAAAAGCAGACTGATTTATTATGGGTATTTGTTTCAGGAATATTAGGTCTTCTCTTTTTTTATTTTTGAGAGAGAGAGATAGAACATGAGCAAGGGAGGGGCAGAGAGAGAGAGAGAGGGAGACACAGAATCCAGAGCAGCCTCCAGGCTCTGAGCTGTCAGCGCAGAGCCTGACACGGGGCTCGAACCCGTGAGCTGTGAGATCGTGACCTGAGCTGAAGTTGGATGCCCAACCGACTGAGCCACCCAGGCGCCCCTGATCTTCTCTTTATACCAGGAAGATGCGTTGTTCTGGTTTGTTTTCTGGGAAGATATTTTCAATCTGTGTTTCAAAAACATTGAAGACTCCATTCCACAGTCCCTTATTAAGCACCAACTGTGCGCCAGACCCCAGGTTATAAACATCAGTAGTCGCCTTCAGAAGCCCAGTATCCCGCAGGGAGACAAGTTAGCACATACTCAGAGGAAGACGAATTTCTGCTGGTGACTGAACCAGCGGGCCGCAGGCGGTCATACATGTTCTGGAACCGTGTATGAAGTCGTTCTCAAGCTCGCTGTCTCTCACGGCAGCATTGCTTCGGCACCCATACCATATGCACTATGGACAATTCTGGAACTTTGTTAGTAGTTGTCAGAAAAAAAGAGGGAGGCCTGTTTAAATTATGTACCTTGCTAGTTTGACATTGGAGAGTTTTACTGATTTAAGAAAATGAAGTAAATTATTGTAGAAGAGTTATGGTTTACGCCTTCTTATTTCTAGTTAATTGTTACTATGCTTATCCCAGTCGGGGAGGGGGCGGGGTCGGGGGGATATGTGTGACCATTAGCATTTATACATTTTTGAGTAGAGCAGCATTGTAGACTCGGAGGAATATCGCAGATTGATGATATCTGGTCACTTCAAGGAAGTTATCCAAAATTTTAATATGCGTACAATACACAGTTGAAATGGATTTAGTTAAAATTTAAACAAGTTAGCATCTGTGGTGGAAAAAAACCCAAAACGCTAAAATAACATTATGTCTCTTCTTTAAGAAGTGAAACCTGAGAGTTTTTATATTTTTATTGAAAACAAAACCAAAATTCTACCCTTGGCTTCGGGAAAGGAAAGCTGTTTACATGAGCTTTCCACAGTGTGAAATAAAAGTCCTCCCTGACAATTCGTCTGATAAGCCTGCCTCCTCAGGTGGCCTCCGGCCAAGAGTGTGGCCCTAGACCGTGGGGAAGAATGTTCCCTGGATCTAACCTACAAACTCCCCGCGGGTTGGCGTTTAAAGTACATTAGTTTGTTCGCTACCGAGCCGATCCAAGATGGCATATGACTTCCTGGTTAAATTTCTAAGGATTCTATTTGTTTTTCAGGTGTAGAGATTGGTGAGTTCTTTACAGAATTTGGATGATAGCTTTTTATCTGATATGTCGTTTGCAACTATTTTTGCCCATTCTGTTGGTTGCCTATTAGTTTTGCTGATTGTTTCCTTTGCAGTGCAGAAGCTTTTTATCTTGATGAGGTCCCAATAGTTCATCCTTCCTGTGCATGTGTGTGTACCCTCTCTCTTTCTCTCTCTCTCTTTCAAAATAAATAAATGGACTTAAAAGAAAAAAGGAATCACACAACAAAATGCAAGTACAGAACCCAAACCGCACCTCTCTCGCTCTCCGAGAGCCTTAGATAGCCTCGCACTTAACATTTTCTAGTGATTTGGTATCCATTTGCAGGGTAAGACCCATCTCAACACTTGTGTGTTCCAGGTACTCAACCAGCATAGATACTGGAAGTAGAATTGACAATTAGACGCTAATGGGCCTTTTTGGAGACAAAAAATTCATATTTAAGAAACAGGGACCAGGGCATCTTCTCTGGGGATCTGGCGTTGCTTCTCTGCTCGTAGCTTAGTGCGTCTATCTCCCTGCCGGGTCTCTACCGTGAGCAGGATGGCTCCGTGGCAGGTTCCATGGAAGGCGGGCAGAAGGGGGCAGAGCTGTCCCCCAGAGGTCCACCCAGAGGGTGAGTGAGCAAGGACCTGGACGGGCCAGTGTGAGAGAGGTTACCCAGAGTGCTGGGATGCCCAGAGGATAAATGCCGAGCCACACGAGCCCTGTTGTATTTTCCGGGGTGGGGAGAACAGAGTGGGGATGAAGGGACCAGTCTGTCACACCTTCAGCGAGCCCTGTCTGGCCTTCCCAGACCTACCTGTGGGCTCGCCTCCCAGGTCACAGGGCCATTCCATGCAGGAATCCTGCCTGGGCCCACCGGCCACCTCCTCCTCTTGGGTTTTATCCGCCAACAGGCTCATCTCCTTCTGCCTTCGGGAAATCTGTCAAACTCTCTCCTCTCCTGATCGTCCCTTCCGTTCTTTTCGATGTCGCGGGTTCCTTACCCCACACGTGAAAAAATATTACTTAACTTTTTGCGGTTTTGAGCATAGACTTGAGCTGGATTACCTGAGTTCAGAGATCAGTTCCTCCACCAACGAGCAGTGCAACCACCTCAGTGTCCTCTTCTGTAAGATGGGTGTAACCTCAGTGCTCACTTCACAGTGTTGGTGTAACGATTGAGTGAATGTGAACGAGACACGTTGAACACTATCTGACACATGGGGGGCCCTGTTTGCACACTTAATGGAGTCTCACGAGGGGGTAGAGACAAATATACGTGCTTAGCCTGACATCCTCAACCGAAAGCCTAGGTTTCTTTCATAATTTAAAAATGATATGACTTTTGGGGCGTCTGGGGGGCTCAGTCGGTTAAGCGTCTGACTTTGGCTCAGGTCATGATCTCGCGGTTCATGAGTCTGAGCTGCTGACAGCTCGGAAAACGGAGCCTGGAGCCTGCTTCGGATTCCGTGTCCCCTTCTCTCTCTGCACTCCCCTGCTCACATTCTGTCTCTGTCTCTGTCTCTGCCTCTCTCTCTCTCTCAAAAATAAATAAACCTTAAAAAAATTAAAAAATAAATAAAAATGATATTAATTTTAAATATTTTTGCTTTAATGTGTAATTTAGTTGACTGGATAAAATATGTTTTAATTTTTAATATTTATTTTAAAGCAAAGTATGTTGAAATATACGAAGGTGGTGATTTCTTTTAATTTTGTGAATTTTCTACGTTTTATGTAATTCTAAGATACAGCCTATTCTCCTCAGGAAGAAAGAATAGAAAATATTTGAAGCAAGATTTGCAATAAGGTTTAAAAGAAACTTTTTTACACTTAATGTTTATTTTTTTAAAAAACATTAAACTTTTTCAGAAGCACTTTTTAAAAAAATTTTTTAACGTTTATTTTACTTTTGAAAGAGACAGAGACAGAGCGTGAACAGGAGAGGGGCAGAGAGAGAGGGAGACACAGGATCCAAAGCAGTCTCCAGGCTCTGAGCCGTCAGCCCAGAGCCCGACACGGGGCTCGAACTCACAGACCGCGAGATCATGACCTGAGCAGAAGTCAGCGGTTAACTGACTGAGCCACTCAGGGGCCCCTCAGAAGCACTTTTAAAAGTAAAATTCTTTCAGCAGTTTATTACCATATCCTAGAGTCAGACAGAGTTTTCTGAGCATTCACAGTGTCGTAGATATGTCAGAGACTTACGACCTTCTGAAACTTGCTAGTTCTTTCTGTATCTGTCTTTATTTGGAAAGACGGCCATCAAGTGTATGGATACCTTGGCGGGTACCCAAGTTTTCTTACATCAGGTAGAGGGTGCACTTGGCTGATCCGGGAGTCAGCTGGTCCCTGCCTGCCCCAAGCAGCTGTTGTGGCCCCGCGTCGGCCTTGACCTGCTCCTCCTTGACCGGACGGAAACACGGGGGTCCGAGGGCGTTACTCTTCACGTGCCCAGCACTCCTGAGCCACACCCTTTGTTCAGTGACTGTTGAAGGAATGAAGAAATGCACTTGTCTCCCCAGGAACAGCCGTCTCTGGTGCCGTTGCTTCAGGGAACAAGTTCCTCTGTGTCTCACTCACTTGACCGTTTGTTACAGAATCGTATAAACTAGATGCGCTTCTTTTTGCCCATTCTGTTCCAGGCACTCTTCCCGCAATTCCGTGTGATGCCCGGGACAAAAATAACCATTAGCAGAATCTCGAATGGATGAGTTAGTTTACCCCACACAAGTCTAAAACGGCCTCCCACCTTGACCCACGTCCATGTCACCGTCTCTGTTGTTCCTGGTGTCTTTGTTACGCCACTTTATGTCTCCCCGGTCGTTATTAATATCTGTTTATCAGGCTAAAAAGTCTTCAAGGACACGTACTGTGTTTGTTATTTTCAAGCTGCCGCTTGCTCCGGCTCCTGAGATGCTTTTCAAAACCGCAGCTCTCTGGCCTCTGCGTACAGATGTGTTGGGCAGGGCCCCACGTACCTGTGTCCACACGCACACCTGTGCGCACACACGTACGTCATCACCGTGAACGTATCGCCGATTATCCCGGACATACAGAAAGATTAAAAAAAAAACAAAACAGTATAGTTAGTAACCATGTAACTCCACCCAACTTAATGTGTAAACCAAAGTTGCACCTCAGTCCTTCTCCCTGCCCCCCCCACCACGTGGTCTCCTTCCCGCTCTCATCGCTGTCCTTCCGCAGCCCCGGGAAGCACCGTCCTAAATTCGCTCTTGGCCGCCCCCCAGCATGCCTTTACACTCTGGCAACATGTGTCATATATCTAAACATTTGGTAAAGTTTCGCAGATTTACAAACCAGACAGAAGAAATTTTGTGTCCGTCCTGCGCCTGGCTCTTTTCAGATGTTCCCATGTGTGTAGCTCCAGCACATCTATTTTTCCAAAGTTCTGTGAGATTCTGTCACACAGACGCGCTTCGATTTATTTGTTTTTTGAAGAACACGTGCTTCTTGCCTTGATGCGTCTTTTTTTTATTATAAAATGCTTCTATTTTGGGTGCACATCTCCTTGCGCGTGTGTATGAGATGTGTTTAAAGACAGGTTATCTAGAGAGGGAGGCAAACCCAGAAGAGGCTTTTAAATACGGAGAGCAAACCGAGGGTTGATGGAGGGGGAGGGGAAAATGGGTGACGGGCACTGACCAGGGCACTTGTTAGGATGAGCACTGAGTGTTATATATAAGCGGTGAACCGTGGGAATCTGCCCCAAAAACCAAGCGCACACTGTACACACTGTATGTTAGCCAACTTGACAGTAGATTATATTTTAAAAAAGAAGCATAATTATTCAGCCATAGAGTAGATATTTCTTCACTTTTTGCCTGCTGCTGTCACACTGCCTCCCAAAGTCACTAAACCGATTAGAAATGGATCCACACTGTCTCTAGCACATGCGTGTTTCAGTGTTGCCCGTTTGCTTTGCGAGAAATAGTACCTGGTGGTCTTGATTATGGTGTTTCCGACCAGCGGATTTCAGCGTATTTTCATGTTTACTGAGTACTTGCTTTCTTTCATTTCTTTGCTTATTTTCCAATGGGTTTTGATGTCCTTCCTAATCGACGTGTTGTTCTAGAATAGTCCAGATACTCGTGCCTTTTCTCTCCGTGTTTATATTCATCAGCGTCTTCTTGCTGTTTACGTCTCGTTTCATCCTCAGTATTTATTGTTCCTTCTGAGGAACGGCAGTTGTTGACTTTAAAGTTCCCACTTTTGCCAACCCTCATTTACATGATTTGTGCTCCTGGAGCCTAAGGACACCCTTCCAGATTTTCTTCTGAGTGTGTTGAAGTTTTTGTTTTATAGTCGGTTGGTTCGCCCCCACATGAATTGCTTTCTACATCTGAGACAGAGTAGGGAGCGGACTGTTTTATCTTGCTCAATATGAAAACCAATGGTCTAAGCACTTTATTGTACCCTTGTCATACTTTTAATTTCCTTTGGCATAGATCTGAGTCCGTTCCTAGGTTCCGTCTTCTGTTCCACTGGCCTGCCATTTCTGCAGTTACCTCCTTGTCTTGTTCAACACAGATTAAAATGTCTTGATATCTGGTACAGTAAGCGCCTCTCAATGACTCCTTCCTCAAAAGGACCTTGGCTGGGTTGGGCCCTCTGCTCTTCCGCAGTAATTTTAGAGTCATCGTCTCAGAGAGACTCTGGTGAGAATCCTGCTGGAATTGGGTAGAACCCGACAGATTGGGGAAGAACTGATGACTTTGTTACAGTGAGCCTTCTCGCCTTAGGATTGTGGTATTGCCCTGTATATTTATATCTTTTAAAAATGTTTTTCAACGATGCGATGATAATTTTTTGCTTCAAGAGAATTAACACCTTTTCTTATATTGAGCACTTAGATTTCCAGGGAGTGTAGATACTATCGAAACAGCGTATTATTTAAACCACATCTTCTAAATAGTCGTTACTAGCTGTAGGGAGGCACCTGGTCTTCTATCCAACAAATTTGAATTGGTTATAATACTCTGTCGTCAAGTTTCCTTGGGTTCTGCGTAGTGAGCAATATTATCTGTAAACAGGACAACTTTATATCTTCCTTTCTAATAATTCACACGATTTCTCTTGCTTGTCTCCAGTGCCGTATTGCATATCGATGACGCTAGTGGACTTCTGTGTGACGTTTCTGATATCATACGAAATGCCAGGCGAGGACATAGGGAAAAAGTAAATTATCAGCCAGTCCCTCTTATGAATATAGAAGCAATCAATCATTCTAAACGAATGAGCAAATTGAATCTGACTGAATTTTTTTTTTAAATGGTAACCAAGTGGACGCTTTAACATTCAACTAGCTGTTGGCATCATCCACCACATCAATCTTCTAAAAGATAAAAGCCCTGTGGTTATCTTAATGCATGCAAGAAAGTACTCTGTACATTTTATTTACTGCTTGTATTTTTAAAAACTTAGAAAACTTTAAAACTTTCTACTTTATCGAAGTGTAGTTGACATACAATGTTCTATTCATTTCCGGTGTGCAATACAGTGATTCGGCCGCTCTATGCCTGTGCTCAGCTCCTGAGTGGGCTCACCACCTATCACCGTCCGTTGTTACGACATTCCTGACTCTTCCCTATGCTGTACTTTTTACCCCTGTGACTTGTTTATTTTCATAACCGGAAGTTTGTGTCTCTTCATTCCCTTGACTTGTTTCACACATCCCCCCCCACCCCGCTCAGCCCTGGCAACTTCAAGCAGCTGTGATGTGATGACCACACCTCGGTGCTTACCCAGTGGTTCTCACCACGGGAGCTGCTCTGAGCAGTGTCCTGTCTTCAGGCAAATGACCGGAACTTTGGCTTTCTGGCCTTCACGTAACGTTATTTCTTATAAAATTCCATCCAGGGATTGTACCCTTGAGTCGTTTGCCTGCCTCGCTGGGAGTGGATGTCTGTTATCCTGAGTATATTAGGAAATTATCGAGTGTAAGTTTGGGTTTTGTACACAGAGTCAGGCCCATCGATTTCTTCTAGCGAATGGTCGTTTTTAATCACGCGCACACTGGGAGCTTAGCGTATTTTCCGGCATGACCTCAGGAAGCTCAGATGTGTGCTGGTTCTCCAGCCGCTTCCTTAGAAAGTACAGCAAATAATCTGAGGTTGTGGGCCCTGGCTTTAATTTAGTGTTCTCAAATTTACCTCCCAGGGTCCCAGTTTCTTCTTGTATTAATTTATCCTGGCCTGTCTTACTGGGTGTTGTTGGTTTTGTTTTTAATCATGTTTAAAAAGTAGTACCTGGAGAGCACAACTGAGGCGGGTCGCCTAATGAGCCCACCCGCCCTGCTCGGTCCCTCTGAACTAGACTAGTTCAAACTAGTTAATGTTTGGTTCGCTCACCTGGTGCTTCTGACCTTCTTCCCTGACTTCCCACGTCTCCAGCCTCCTCAGTAAATTGTAAAATATTTGAGCCCAAGCATCAGTCCAGATACGACTTTCCTACCCACTTGGAGCCAAGAGGCGCGCATACAACAGTCAAGCAGGTAGCTGTAGGGAGTGCTACACGGCGAGTGCCCTGATGATCTTTTGCTAGACTGTGCTGGAAGAGACTGGAAAAGGGCTGCGGAAACCTTCATGATCACAGTTACCGAGAAAACTAAGACACGTGTTGCTGGTAGTCAATAAACCAGAGAGGGGTTCTGCCATCACGTGACTACACTGGATATTATGAATTAGATGCATTAAAGTAAGCAAAATGGTGGTTTCCAGGGAGCGAACCAACCTTTCTAATCCTCTGTGAGTCAGGAGTTTATCTATTTTTAAGTCACGACAATAGTAAAGATATCATCGTTGTTAGTTTGGAAAGGATCTTAGTTAACTGTTCAGAAATGACTGTTCTAATAATCGAAGCGACTTAAGGGATTACAAAGTAAAAGGTGAAAGAATGGAATTTTGTGCCACGGAAACCAGTACGACTAAAATGAAACTGAAAAGCTTTAAAAACACGGAGAAATATTTGTGATAAATGTGATGGGCCAGGGTCAATAGAGACAGCCCGTCATCCATGCGGAAAGACCGTGCGTAAATGCGTAAAGAAAATTCAAAGACCCATTATATAAAAAAACTGTGATAGAAACGTTCCCACGACTCTGAGTGCCTGATCAAGAGATTACTTTTATTGATCTTTTGGAAAAATTGAATTAGAAAACCAATGGGTATCATTTCAATCCTGTTAAAACTAGCAAAAGTTATTTTAAAAATGAAATGCGTGCCAGAGACATTGCAAGGAAAAAGGTATCTTGAAAAATGATTAATGATACTGTAGACCAGAATACCGCCTTTAAAGAGAACCACGTGTGTCTCTTAGGCCAGGAATCTCACGACTGGAAACTTCTCAAAAATAAATAACGTGAGGGGCGCCTGGGGGGCTCAGTCAGCTGTCCGACTTCGGCTCAGGTCATGATCTCATAGTTCGTGGGTTCAAGCCCCACGTCAATCAGGCCCCTCAATTGTCAGAGCCTGCCTGGGATTCTTTCTTTCTCTCTCCCCCCCATGCTCTCTTTCGCTCGCTCCCTCTGTCTCTCTACCGTTCGTCATGTAACGTCCCCAAGAGTGTGAGTCAGCCCCTCCTTTCAAACACACTGACCTCTCTCCTGTGGAGCAGATCTTAATGACCTCTCTCCACCCTGAGCAATTCTTAATGAATTTTAAGTTCAAATTTAAGGAAAAAAATTAGATTTTGCTTTGTAGACTTGTAAAAATTTTTAGGTTTTAATTTTTTTATTTCATACGTGTGCATAAGCCATTGTTTTAAAGAGATGATCAATATAAGTTATTTATATCACGAATAATATACACAGACTACAAAACAATTTTAAATTAAATATTATAGAAAGTGTCAGCAAATGATGATGGATCAACTCAGTGAAAATGAGAAGGACAAACATTAAAATGAAGGAAGTTAGGTATCAGTTTGCAAAACTGTTTTTGAAATGTTGAAAACCTGGCTCAGCCTTTCCTGTGCAATTCTTAATCGTTGTAGATATCAAAATACCAAGCTTTGCAGCCTCGTTTGCTCCAACGTGTTGGGTCTGTAAGAACTGGACAAACTTAGGAATCTTTTTCCTGGAGGTGTTACTGCTTGTAGACATGGATTGCTCTAGCAACGTGTAACGGATCTGCGTCTCAGGTTATTGCCGCCAGGTTCCCGGAGGGTCTTTACAACCAGTGTAACAAACAGCCCTTTGAAATAGACCACCCGACCCTTCGCCTTCACCCCAAAGGCAATATCGGGTGGTGATAAATCACTGTCCAGGAGTCACAGTCGGCTCTCGGCTTGCCTGTGTCCCAGGTGGTCCATTTGCCTATGTGCGGATAAACACAGGTAATACAGCCTGTTCAATTTGTCCGTGTCTTTGATGGAATAGTCATTTAAATACAAATAAAGGAGGAGTAATCACATGCAGCCTCCATTTTTTCATCTTTAAAATGAAGATACTGGGGCCCCTGGGGGCTCAGTCAGTTGAGCCTCCGACTTTGGCTCAGGTCATGATCTCATGGTTTGTGAGTTTGAGACCCGCCTCAGGCTCTGTGCTGACAGCTCGGAGCCTGGAGCCTGCTTCGGATTCTGTGTCTCCCTGTCTCTCTGCCCCTCCCCTGCTCGTGCTCTCTTTATCTCTCAAAAATAAACATTAAAAAAATTAAAATGAAGATACTGCCGTTTGCTCACATAGGAGTCAGAACATCTAGATCTGAATCCTGACTTTTCATTTATTTGGCTCTGTGATTGACAACCGATTTAGCCAATGAGTCTGTGTGAAGCTACTGGTCTACTGTATTAGCTCAGGGGAGGAGGGGGGGCTGCAGGAGGTCGGCGGCGTGCGTGTCGCCCTTCCCCCCGCAGACGCACACCGATCTGCTTTATGGAGCAGGAACCCGAGGCTCACAAATGTCAAGTAAAGCGATCCTCTGATCTCGTCCAGTGTTTATGCTCGGATGGCACAGACAGAAGCTGGACACGCAGGCAGTCTCTGTTCAATAGATCAAGGACTAGCCGAAGAAGTCCTTTCGACGTAGTCTTCCAGACAGAGCTGCAGAGATGTGGCACCCGAACAGAGTCTGGGCGGTAGTTAGTACTGCACCCATGCTCATTTCTTCATTTTGATCGAAGTGCTGGGGCCTTCTGAGATGTTAACAGTAGAGAAACAGATGGCGTCTTGGGAACACTGGCCACTATTTTGGCAACTCTTCTGTGCATCTAAAATTACCGCAAAGGAAAAAAGGTTTAAAAGGTGATGTATCTGGGAACTTTTATACAGTAGGTCCACTTGAATATAAGGTACTTATATTCCTAGCCCCTAAAGTAGTCACTAGCACATAAGAGATACACAATACCTAATTATCGCTGAGTAACTCATGCGTTCCACTAATAACAGATGTCAGCTAAGATACAGGCTTATCGTCGGGCTCTGAAACAATTTACTCGTACATAACACCTTATTTGTCTGTAGAAAGATAAGGAGACATCAGGGCAGACATGACGGAACACTCGCCTGCAACGCCGGACGCTCACAGTAAATGACTTAATTTATTCTCGGTTAACGCAAGCAGGTAGTAGCTGAGTTCGCTTCCTGTCTGTGACTGAGTCCAGCTCTACTTCAACAGTGGGTCATGGTGTGTGAGTCGGCAGGTGGGACGGCACAGAGAAGGACAGACAGAGAGAGAAGCAGGGAGCTAGGATCCGGTCAGGGTCACAAGAGGACCCGTGCTGAGAATGTTCGTGCTGACCCCAGCGCGAGCCGGTGGCCAGAGATTTAAGTCAGGTCTGTGTTGGCGTCACTGCCACAGCCCTGGATTCCAGTTTCTCGTCAGTAAGCGTAATGATAAGAGTGGGCAGCAGAGCCAACTTGCGGTGGTCTTGCTGCTGGGTGATCCCGCCTCCCCCCGCCGTGGCCCTGCAGACATAGCTCACGGGCAGTGGCTGGGTTCCGGAGTCAGACGGCCTGGGTTTGGATCGGGATGCCACATGGTTCATGGGCAAATCGCTGAAGCTTGTAATTCATTCTTTATCTGAGAAATGGAGTAAAGACTAGAGCCCCGTTTGTGCCATCATCCTCTTATTTTAAGTGACGTCAGACGGGGAGGGCCTGGAACAGAGAGGCACCTGATAGACGCTAACCGTCACAGTCCGGGGGCTGCAAGGCGGAGGCCCACGGGGGTGAGCCAGGGTGCCGCCGGGACAGGTACTGGTCACTCGGATCATGAAGGCGTTCAGGCCTGTCAGCTACTTCTCTGAGCCTCAGTGTTGTCTTCTCTAAAACCGAGATAAATGACACTCGTAGATCGTGTGTATAGAATACGTGAGCGTCGGATACACGGGAGTTACTGTGAGCGTAGTCATGACCTGTAGCAAAACATGGCGACTTTGTTTCCATCTCGCTGCGCTTCCACACCTCGCTCCCAACACCTAATTAACGCCGTTCTAGGGGGCCTGGGGGGCTCAGTGGGTTAAGAGTCCAACTTCGGCTCAGATCATGATCTCACAGTTCGTGGGTTTGAGCCCCGCATCGAGCTGTGTGCTGACAGCTCAGAGCCTGGAGCCTGCTTCGGATTCTGTGTCTCCCTCTCTCTCTGCCCCTTTCCAGCTCAGACTCCGTCTCGCTCCCTCTCAAAAATAAATAAATATTTAAAAAATTAATGGCATTCTGCATTTTATGGTTTCAAAGTGTCATCGTTGCAAGGGCAATATCAGAAAAATTGAAATAAAGTCTCTAGGAAAGTCCCTTATGGTTCTTGACCTTGTAAATTTAGAAGTCATGTTCTGCAGAATTTTTTCAGAAAGTGAATCACTGCAGGTATAAGTACATTTTTCCATGTGCCCATAACCCTATTTCCTTCCCTCCCTCTCCATGAGAAACCACACACATAAATTTACAGCTTTTATCCACATGCTTTTACTATGATTTTAAAACTCGTAAAAACTTTATTATGTACATATGTGTTCTTTTTTTTTTTTTTTAGTTTTTTTAATGTCTATTTATTTTTGAGAGAGAGAGACAGAGCTTGAGTGAGGAGGGGCAGAGAGAGAGGGAGACACAGAATCCGAAGCAGGCTCCAGGCTCTGAGATGTCAGCACAGAGTCCAATGCAGGGCTTGAACCCATGAACCGTGAGATCATGACCTGAGCCAAAGTTGGACACTTAACCGACTGAACCTCCCACACGCCCTGTATGTATGTATTCTTACATTATACATAATATTGCTGTACACACTTTTAAATGTTGTGAGATGACATCTTCTTATTTTTTAACGCATCAGCCGTGGAGTAAAACTGCTAACAACTGGATGTGCTTAGGTTCAGCTTCGCCCCCTACTGCTGAATCTCTCTTGAAACTGATTGTTATCGATTCGAACGTCATCTACCAGTTCCTGATGACCTAGACCTTTGTCTACCTTTGGGTTTGTCAGACTTTGGGATTTTTATCCACCTCATCAATATCAGTATAGAACCCTCTCTGGGCTTCATTTTAACTAAAGGCAATTTTAATAATAATACCAACGATGATAAAATGGGAGTAACAACTTTATTTCAGACAGACCACATTTGTCGGTTTCCTTAGATTTGCTCACACGTCTCACTGCTGTTACTCTGACCGCCCGCCTCTTTCTGAGTTAGGTCGTTAGATCTCTCCTGTCCTGAGCTACAGGCTGTCCACTCTCTTAGTCCTTGTCTTCCTGTGATAATCTTTTCTTTCCCCCTTCGCTCTTGAATAAGACTGAGTAAAAAATACTATTTTAACACTTATTTTTCCTCGTGGCTTTGAAGATATGACGGCAAATACCTTCTGATCTGTGAAGAAGGCCCTGTAGGCCCAAGTCCCATTCCTTTGTAGGTCAAATATCTTCCTTCTCTCGTTATTTTAAATGTGTTCCTTTGTGGTTGGTGCTTTGTAATTTCACTACTAAGGAATCCATGATGGTTAATTTTATGTGACAACTTGACTGGGTCACTGGGTCCCCAGACACTCAAAGATGACTGCAGGTCTGTCCGTGAGGGTATTTTGGGATGCGGTTAACCCTAAGTTGGCAACTGAGAAAATCAGATCGCCCTTCGTAATGTGGGTGAGCCCCATCACCCAGTCTGTCGAAGACCTGTCTAGACACAGTGCTGACCCTCCTGTGAGTGAGAGAGAGTTCTGCCAGGCGGCCTTCCACCCGAACCCTGGCTCTCCTCTTGGTTCTGCGGTCACTTCCAGGCTTCCCAATCCAACTGGGACGCCATTTTGGCAGACTGGGGACTTGCCAGCTTCCATGATCAGATGGACCAACTTCTTCCAATAAACCTGTCTACATATATGTGTACATATTTCCTATTGGCTCGGGTTCTCTGGAGAACGCTGACTACTACAGAATTCAAGTGTGTGGATACCTGCCCTGCTTAGAACTTTCATGTTTTGCTCATCTGAGAATTCTTGTCTTTCAGCCATCTTGAGAATTCTCCCCATCATCTCCGAAGACATCTCTGGCATTCTCTCTGTCTTCTCCTTCTAGCGCTCCGCGGAAGGGTATGCTAGATGTTTCCCTTCTGTGCTTCACACCCCGTCACGTTCCTTTCCTCTTTCCTAGCTCGTGGATCTAGCCGTGTTCTAGGTAATCTCCACGTCTGCCTCCTGGTTCACTCGTTTGCTGCCATAGACTTCATCCGATATGCTGTTTCTTCCTCTATTTTCGGTGACTGTATTTTTACTTCTAGAAGCTATTATCTCGTTCGTTTCCAAATCTGCCTCGCCCTTTCTTCATAAAGTTTTATTTTTTGATTGAGGTTCAGAATCCTTTTCTGTCTAAGAATTTCAATAGCCATAGGGCTTTTCTCTTGTTCTCGTTTCTGAAACTTGGCGGAGTGCTAGTGTCCGTGCTGGTTGTGCATACGGAGTCTCTGTTGTGTATACTCTCCTCTTTGGTCGTTTTCCCTCTGGCATCTTTTTCTGTGGGAAGCGAAAGTGGCTTAGGCGGTGGTGGTGTCCTTCCAGAGGGATCTGCTCTTGTTTTGGGGAGGGGTCCCAGGAGTATCGCCTCCCCGAGACCCCTCCTTAGGCTTCTTCCTCAGCACGGGGGCTCCCGCAGCACGCAGACACAGTAGAATTTTAGATGACAAATGCCGGGTGCATACATCAGGGTTTTATTTCTCAGGGAACTTTCTTTTCACCAAGGGACCAGGGAGAGATACGGCCCTTGTGTTCTCTCCTCCAGTAGATCGGTCCTTCTAGTTTCCCTCTTCCATGTGGAGATAGCCCTCGGAGAGCCCTGGCTTTAAGCCGATAGCTCAGCTCTATCTCCTCAACTCGCGTGGACCCCAAACCTCACACCATATCCATGAGCAGAAGTTGAAAGTTTCCTGGGCACACGGGCATTGCATTTAGGTTCCTGCACATAACCACGACTGTAGGTGCTGCACAAAGGGCATCGTTTTTCTTCCGCCGAGACCAGACTGTCGCTGTATGACGTCTCTGTACAATAGGGTTTCATAGATGGAGTTTTCTCAACTTCAGTGAAAGCTTGGTGCGGGAGGAAGAGATCGTGGGGTACAGTAAGTAATGAGAAAGTGGCATTATAGTTTTTGAGACAGGAGAACAGTTTAATTTTCTCCTGTCAAACAACTGGGTGTTTTAATAATCCCAGCCTTTTAAAGTCTCAGACTTTTAAGTTTCCTTACATCTTTGACATGATTTCTCTTTGCAATTCCACCCACTCTTTATGCGAATAATAGCGTGCTAATGCTCTATTCTTCTGTGCTTTTTCTTCCGAGAACTCCAAGCACTTTATAGACGTTGCCATTTATCCTGACAACACCTTTGCATACTGCGGAAGCAAGTTTGTTGGTAGAGAAGTCCGTTTAATGGAAAATGAGGACCAGCTGGCCCAACGCGACACCGCTGAAACCAGAATACCAGATTATACCGCGAAAGAGTTCACACGAGTGCAACCAGAAAAATAGGAAGAGTTTCTCCCCTTCATCTCGGCCCGAGGAAGCCGCTTCTAACCTGAGATGCTATAGAAAAAAAGAAATTGCCACCTAGATAATCTTCAAGGGAGAGGTTTCGGGGAATCGCTTCTGGCTTGACGATGTTTTACAGCCCAGGTGTTGACGGGCATGGCTGGCGAGGTCCTCAGCAGGACGAGAGCAGGGCTCATGCGGTTCGTTGTAGGGGGAAGGAAACCAGAACACCTGTAGCACTGGCCACAGTGCTGGGCCTGTGGGGGCATGCCATTTCTGGAACGAAGCAGTGTTCATTGGCAATGAGAACCTTAGCGATTTAGAGCAGGTGGTAGTTAATCGTGCAGAGGAGGAACTGGCATCCCAGAGGACTGTCGGGGGGACGCAGGGGTCTAAGAGCCAGTATGCCAGCAGACCCCTTAAGAGAGTTGTCCAGATCGGAAAGACTGCCAGTGTGCCATTTTGAGTCGGCTTAAACCATGAAAGACCCATATGGTAAAGCAGGAGGTCAAGGTATGAAATAACAGAATAGAGAAGGTGGTTCTGGTGAGAAAGCCACGTCTAGTTGTTCCGGCCGCGTAAATGGTTTCTTCTTCCTGCTTACTGATAGCTACAGCACGCGAGAGGACAGGATGAGTTCGTTCATCCGCAGTGAGAAGGCATTTCCTCTTTGGTCCGTCCGCGCCAGGGCTGGATGAGCCGTCATCTTCTCATAAGAGAACTCGAATATTCCATGCCGAAGCCAACACCAGGAAAGTTAGTTTTGTGAATTTCACATAAAGAGTCCTGAAAACCATGGTCGTATCTTGAATAGCCGTTTCACCAAAAATACGGCGATATTGTTACTGGCCACTTCTCACCCTGACTCTCGATCTCGGGTAAAATTTTCATAGAAAGTACTGAGCTTGCTGTGTATCTGCCTTGCTGTGAGGATGACGACCAGGTCTCCTGGAGCACTCCCCGGGTACTTGACGTCGTGCTAAGTGTCAATGCCTGAACTCAGACGATCCTCACAGTGACCCCATCCAGTTTCTCCATGAGGCAGATCAGGAAACTGAGGCACGGGAAGATGAGATAAGTCGCCCATGACCATACCGTTCAAAGGGGCCAGAGGGGCCCCCGGGGGGCTCGGCCAGTTGAGCGTGACTTCACTCAGGTCCTGATCTCACGGTTTGTGAGTTCCCGTCCCGCTCCAGGTTCACTGCCGTCAGCCTGTCAGCACAGAGCCCTCTTCGGATCCTCTGTCTTCCTCTCTCTGCCCCTCCGCCACTTGCACACCCCCAAAAATAAAATAAGTTTTTAAAAGGTAAATATATAAAAATAAGTAAAAGCAGGGAGAGCCGGGGTTCACGCTGGAAGTGTTGCTTTAGGGCGTGGGCACGTCGCTGCTCTGCAGTATCTCCTGGGTCAATAAAGCTTAAGAACCCGGAAGACACAGTCAAGGTTCGATACCACGTGACATTTTTATGGTTAGCTGTTACCGTTGTAAAGTAACTGTGAGGTGTCCTTTTTGTAGAATTAATACATATCGATGGCAGCTTGTTCGCCCCCTCCCCGCCCCTTCCTCCCCCACCCCCTGACACCCCTGCCTCCCCCGAAGTTACTAAAGCAAAACCCCAGAGTCCTTCTCGCTGCTAATTCTCCTCCAGCCACACTTGTCTTCGTGATTCTTACAACACGCCAAGCGCACTCTCGCCTCGGGACCTGGATCTTTGATGCTTCTGCCCCAGCCCTCTGCCCCCGAAACTCCCACGGCCCCCCGCTCTCTTCCCCGCGAGGCTCTGTTCCTCCACCCCCCTGACTCCGTGTACTGGTCTCGGGGCTTCCTGCCTGTTTGTTTTACCCAGTCTTGATTTCTGGGTCGGCTTGATTTGTTGGTCATCTTTTAATTGGAATGCATCCTAAAGGAATTTGTTTCAAGAAATAAATATAGGTGGCACATGTATTGAAAACATATGAATCCGTATGTGGCTTTCACTTACGCACTCACACACGTATACATATACCTGGCTACTAGTTGCCTTCCGAAGACAGCCCGGCAGCATAGATCATTCTTCTATCACGACAAGATGGGTCGCTGTTTTCTGGCCGGTGATTTTCCCCAGAGTTCTGGGAAACCGGGAAATGTTCTTGCTGCTGAATAGTCCACGGCAGGCAGGGTTCTTTGAGAACAGACAGGAGGACTTACGAGGACTATCAATACTTACCTTTTAATCGTTTTAAAAGGTGCCCCTATGTATTGAATTAATTACTTGGTTTGTGTGTTTATGTTAAATGTTTATTTATTTATTTTGAGAGAGAGCAAGCATGCAAGCAGGGGAGGAGGAGGGGAGAGAGAGAGGGAGAGAGAGAGGGAAAGAGAGAGAGAATCCCAAGCAGACTCCCCAGAGCAGAACCTGACTCGAGGCTCGATCTCACGAACCTGCAGCGTCATGACCTGAACCGAGATCAAGAGTTGGAAGCTTAACTGACTGAAGTGCCCGGGCGCCCGAGGCTCGCCTTTTAAAGTAATCACTGGTAGTGATCACCACTCTAGGCCTGCTGAGCCTGAGGTTTTAAAACATCTAAGTCACAGGCGTATTAAGACTCTGATCAGATCAGTACCTTGATCCACAGGGACTTTGGACTCACGTGGTTGGACCCCCCTCCCTCCGATCTCCCCTGCGCTGTGACCCATCTGAGTTCCCAAGTCAGGTGACTATTTATTACTCTACCCCCCCCACCCCCACCCTCGGGGTAGGAACAGGTTTGTTATTTTCTTATCTTTATTTATCTTGAAACATCACCCAACATCATCCTTTTTTGAAAACAGATTTCCAAGTCTCTCTGTCGGAAGGGGTCACTTCCAAGTAATTTGTCCAGATACTCTGATGTTTTCTTGTATCCCTTCATGTCTGTAAGTTAGGAGAATAAAATCAGGATGAAAGAAATACCTCTGCTATATTTTGGGGATTTTCCATTCGGAGAAGGTTGATGTTTAATTTCACGGAAATTGAATTTTCACTGCTTTAAATATATCCATTTTTTCCCTAACCTCTCCTTAATTAGCTTCATTCCAAATGGCAGTGCTTTCTTTTATATTAAATGTCTATAACTCTTACATAATGTGAATCAGCTAATAGAGAAAGCAGAGTCTGAACAAACGGAGGACTCGGGGGCTAACTCCTGCCCGAGAGATGTGTCCTCTTCGGTCCCAGAAGTGGTAGGCTTCCTGTGGGGAGGGCAGTGGCTCTGGACGTGGGCCGCAGCCTCCCCGAAGCCAAGGCCACCTTTCCCTGCTGTCTTATTTGGGCCACCTTGCACCTCCCTGCAGCCTACCTCCACTTTGGGTGGCTGACAAGTGCGTTTTGCTCCGCTGCCCTGACCCGGCCCTTCACTGTCCTCAGGCAGTACCCGTGCACTTGCTGTCCTGAGGGGCAGGTTCGCCTGGGGGAACCCGGCGTCTTCCAATCGCAGACGGATCCTTTGTCTTCAAGCCGTCACACTTCCCAAAACGTGCATTATTTCTGGGGCCCCTGGGTGGTCAGTCAGTTAAGCGTCCGACTTCGGCTCAGGTCATGAGCTCACAGTTCATGGGTTCGAGCCCCACGTCGGGCTCTGTGCTGACAGCTTAGAGCCTGGAGCCTGCTTCGGATTCTGTGTCTCCCTCTCTCTCTGACCCACCCCGACTCTCTCTCTCTCTCTCTCTCAAAAATAAATAAACATTAAAAAAACGTGTATTATTTCTGGCAAGCTCCAAGGGGAAGCAGAAAAGCCGGTCCCTGTTTTGGGCCATGGCCAGGCACCCGCGTGTCACTCCCGAAGGGAGGGGTGAAGCCAGCCTTACACATGTGTCCTCCTCTCCCGAGGGGAGAGCTGCACCGGGAGCCACTCTGGGGATGAGAGAAAAAGCAGCTGAATAAAATGAGAGAGACAGAGAGAGCCGGTTGTCCTGACGGGGAGCACCGGGAGGGAGCCCCAGCCCCTCTGTCGGGACAGACAGACTTCCTCCGGGTGGCGGGCATCCGGAGAAACCTCGTGTGCACAGAACTCCTGCCGTGCGCCCCCATCACCGCTGTCGTCCCTTCCGAAAGGTGTGTGTGAGCTGGGGCGGTGGGCGCTCCTGGCACTGTTGGATTTTTGCGTTGACTGCTAACGACCGAGACCTCGTTGTCTGAGAAAAACAAACAAACTTAAAGCCCTTTCTCTTCTTCCGTTCTGCAGACTCACAAAGCAGCTTTGAGTTTTGCTCTTTTCAGCAGCATAAGATGAAAAGCAGCTGGTCCCCCCCCCAAAATCCTCATTTTTCTTTGGAAACATGGATTATTCAAGTTATGTTTCATTAAATAAACAAACATGCTAAGAGTTTTCCTCAGGGAACCAAGTGATTGACCAAGAAAGCAAGTGATTTATTCATCTCTTTTATAATTTTTCATCTTCTGACCCATCTTCCTCCTATTGATCCCCCCCCAAATTTCCGTGGACATTTTGGATTCTTGGGGGCGGCGCGGTGGCCTTGGCCTTAGGAAGAGAAACTGTGAGCCACCCCACTCCTGGGACGCTTCCATGGCCCCGTGTCAATTTGGGGTCAGCTTCTTGTAGCAGTTCCTTCCCAGACCCTGAACTCTTTTAGGGACAGGTTAGAAGAGAAGAGAGAGACAGCTAGAATCGTCTTCAGGGGCGCCTGGGTGGCTCAGTCCATTAGCGTCCAACTTTCGCCCAGGTCGTGATCTCAAGGTTCATGAGTTCGAGCCCCGCGTCGGGCTCTGTGCTGACAACTTGGAGCCTGGAGCCTCTTCGGATTCTGTGTCTCCCTCTCTCTCTGCCCCTCCCCTGTTCATGCTCTCTCTCTCTCTGTCTCTCAAAAATTAATAAACATTAAAAAGAAAAAAAAAGAATTGTCTTTAAAAAAAATCCCGGGGCTCCTGCAGAGGCCCCTGGCCTTCAGCAAGCACGGGTTCCACGTGACTCACTGGGCGGTGGTTCGGTTTCTCCGACCAGCCCTGCTGGCCGACTCCCGACGAGGCTCCAGTACCAGTGGCTGCGACTTGAGTGCGTGGCTCCGAGAAGGAAGGAAGCGTCAGTTCCCAAGAACTCGCCTCTGTTCGTCCCTGAGCTCGCGTGGCCGGCGCTTCTGTGTGAAGTCGGCCCTGGGGGCTCCCCGGTGGGCTCTGGTGTGCTGTCCTCCCAGC
The DNA here is from genome assembly GCA_004024585.1 of Paradoxurus hermaphroditus. NCBI lineage: Eukaryota > Metazoa > Chordata > Mammalia > Carnivora > Viverridae > Paradoxurus > Paradoxurus hermaphroditus. The sequence goes on along the minus strand of PITB01000383.1, from coordinate 235,140 downwards.
CGGGAAACCGTCCCCGGATCCTGCCCGGGACAGAGAGGACGCTCTCCCCGCCTGTGCCTCCCGGGGAACCCGTTCCATTTGAACCATCTATCGACCGGGTGGTGCGTTTGTATTTCGCTCTCCCTGGACTGGCCCATCTGCCCTTGGGGTTCCTTTTCGTTTCGTGGGTTTGGGACACATTGGCCTCCTCTGGAATCTCCAGTTTGGTCACAAGTGAAGCGGAGAAGGTTTTCCCAAAGGGAAGCGTCCGCTTGTTTGCCTGTGGTAGGTGACTCTCGTCAAATACTAACGCTGAGCTCGGCGAGGGCCGGCCGGCGGCGCTCTACCCCCTGGGGGGGAAGGCCGGGTCGGCCCAGGGAAGCTGAGTCTCAGGGCCGGGGTGGGGGGGGCCGGCCACAGCCTCCTGCCACCCGGCTCTTACAGAGGAGCCGCAAAGGCTGCTGGCCGGGACACCCATCTAACTGGGAACCGCTGGCTGTTCGCAGCGCCCCGCCCGCCCTCTGTCCCCTCATACTCTTGAGTTTTTGCTGATGTTGCTTGAATGATATCATCTGGGGTGTCATTTATTTTACTTGTTTTTTAATTTTTTTTAACTTTTTATTTATTTTTGAGAGACAGAGACAGAGCACAAGTGGGGGAGGCGCAGAGAGAGAGGGAGACACAGAATCTGAAGCAGGCTCCAGGCTCTGAGCTGTCAGCACAGAGCCCGACGCGGGGCTCGAACTCATGGACCGCAAGATCATGACCTGAGCCGAAGTCGAATGCTTACCCAACTGAGCCCCCCAGGCGCCCCTATTTTGCTTACTTCTAAGACCAATTATACTTATTCCCGATATGAAATTTCAAAGATCCCCATCTAACTGCTGAGGATAATTCTTTTACCCCAGGGGGAAAAATTTCATTTTTCCTAACGTGATAGTGTTTGACACTTCTATAAAATATTTCCTAACGTATGTGTGTGATTGCTGCACACGGACCTGCTAGGGTCCCTGGAGTCTCCCTGCCTCTCTTCCGCCACAAGCTGGGCGGTCGCAGAATGTGACATGCTCCCGACAGAACTAGTCCCTGCTCTTTGAACCCCAGAAATCTATCCCGTAAACCGTATGGCGCCTCGGCTCAGCCTCTCCCTGCCCTGCACGTGTGGGGGGAGGGGTGCGAGAGACTCTGTGCTCATCCGTATTCGGTCAGGTAGACACAGCCGTTACTTGTTCCTCAGACCGGGTCCTCCGGGCAACGAGGGTCGGCCTCTGAAGAAGCGGATCGTGCTGGTTTAACTCCACTCACGCAGTGTGCACGTCGCAGGCAGGAGCCTTCGAGGCCCTGGAGCTCAGTCTGCTCCTTCACCTGCCAGATTCCTTAAAAACTGCCACATCGGATGTTTGTAGACCGAGGAGACGTTTGGCTGGAGGCGACGAGCAGGACCCAGCCTGTGGTCCAGTGTAGCAGAAACACCGTGTTTCTGGGAAGCAAGGCGGACAGGAGGCAGCGGGAACAGGACAGGGCTTTGGTCACCCTGTACCAGGAACGGATAAGCGGAAATGGTTGATTTTTCTAGTAAGTACAAGGGGTCCTTGGGGGGCTCGGTCGGTTGAGCGTCTGACTCTTGACTTCGGCTCAGGTCATGATCTCTTGGTTCTTGAGTTTGAGCCCTGTGAGGAGCCTGCTTGGGATTTTCTCTCTCTCTCTCTCTCTCTCTCTCTCTGTTTCTCTCTTTCAAAATAAAGTTAAAAAAAAAAGGGGGGGGGGCAAACAACCAGTGTCAGAAGAACAAGAAGCAAGAAACAGAACTGTACTTTCGGGGACACGGGCCGAGTCCTCACGTCTGATGTACAAGTCTCCTGAACCCTGAAAATGACTCGCCACGAGGAAATCAACTTTAACGAGCAGCCCCCGTCGTCCCGGTCCACTCCGTCCCCGGAGAGGGGACCTGCGTCTGCTTTGGCGGGAGAGACAGCCCTGGACGCCCGTGTCGTCCGCGTGACCGCCCGCAGTCTCGTGACTTCCGGATTCTGAGCCTGCTTCCCTCCCTGTGGCTTCACCCCGCGCCTCCCCTTCTCCCTGAGCGTCGGTGGTACAGTGAACCTCATCTGTGGGAATTCGAGCCACCTTCCCCTCATCGGCCTTCCGAACGGATCTTAGAGGAACGACGGGGCGCGACACGAGCAGCTTCGAGATCTCCCCGGCCGAGCGGCAAAGGCTGGGACGCGGCGGCTCTCCCAGCGCTCTCAAAAAGAAGCGCTTCTGCTTTCAGGCTCGCAAAGGCAAGATCGCAAGCCCGGGCCTTAGCCGGCCTGCGTCCAGGTCTCGCTGCCTCCCCGAGGACGGGTCCCCCGGAGAGGCGGTGACAGGAGTGACCACCGACTCTGCGCTTCCTGTCCTCGCCGCCTCTCCCATCTGTGGCGCTCCATGGCGAAAACGGCCTCCAGGAGGTCAGGGAAGACTTTACGACCTTCGTTGTAGAGGTGGCAAAGCTGAGCCCCTGGGAACCAGACGAGGCGACGTTTATGGTCCTGTCGCAATTTTGCGGTTTTTAGATGAGGTCCCCGGTTTTGTGGAGCGAGTAGATGACGGTCTTCCAGGCTTCTGGCTTCCTGGCCTGGGGCCCCCGCCTGCACACGGGTGACGGCCCCAACCGTCGCGGCTGACTGTGCTTTCGCCTGACCGTCGATGGGCCGAGGGTTGTCCCCGGAGCCTGCGGCGTAGGCCGGAGAGCACGGCTGGTCCTGTTTCTGGAGCAGCCTACGTAATTCACGGCCTCCACCTCTCGGGGAAACCAAGTTCTTTTATTTTTTCTTCTTTTTCTTCAGCATCTCACAGAGAGCTTTTATTGTTCGAATAAAACTCATAGACTGACCTCCGAGGGAAAAATAAAGCAATAATCAAACCTTTATTTTATTCCTTGGCCGTTCCCACGCCCTCAAAATCGGCCTAAAAATGTTTAAGTAACCAGCGTGAGGCAGCTAATCAGAAACAGGGCTTTGTGTGGTCGACAGAGCTCAAAACGAGATCCTTGAAATTCATGTCCTACCTTCCCGCTCTGGAAAAGGCTAAGGGTCATTCCTCTCCCTGCTGTTTCTAAAGTATGGAATTTAAAGCACAGGCTTGTTAGCGACCGCAGCCAAACGTGGTCTCCTTTGATCCCCGCGGGTTGCGGGACTCACGCCGCCCCCGCGGGGAGCTCCTGCGCCGGCCAGGCGGGAGCCGGGGGTTCCCGGGGACTGCTTCCGGCCTCTGCCAACGGGGGCGACGGGCAAGGCCCTGCGCGGGGCGTGAGCGAGTGGACTTTGAAGTGAAAAACGACAATGAATGTGGGCTATTTTTGTAGGATGGGTCGTGTTTTAACTATAAAGGACTCCGAGATCTTTGTGCCCCGAGTAGCCGGTTCCCTGCGCGTCCACTGAGCAAACGGGGAGAGAACACAAGGGCGGAAGTGGGCACAGGGGAAACAGGAAGGCGTTGGGGATTATCTGGAGGAGATCTCAGAATGGTAATTGCGACTCGGGTCAGAGTTCCACGGCCTGGCCTCCGCAGGGGACGCTCCCCTCCCCTGGGCCACCGCTGGCCACCGCGGGACCAGGGCTCTCACCGCCCGCTTTGAAGTTGTTAGCTGTGTGTTGGTCTCGTGCCCCCACGGGGCCGGGCGTCACCAGGGATCTGGGGGGCGAGGGCTAATCCTCTGCTTTATTCTCTAAAGCAGAGGGTGTGTTCTCTAATCAGTGTGTTCACACTTGCGTTGTATCAAATCGAGAGAAATTAGGTTGAATTCAAACAAAAATGCAGTTGAAATTAAGCCACTGGCTGCAAAATACGAATTTGTTTACTTCGGAACGGGTTTCACAGAAGGATTCGTAAGATCAGTCGACCGCGTTGCTGGGCCTGCAAAGGCGAGGCATGCTGTTCGCTCTGGGGGTTCAAGGTGCCCAGTAGAACTTTATATACCGCAGACTTCACGAGGCTCTTACCTCGCCGGGCATTATTCTGGAACGAACGTGAGTTAATATTAACGCTCGTGTCATAGTTACAAGCAAATGGAGCCAGATTAGGTTCAAGGGAGGCACCTTCTGCTTTGCACAGACAGTGGTGAACGCAGCGAGGAAAACCCGCCATGGGTGCTTCACGCGCCAACACTGGATGTGGCCCGGAGCCAGATTTCCATGAAATTTATCTAATGTCACCATGCGATTCAGCAAGTGGAATGATCCGACGTCATCATGTCAGTCTGTCCCAGCTTGAAAACTTGGGAAATGCAGCTGCTTAAATACGCAAAGTTGTAGTCTCGCGCTCACGGGAGAAGCGGCTTTGGGATCCCTAGGTTTAGAAAACAGCGAAACGCCATGAAGTGTGTAATTTCAGCCCCAGCGGTTTACACCTCCGTGTGGCGAGAGTGTCGTAAGTAACTCTCGGAGGAAATTGGTAGCAGCCTTGGGAGTTTTATGAGAGACTTAGCTCCCCTTAATTTACATACTGGCATCTTTCTTTCGAGGGTGTCTTCGCTTCGTGTCCTTGAAAACTGTTATAATCGATGCGCAAATTAAAGAAGGGGGCCAAGCTTGGCGAGGTGGGCGTGTGTCGACGGGTCTGGCACGGCCGGAGGGCGTTCTCCCGGCGGCAGCCGAGGCCGAGAACGCGCTCTCTCAGGCGCGAAGGGGTGTCCCAGGGGCGGTCAGCGAGTACCCTTGTTCTGGTCACTTTTCCTACAAAGGAACTGTTGACCGGAAGAAGCATCTGGATTCCACTGCTTTTTAATTCATTGTGGGCACCGATGGAATCCGGAAGCACTTAAGATGTCGGAGTCTGTAGGTGGCACTTAGGAACGCGGACGGGAAATCGGAACGGTGACGGAAGTCCCTCTGTCCCGGCCGTTGGGCCGTTCGGGCCTGCCGTTCCTCTCAGGCACCTCCCCTGAGTCTTCATTCGGACCCCAAGTGTCACTTCCCTTGAAGCAAATAAAAAGCAACGCAGAGTTTTCAAGTTGAGGAGGAATGATTGGGTTGGGGATGAAATCCTTCCTCACCAAACACCCAAAGCAAGTATTTCTGAAGTGTCCTTTCCTGGTTCAAGGTTCAGGGGAAGTGAGCAAGGGCGGTAGGTCACCAACACTTCACACAGGCAGCTGGTCTCAGAGCGAGGAGACCCTCCAGCCCGCCCCCCAGCCCCACCCGCAGGGGCCTCGTTCTGACCCTAACAGGGCAAGCTGTGCCTTTTATCCCTGAATAGCCCCACTGGAATTAGAAAGCCCTGCTTTCTACCCAGCCGACCAATCTCCGTTCGACATCCGTTAAACACTTCCCTTTGAAAAACATCTGATAAATTACTGTTCTGGTTGACGTTCTTAATTTCTGAGACTATTTGCAGAGAACCATACGTAAGCGCCATGCGATTTCTTTGCCATTTCCGAGATTCTGCGTGGACGCAGTCAGTGACCTCCTGAGACCCTGGGTCTGAGAACGGTCCTGCGTGAGTGGCCCGGCCAGCGCAGGCGACGGTCGGGGCTGTCTTCCGGTTCTTGAGAGTGGACTTGCGTTTCATTCCCCCGTGACCATGTCTTACCTCTTAGCGATCACATGAGATCGCTGGTTCAATGAGCTAAAAACCACCTAAACGCCTAGCCGAGCCTTCCTTCCCTAGGGTGACTTTTATTCAGGTCAGCCACATGCTGTATTCTCTGAGGGCACTTCTCGGAGCGTTAGATTGATTGGTGTTGATTTCAGCCGTTGCGTCTTACTTATTATTATGTTCACATTCGAACCAGAAGTCTAGAAATAACTCACAGGACATTCATGCTAGGAGGCTTGGTTTTAGGAGAATTTCAGATAGGGGTGTTTTTTGGTCCCATTTTTTTATTCTTTGTTGTTTCTTTACACTGTTTTAATAGCAGTGCAGACTTTTTAGAACAGGGCTACAGTGAAATTTCCGGTTCTCTCTGGGTAAGCTGCCCTTGGTGAGGTGGCAAACGGGCTGAAATCCACCCCGTTCTGCCTGCTCTGGCCTCGGACTGCTCTGCCCCAGGAGGCACCTTCATGTACACATGTTGGGGATTTAATAAGCTAGCAGTGACCCTGAACGTGACCACACTGAAATTCTGAGACGTATAGATAAGTCAAAAAGTCACCCCAAACTGTATACTATCATTAAAAAAATTTTTTTTTAATCTTTATTTTTGAGAGAGAGACACACACAGAGCACGAGCAGGAGAAGAACAAAGAGAGAGAGGGAGACATAGAATCTGAAGCAGGCTCCAGGCTCTGAGCCGTCAGCACAGAGCCCGACTCGGGACTCGAACTCACAGACTGCAAGATCATGACCTGAGCTGAAGTCGCTCAACTGACTGAGCCACCCAGGTGCCCCTGTATACTATCGTTTTTTAAAAATCAAACAAAACTGGGGTGCTTGGGTGGCTCAGTCGGTTAAGCGTCTGACTCTTGATTTCGACCCAGGTCATGATCTCATGGTTTGTGAGTTCAAGCCCCAAGTTGGGCTCTGTGCTGACAGTGAGGAGCCTGCTTGGGATTCTCTCTCTCTCTCTTTCTCTGCCCACCCCACTCATGCTCTCTTTCTTTCTTAAAAATGAACTTAAAAAAAAAAGACTTTGGTTCACAGATAATTTCTTTTCACTCAGACATTCAAAACCGTCTTGAATGTCTCCTCTCTTGCTTTTCTTCAGGACAGAACTCTCTGGTCTTTCCCATCTCTTCGTTTTTCCTACCTTGTTCTCAGGCCTAATCCTCTGAAGCCTGCTTGTAACAAATGATGGCACCGCTTCCACTGTCCTCCTGCAGGGTCAGGTGCTCCCCCTCCGCCTCACTCCCACGTCCCTGGGCTGTCCAGGGGCCTGTGCCTCACCCTGAAGCCCCCTCCCCACCTCGCCACGCAACCCGCAAGAGCAGATTCAGAGAATAAAACAGAAGGAAGGAGCCGGCTAAGCAAAGCCGTTATGCTGTGAATTTCACAAACCAAATCAGCTGTAAGTAATCTGTGAATTTCACCGTTGTGGAAACTTACGACCCAGGCCGCGCAGGTCAGAAGGCCCCCCTGACTCTCGGTTCCTGCAGGACGCAGGCGGGGGCGCAGGACTGTCACCTGGGCTCCCTGAGTCTGGATGAAAGAACGACTCCGTGGTCTTTCTGTGAGACTTCTGTTCTCATTATTCGTGCTCGGCATGTGGGGCTGCCCTGCGGTCTCGGCTCCGAGGGGGAGGACGGCCGTGGTGAATGAGCCTACATTTAATGTTACGCTCGACGCCAGTCACGCTGCACGGAAGAAAGGGAAACCCGTGTGCTCTGGTAGGACAGAATAAGGCTCGGGGAGAAAGTAATTGCGGTAGTTGCTGTGGAGCCACAGCGGAAGACCGGGATCCTGGGAAATGAGGGCTGAGCTCCGACCTTCCCAAACACAGTGCCCTGCAGCCGGGGGTGCGGGGGGAAGGAGGCTCCCCACCGCTTGAGGGGATTTCCTAATCCTCACCTCCTGCCAGGCAGGTCTAGACCCCGCCTTTCTTCCTGGGCCTTCATTCGTTGCATTGGCCTTCCAGGCCACCCACCCTCACGCACTGAAAGAGGCTTCCTGTGTGCTGCGTGTGTGAAAGTGTGTGCGCCTGTGTGTATGCACATGCACCTGTGTGTGCACCTGTGTGTTTGCGTGTGCTCCTGTGGGTACCTGGGTGTGCACCTGTATGTGTGCATGAGCGCCCGTGTGTCTGAGTGTGGACTTGTGTGTGCATGTGCACCTGTGTGTGCACCTGTGTGTGTGTGTGTGGGTGCACGTGTGCACTTATGTGTGTGTCTGTGTGTGCATGTGTACCTGTGTGTCTGTGTGTGCACCTGCGTGTGTGCGTGCGCACCCGTGTGTGTGTGTGCACCTGCGTGTGCAAGTGTGTGTGTCCGCTCCACCTCTCCTCCCTCCCCTGCTGCTTCCTTTCATTCTCATGGAATCTATTACTTGGAACCTACAGGTTCCTTCTCCTTCAGGGGAACTTGCCCTTTTCAGTGGCCCCAAAACACAGCATTCCTGGAATCTGCCGAATGGTTGATTTGGGGGGAAAACGTCCAGATGCAACACTGGCTCAAATTTAGACGATGCCCGTCTGACGTGTGTGGTGCTCCTGTGGTCTGATGTGGAGAGCGTGGGCAGGGTATGGTTCCAGAAGGAGTGTTTTTGACCTTATTTAAAAATTTTTAAATCATGATTTTCATCTGTATAAAAATATGTTTGCTTATCTCAAAAACTTGCATAATCTGTGTGTCCCTAAACCTCACCAGTTTTGAGTATGAATAGGGCACAGGACGTGAACCCCACATGAACCCCACGTGGCACTCGAACCCCACACGAGGGTCAGCGGCTCCCGGCCCCTCTCGGCTCCGTCTGTTCTGGCTCCGCATCTCAGCATCGTGTCGGGGACTGCCGGCCTCGTCCGCGAGGAGGCCAGCGCTCTCCTGCAGCCGTCCCGCTCGGGGTCCCGTCCCGCGTCTGTCTGTGCCTCACAGCCGTGCCGAATGGGGAGAAGAACATCCCTCCTGGGGCCTTCTTCTCAATGAGTTGCTGCTGGGGAGTCCCTGGACCCCCAGAGCGACGCCTCTTGTGTCCACACGCGCATGCGCGTGCACAGACACACGCGCGCCCACACACACACACTGTGCTCCTGCGGTGAGATCGGGTCGCAGCGGCCACACTGTGTATGCCGAACAGGAACTGGCCCCCAACCTCAGATGCCGGGTTCCCGACAGCTAGTCACAGCGGACTCCCATTTTATCGGCGGGGAATTAACAGACTTCTCTCCAGCGCCGCAAAGATCCCCTTTGCGATTCAGTTCCTGTTTCCCCTGGTCTGCCATCAGGCCGGTAAACGCCTACCCAATCCCTGGACGCTATCCAGGCTCCATGGGTCAGAGTAGGGAGGTATGCCCTCCGACCGGCCCGCGATCCCATGTGAGCAACACCTCCACCGACCTTTTGTTGACCTTATCTGCAGTTGTCATGGTTGAATTTCGACCACGATCTATTATTCTTATTTTAGGAAGAAACTCTGGCCCTGGTGGTCTAGACCCAGATCCTGTCAGAGACGCACGGGAGATCCGACACACAGGGCTGGGGGCTCGGTGGCTCCCCGAGGTGGACGCGTGAGGCCGGTGGTCCCACGCCGGGTGGGGAGGGTGGCAACTAAGGCTGAGACACAAGACATCGGCTGCGGTCTTTGCTCCGTTTTGTGTTTTCATTTCCACGCAAGTGTCATGACTCCAAACACTGTGCTGGTGATGGTTTCCGAGGCGTCTACGCGGGTCAGAAGCTGTCCACGTGCTCTGGCTAAACGTGGACCGCTGACGTGTCGGTCGTACCGTGGTAAAGCTGTCTGGAAAGATTTCCTGATGTTAAGGGACGTAGCAATCCAAAATCTTTATTACATGTCCAAAGTCTTCGTTCCACCAATAGAACATTCTGACATCTGTACGTGGGGCTTAGAAATGGCCGATCGCTGATTGTCCTGTGAGTGTTCCCTTCCGACTTCTGTGACCTCACTAGCTCCTGCTAGTTGTGTACGAAGGTACGGACAGTGACAGAGGCTCACAGAGACCAGCTCACAGCTACAGCCCCACAAATACACCCGGCGGGGGCGGGGGGGGGCATCCTTCCCGCACCTCTCCCCGCGCTGCCATTCGTGGCCCCGGGACGAGTGGATGGAACATTTAGAAGCCCCAGTGTCTGCCGTGGTTCTGCTCTTGTTTGCTTCGATGATCTCGTCTCCAAGCCTCCTCCTCCCTCTCCCCTCTGTCCTCTCCTGCCTCTTGCTTCTGCCCCAGTGCACTGCCCCCGGCTCTTCTGCCGTTGAAGTCAGTGGTCCCCAGCCTCATAATCCTCCTTAATGAGACCAAACTTCCATGACCTTCGTGAAAAGGGGCTGGCTAACCCCACCTCTCCCCTCCACACATGTCTGTATTAAACCCATATAATCTCTGAAGATACTTTCTCCCGGTCGCTACTATAAAGCTCAGCACGCGGTGGTTTTTCCCTATGGGAGCAAGGATGCACTCGATTTATGGTAAATAACTAGGAAGATGCCAAAGAGACCAGCCTTGTTTGTGTGAGCTTAAGTCCTGGGTGTCCCGGGCGTGAGGTCGGCTAGGAAGGTGTGGCTTCCCAGAATCTGCTGCAAAGGCCACTCCTGATTCACTCCTTCCTGGCCTCACTGTGAGGCCGATCCCCTGAGGGTATGGATCCAGAAAAGTGTTTCTCAAACCTTGTTAACCGGGATGGCATTCACTTAAGCCCTGGCCACGCCCATCTCCCAAAAGCACGGAGACTCGCAGGAGGAGCCCTGCTCCTGATTAAAATGGTCCACTTCCGGCGTAGTTGACATTAACACCACATCCTCTTGTCCTTTCCAGCCAGCTGCCCTCCCTTCGCGCTTGGAAGTGGGAGCAAAGGACCGGCTCTGCTGACTCTGAGGAGCAGCGTGGGCACCTGGGCGCAGACGACCGACGGCCCGGGGGAAGGCAGTGTGGATCCCTGCAATGTGACAGGTACAGAGCGCCCCTCGGGGCCCTTCGCCGGCGTTCTCCCATCATCCCGCGTGGGGGTCCCATGGGCGAAGAGCCCAAGAAAGCTGTCGTGATTGGGAAAGATACACGACGTCTCAGTGTTCGGGGAGAGCAGGCTTACACGAGATTTCCCAAACACCTGGATGGTGTTTTTCTCTTTTACGTCTTTTTTTTTCTATTTTTGAGGATTTCCTTGGCTGATAAACTTGCTTTTTATCTCTTTTATCTTTTGAAGTGAGGTCAGGCACCTTCTTGGTTAATCCCACTGCCAAACTGGGAAGTTTGACAGTGAAGAATGACCTCCTCAATCACCATCAAGCAAGGGCGTATTCAACACAAAAACTATTTACATTACTTTTATCCGATGTGATTTTTATGGCGAAACAAAATATCCAATAAAAAGTTCTTAATTGACTTGAAATTTTTCACGAAACGGGACTATAAGAACCTCGGAGGCAAAGTCCCTAAAATACAAAACAAATGTGCTTTTCTCCGGTTGTGATATAGAGAAGGTGGTGACCATCTCGAGAAGTAACCCATCTGTATGTTTGGGCGTGTTTATAACAGGGAACACTTATAAGTTCTTGGCTGTCTGTTTTTGTATATTTGTAAAGACGAGAACTTGGCACAGGGCCAGCGGAGAACTGCGTTTAGTTCCGAGTGCGGCTCAAGGGGCGATGTCCATTCATTCTTTTGTAAATATTTTGTAGCCCCCGCCAGCTGGGAGTTTGATCCTTGGTCCTGGGAATCCAGTTAGGACCAGGTGTGGTCCCTGTGTCCATGTGCTCACATTCTAGTTGGAGAACAGAAAGCAAGTCAGCAAACGCTGTCGTCTCTGGGAATGAAGAAAACGGATCAGGGTGAGGAAAGAGTGAAGGACTCAGGGACCAGCTGGATTTGGAGCAGTCGTGAAGACCTTTGCTCTCCCACGAGGACCTGGAGGAAGAGCGTTCCAGGCAGGCTAGTGAGTGCAGAGGCAAGTCTGAGTTGGCGTGTTCAAGGCAGAGCAGCACAGTGGGCAGGGCAGCGTCAGGGAGGGGAAGGCATAGGTTCAGAAAGGAGCAGGATCGTAAGGTCCCTGGAGGCCACAGGTTGCGGTCCCTCGGTGTTGGGAAAGCACTAGAAAATTTGAAGCGCAAAGAGTGATGCGATGCAGTCCGAAATTTGGAAGACCGCTTGGTCGTGTGTAAAAGACACTCCTGGAGAGCAGGCAGCAAAGCAGAGATGAAAGCCAGAGAGGTGGCCCGGCCCGGGGCAGGGTGACGGCCTGAGAATGTGGATTTGAAGACATGGTAGACTTGACCAGTGAGCTGGTAGATTGCAGGGAGGTACGAGGAGAGAGAGAGAAGGAATCTTCCCGGTTGACTGTTGTGTTTTGGTTTGGTTTTCCACCCTGGGTCCATTCGTCCTGATGGTCAGGGCAGGGAGAAACAGGGTTTTGTTTTCGACATGCTAAGAGAAGCCTTTCCGATGTCCCAAAGCTGCTGTTGAGCAGACAGTGGAAGGTGAGGTTAGAGAGCACTGCCAGTGAACCCCCGAGAAATGGGCCATTTGGGGACTGAGGTGCCACCAACGTTGACTGAGAGGAGGAGGGAGACCAGGGATAAGGTGGCCCCAAAACCAAGAGGCGGGAGCATTTCGAGGTGAAAGTGAACAACTGGCAAATGCACAGGAGAACCGGTAGTAGGACTTGAGGGTGAGAATCCCTGCATAGACGGGTGAACTTGACAAGACCTTCAGTGCAAGGAGAGCCTGAAAGGCTGCTGGGCCGGAGTCGGGGAGGAGCGGAGGCAGAAAATGTTGCTGAGCTTCGTTTTAAAGAACAAAGGGGGAGCCCGGGTGCTCAGTCCGTTAACGATCCGACTTTCGACTTCGGCTCAGGTCATGATCTCAAAATTCATGGGTTCAAGCCCCGAGTTGGACTCTGTGCTGACAGTATGGAGCCTGCTTGGGATTTTCTCTTTCCCTCTCCCCCTGCTCCTCCCCCCACCCCACTGTCTCTCAAAATAAATAAACATTAAAATATAAAATAAAAAAACAAAGAAGTGGGTGGTAGCTGACAGGGGACGTGGAGGTCAAAGGTTTGTTTGGCTTTTGTTTTATAATGTGGGGCAGGGCAGATGGGCTGAACTTTACCAACAGCAAAGGCTGACCTCTTACAGCGGGGGAGGGGGGGCGGGGGGCGGGGGGAGGTTTCCTCCTATCTGTGGGACGATCAAGAGGAAAATCAGCATATTTCTGTTCAGCCTTGATCATAGGGAATGGCTGCTCATCCCTTCCGTCCAGATGCCTTAAAGGAAGAAAGACCCCAGGAAGCTACAGATGTGCGCACCACACACACATACAAAATTCAATTTCAATGTCAAATTCACTTGCGGTGTGGAAACCGATGAAAACATCCTTACCTTATTGGGTAGCCATTTGCCTTGTGTGACTATTGTTATTTAAGTTCATCAAAAGTTAATGAAATTGGGGTGCCTGGGTGGCTCAGTCAGTTAAGCATCCAACTTTGGCTCAGGTCATGATCTCATAGCTTGTGAGTTCAAGCCCTGAGTTGGGCTTTGTGCTGACAGCTCGGAGCCTGCTTTGAATTCTGTGTCTCCCTCTCTCTCTCTCTGCCCCTCCCTCACTCATGCTCTGTTTATCTCTCTAAAGAATAAATACACATTAAAATTTTTTTAAAAGTCAATGAAATTAAAGATTTTGTATCTTGATCACACGATCACGTCTCAAGGCGTGAGATCACACGTGGTGAGTGGCTAGTTATGGGAGAGCACAGAAGCCGAGATTTCCACCATCACATTCTGTTACGTAGCACTGCGCTGCATCCTAAGGGAAAGAGTGTTTTTAAAATTAGGTTTATTTGTTTATTTTGAGAGAGAGAGAGAGCACAAGCAAGGGAGGGGCAGAGAGAAAGAGAGAATCCCAACCAGGCACCGCACTGTCAGCTCAGAGCCTGAGGTGGGGCTTGATCCCACGAACTTGAGATCATGACATGTGCCAAAATCAAGAGTCAGATGCTTAACCAACTGAGCTAGGTGCCCCAAAAGACTTCTATAAATTCCGAATCACTTGCTCTGATAGGGATAGCCTTGGGGTTAAGTGTAAGATGAATGTTTCATTTTATAAAAACTCTTTTGAAAAATCTGCTTTTCCTGGAATTATGTCATGTAAAACTGTTATTCACAAGGCTTTTTCTCCCTAAGTCTGTTGTAGACTCTGGGTCTGGAGTTCTCTCTTGTCCAGCAAGGAAGTAGGATGCAGGATTAAAAATGAGAGACAGGCTAATATCCAGGAGGAGACAAGAGCCCTGAGTCAAGGTCCTTGCTCTGTTTTTATTAGGGTCAGAAGGCGTACAAGCATGATGGCGTTCACAGAGAGAAAATGAAACCGTGAACATTAACTCATGGGCGTGGGGAAAAGGGGGCTTGGAGATACGCAGTGTTAGGGGATGGGGTCAATACAAAACAAGACTCTGGTGCTGGGCTGAACAGCAGACGTGAGGCCCCACCTCTGTTTACCTAAACTGGTCTAGGGGACAAGAAAGACAGAGCATGCTACCTCGGGGTCAACAAGGCATCTTTCTTTTGCTAATGAGCTCGCTCTGGGCAACTTGGCCCTGCAGCAGTCTGTATCCCTATTTATCTGTTTATCTAACTTGGTCCTTCCTTCCTGTGAAAGCAGCTTTCTGCTATTGTACTAAGCTGGCAGTGTTTCTGCCCTGAATACCTAATCTTGTTTACCTCATCTTGGCTGTTTTCATCCTGAGATTCCCTGTTCCTATACCTTTGTCCTATACTGGGGCCCTGCTTTATTTAATCTTATTTACCTAATCTTGTTTACCCAAACTTGGGTGTGAACATCCTATGACTATCTAAATCTTTATGCCTTGTCAACGCATTGGTGCAAGCTCAGGAAATTCTTAAGTTTATTCCTCACAGAAGTCAAATGGTAAACGAAGACAGGATTCTAGTATCTCCTAATACTGGTTCCTAATGGATCCTTTCATTAGGTAATGAGAACTAATTAGCCTCCAAGAGTTCCCTTTTCATCTTGGCTGCCAGGAATATCCTAGCAGAATGGAGCGATTTCATTATTGTTGGAAGTTATAATGAGGAGGAATGTTAACACTAAGGCCAAAGAGAATCATTAGGGATTGAGGCAGCATAAAAGGGGGAAGGGACGGTGACTTTGACTCTGGTCCAATCCTACACTTAGTTGAGTAGGATCAGAGACTACTTTATCAATCATCCTACGTAACATCAGGCTGCTACCTGAAGTATTTCTTAGAACACTAATTTATTGACTTATAATGTCAATAAGGCCTGTCTAGTAACCAGAATGCTTCTGCCCAGGACCCATGAAAAACTCTTTTCTGATATTGAGACATCTAAGATGCTAATACAGTCATCGGACTTTGCTTAGGGAGCACAGAATGAAGGCAAAGGGAAAAAACTCTCTTGAAGGGTGTTTCATCCAGACCACAGCTCACATCATTGAGATATCCTTGCTGCCCTGGTGAACATATGTCTCTGGTAATAGAAATGCTTTTTGTTCTCAGACTTTATCTTTCCCCTCTCTGCAGAGCCACACGTTACTAACGTGTGTTTTTCTGAAATCGCGACACCACGTCGGCCCTCTCTCCGAATTTTCCTGGGATGTGTTTCCGCCACTGATGTTACTCACATTCTGTTATTAGAGTTCAGGAGGGCGGCTGCCCCCTCGGGGACAAACATTTCCTTTACCTCCAAGTTTTTGGAGGGGCGTGGCTCTGTCCTCTCTTGCCGCACCTGTGTTATCCTAAGCAGTCTCAATTTGAATCCAAATAAATAAAATTTGCAATATTTAAATGAAGCCTTCCTCATTCAGTAGATGATTGCCTTAGTTATTACATTAATAGTGCACAGGCATTTGTCATATTTTTAAAGTTACGGAGCGCCTGGGAGGCTCAGTCAGTTACGCGTCGGACTTCGGCTCAAGTCATAATCTACCGGTTCGTTAGTTCGAGCCCCACATCGGGCTCTGTGCTGACAGCTGGGAGCCTGGAACTTGCTTTGGATTCTGTGTCTCCCTGTCTCTCTGCCTCTCCCCCGCTCATGGTCTCTCTTTGTCTCTGAAAAATGAATAAACCTTAAAAAAAATTAAAGTTATGGAATCTTTTTAAAACATAGACTTCAGATCTTGCCTTTCATCAAAATTCTGTTTCCTAAATGGAAATAGCCATCTTATATTTCAGAAGAATTACAACCAGAAGCTGTATATGAATACTTTTCTGGCTAAAGGTCCAGTTACTGTTAGTTATATTTGACATAGCACAATTACATTACGTCACATCGTTTGAACAATCCCCTGAATTCATGGAATTTGTCTTGCCACCCCCAGAAGTCTTTTTTGAGGACCTGGGCTGCATTTAGTACTATGCTAAGGTGCTTTGGGGAAGTCTAAAACAATATCCCTAGCTTAAAAGGTTTTGTCTTCGGGAACTTTACGGGAATCCCCAAGTCCTGGTCCCATGGCACCATCTCAGGGCTGGGGGTGGGTGCCTGGGACCTGGTGGGTGGCAGGTGGCTCCGACCCCCTCATGTGGTGAGAGAACGTCACTGTGAAAGTGGTAGTGCTGGGCGCTGGGTTGCGGGGGAGCGACCTGCCATGAGGTGGAGGTCTACTCTTTGAGAACCGGCAACGAAGGTAGTGGGGTCTGAGGGAAAAGGGGGTGCCCTTCAAAAGAAGAGGATTTAGGGGCACCTGGGTGGCTCAGCTGGTTAAGCGTCTGACCGGCTCAGGTGATGATCTCACAGTTCGTGAGTTCGAGCCCCACGTCGGGCTCTGTGCTGACAGCTCAGAACCTGGAGCCTGCTTCAGATTCTGGGTCTTCCTCTCTCTCTGCCCTTTCTCTGCTCATGTTCTCTCAAAATAAATAAACATTTAAAAAACAACTTTTTTTGTAAATGGAGAGGTTTTCAAGGGCAGAGATGGAACCGAGTCGACCTGGAGAACGAGGGAACCATGGCTACACACTGCAATTGTGTATGTGGCTCTGGACTTCCCGCAACAGGTGATGGGGCCAATCGTTATATTTTTCTACAGCGTGCCTCTTCGTCTGCCTTGATCTAAAGCATGGGGTGACCGAGCACAGAACGGGAAAGATGTTTTCATTCATCTGCTCAGTTTTGCATCTCTTTGTATCTGTATTTAATCTCTGACTCTTCTCATGGAGACTGAAAGCCAGAGGTATTTCCCGTTCCCTGAGACCCGCTCACAAAACCGAATCAACAGGGTTTTTGCTGTTGATCAAATCACATTGATTTTTGTCCTCTCTTCAATGGTCAACATGATGGTCATTTGCAGGTGTGATGGTCAGGACACAAATGCCTCTGGGGGTTTTAGTGGTGACAAATAGGGTACTTTGTGTAAACTCTGTGTGAACTCTTCTTGGAAGGGACCCCATTCACAGAAAGCCCAGGTGGCAGGAAGTTCTCATCCCTAATGTTTTTGCCACCAGCTTTCCTCGAAGCTATCCGTGCCACACACACTCTCCCTGTTTGGACAGGACGTTGGTGGTGTGGGTTGGTTTACAGTTGAAGCGGGTGCCCTTGGGCCCCCCCGCCTCCCCTTCTTTCCTGGTCACCATGCGGCTCCCCCTTTCTTTGAAGGAGCAAAGTGGGTCCCTCCAAAGCTGTTGCCATTGTGTGAGTCTGTTCATTTGGCAGTGGGCGTTCAAGGACCACAGCCAACAACACCCACAGTGTTTGCTGGCCCGGAGCCTACAGACTTGAGCCCGTTCCCAAACGGGCACGGAATTCCTCTGTTAGGGACAACATATTGTGGCGTGTGACACTGCTGCTGAGTTTGCTGAGTTTACTCCCTCCTCGGTGCACGTGTGAGAATGTTTGGGTTCATGTAAGAGAAAATGCTGGAAGCTGTGTTTTCCATGACTTGACTATGCCTGCAGTGGATGGCTCCATCCATTTTGTGGCTTGAGAAATCCCATCCTCACTGCTGTGGGACTAGCCACCGGCACTCCGTCTTCGAGAACCTCATGGGATTAGAAAACAAGGAGAGACGGGCTGGATGGGCCCCAGCGGGCTTCTCAGCCCCCACGCCATCCCACGGCCATCAGCGAGGGTTGGGGAGGGGGCGCCAGAGGGAGTGAGAGGCAGCCCCCGGAAGGAGCGATGGTCAGGGGGTTCAGAAGAGGCAGGACGGAGACCGGGAGGTGGGGGTTTCCGTGGAAGGTCAGCCACATTTCATCACTTTTGGCCTAAGCCCGGGATTTACAGAGCAAAGAGCCAGGTACAGCACGATCTTTGGAGTAACAGCCAGTTGGACAGTTTCTGGGTGTTCGAGTGTGTAATATTTCATATCTGTGTTCCCCGAAGAGCATCAGATCAGCATCCGTGTAGATCTAACGTCTTGTCTACACCAACTCTTGGACTCGTTTTCGAGAGCTTTGAGCTGATAGACGACGGTCTCTGCTATGCATGGTCTTTCTCTGGAACTCATGAAGGGGAAATAGTGATGGAACAGCAAATAAGTGACAAAGGGCCACCTAGGTGTATGTCACCTTTGTGTTCTTATAGCTTTACCCACACGACCTTCTAATGGCTCTTGGACCTGGTGCCACGACATGCGTGCTTCTGTCCCTCACTATGCCTGCGTGAGGGTAAGGCAACAAGGGTCTCAGCCCAGCATCGCAGAAGCCCTACGATGGCTCTCCAAAGAAAGGGACACGGCCCTGTTGTGCCGGACCCCACATCGGGTGTAAGACTGTGTGATGGCAGAGTTAGAGTTACACTCTTCCGTTCAGGGGGTGGTGATGGTTTTGTCTGTCTAAATCATTAGAAATAATTATTTGCAGGCTCGCAAACAACCCAAGACCCTAGCCTTTGCAACATAACACCACCTTCCTTCTCCAGAATGAGTTCGCTTTTTGTGAGTCCGTGAAATAGGAATACTTGAAAGACTGCACCTCATCGTCTGAAGTATTTCAATCAGGGGCGCCCGGGCGGCTCGGTCGGTTGAGCGTCCAACTTCCGCTCAGGTCATGATTTCACGGTTCATGGGCTCGAGCGCCGCATCGGGCTCTGTGCCGAGAGCTCGGAGCC
Source organism: Paradoxurus hermaphroditus (assembly GCA_004024585.1). Lineage (NCBI taxonomy): Eukaryota > Metazoa > Chordata > Mammalia > Carnivora > Viverridae > Paradoxurus > Paradoxurus hermaphroditus. The sequence goes on along the minus strand of PITB01000383.1, from coordinate 216,504 downwards.
GGGAGCCGGCTTCGGATTCTGTGTCTCCCATTCTCTCTCTCTGCTCCTCTCCTGTTCATGCTCACTCTCTCTCTCTCTCTCTCAAAAATACAATAAATATTGAAAACGTTTTTTTTTAATAATAAAGACTCTTGCAGTGGGCGATCATCAGCAGGTCTGTTTTCAGAGGTTGACCCTTCCCAGAGCGAGTCGCGGTCCCGGGATTGAGATCTTGTGGACTGAGCTCAGCGCCCTTACTTGCACCTGATTGTGGTGGGGATGAGAGAGCAAGCGAGGTTGGAGCCGGCCCGAACGGGGAGCTCCCTCCTCACGTGACCCGGGCACTGCAGCTGTCTCCAGGGGAAAAGGCTGCTGCCAGCTCCCGTCCTGGTGCGTGACTGACGGCCGCCTTTGTCTCGTTCTACTTCTGTGCCTTTGCATTTTGTGACGCTTGTCAGCTTAGCACACCCAGGAGCGGGCCGCGCGCTGTCACCCTCCCCCGGCGAATTAGTGGATCTTAACGGTCCGTGTCTTGACAAGCAGATTTCTGAAATGTTACAGAAAATCTCCTTCTTCTTCGCGGGGCTCGTGTGTGCACGGGCCCCTCGAAGGGCAGCGCTGCCCCACTTAAGCGTGCGCTTGCTGCTCGGCCAGGTTGGGAGGGAGGCTGCCAGCCCACGTGCCAGAGATTAGAATCGGTCCCTTAGGGTCGGCGGTGAGGTCCTTGCTCAGGCAAAAAGCCCATTGACGTCAGCAAGCCGGGAACACGGTCTGGCTTCATTGTGAGTTAAAAGTGGTCACTGTCAGAAGGAAGTGGAGAAAGGGCAGGGAGTTTTTAGAAAATTACATTTTAAAATGTACCTGCTTTCTGCTTTCCTGGTTTTCTTTTGCACTTACTTGCACGCGGAGCTAGGCCTCAAGCTGACCGAGCCTCAGGGCGTGTTCTGAACTCACCCAAACCTGACCCTGAGGCGGCCCCACCCACCAGGGCCCAGGCGGTGTTTGCCACTTGACAGAAAGTATGAAAATACGCTCACACGGCTGATCTGGCCCTGGCCTCCTCCCTGCTCGCCCCGTCGCACCTGACCTACAGGACCCAGGGCCCCTCTGCCCGTGGTTTCCCCACAAGGCATCTTCTTGACGGCGTGGGAGGACCTGCCTGCGAATTTCTCTCCTGCAGCGTCTCTGACAGTCATTCTTCAAGACTCAGCCCAAGTCCATGAAGCCTTCCAAAGCCCACTCCACACACACACACACACACACACACACGTGTGCACCCATACCCGAGAATGCACACACGAACTGACAGGCACGTGCAGACACATGCATGCACAGGCACACATGCACACACGTGTGCACAGGCACATACACACGCACATATGCACAGGCACGCTCATGTACACACACATATGTACAGGCAGTGCCATACGCGTATGCATAGGCACGCTCATGCCCACATGCATGCACAGGCACACAGGCACACACGTACGCACAGGCACACTCATGCACGCACACGTGCCCACAGGCACACGCACACATGCACGCACACACACGCGGGAAGAGTAGATCATTCTCCCCTCCCGACCCCAAGATATTTTGTTCTCGCGTCTCCCGGTTTTCCGCAGCTATTTACGTCTCCCCCCCTGCAGACTCTGACTTTCCTGCCGGCAGAAGCCATCTTCTTGACTTCTGTCTCCCGGCTACCAGGCACAGTGTCAGAACGTGTCAGAAACTCAACACAACAGTTCGGGTAAGAAAGAACGAACACTGCGCAGTCCACGCCTGAACTGGAACAGAACGCCCGGTGGTCGCCGAGTGCCAGGTTTGGCGTTTAGATGAGTCTGAGACGGTGCGAAGAGCAGTGACGGTGACCCGTCGTGTTGTCGGCGGGCTCTGCGGGCAGGCAGAGGACGAAGGAACACACCTGCAGACGGCACGGTACCACCCACGACTGAGGTGGACGGTTAGTGCCGGCGGCGCCCGGACAGGTGGCTGTATGCAGGCTTCCCGGTACTCCTAGGCGTGCGCTCCCGGCTTCTGAAGTCAGGACCTTCGTTTGAACAAAATGCCACTTCCAGCTACCCGGAACAGAGGGACACTTCGTAACGATCTGTTTATTCCATACATGCAGGGCGTCCACTGGGTCCTCCAACCTACAGGGCACAAAAGAATTCAGTACTGCAAACGGGACCTCGGTCCCTGTCCTCCTGGCTATAGTATTGACAGGTGCAAGGGTCACACAAAACAAGTCGAATAGCCTACAATTTCCCAGGCAGTGCTGCCGACCACCCTGCGTCAGCCAATACTTCAAACATGTCACTTTCGCTCGTTGGTATCCACCTGCACAGTCATCAGCATGAGGACCTCACTCTCTATCTGAGAGAAAAACTCATTTAAATACTGAACGGTTACTTTTTCCTCAGAGGTCCTCCTAGGGAGGACATTCTAGGTACAAGGACACTGCTAAGTTGCATGATTTAAATGTTATTTTGAAATCAAAGATAAGCTGATGATAAAATACTTCCTGTGATGGTAGACTTGCTAAATATACTTGGAAGATGGGATTTCATTCCAAGTACAATTGGAGGCCAAGGATGGTCTTTACAAAACTAGGCCTAAAACTGCACAGGATATACCATGTGCTCTGCAACAAAAGATGATTTAAATTTAAATCTGACTATCTAATTCTTTCTAATGCCCTGTCTATATAATATATTGGGTGATAAATGACATTTTAATTTCTTTCCCCCAGATTTTCTTTTTTTCTCTTTTCTTTTCTTTTCTTTTATGGGAGAGAGATAGAGAGTGTGAGCGGGGATAGGGGAGGTGCAGAGAGAGAAGGGGAGAGAGAGAGAGAGACAGAGGGAAAGAGAGAGAGAGAGAAAGAGAGAGAGAGAGAGAGAGAGGGAGGGAGGATCCTAAGCACGCTCCACACTCAATGCAGAGCCCAATGCAGGGCTCGATCCCACAATCCTGGGATCATGACCTGAGTCAAAATCAAGAATCAGACGCTCAAGTGACTGAGCCACGCAGGCGCCCCAGCCCCTAGATTTTCTTATATTCTATGTGATGTACCTCAAAAAGGTACTGTGTATATACACATACTGTGTGTGTGCTCATGTCAGGAGCCTCTAAGTGAGGTTCTGTGTTTTTAAAGCAGCTTTACTGAGGTATAATTCACCCATAGAAACACAGAGCTTCATAGGTTTGGCCATATTCATGGATGTATGCAGTCATTGCCATAGTTGATTTTAGAATATTTTTATTGCTTCGAAAAGAAACCTCATGCCCTGTAGCTCCCTCCCATCCGCCCTTGCCCCCTCTCCCTCTCACATCCCTAAACACCCATGAATCTGCTCTTCTCTATAGATTTCCCCTTCTGGACTTCCATGTGAATGGGATGACAGCCTGTGTGTGTCTTTTCTGTCTAGATTTTTTCACTGAGCACAGGTGTCAGTATTCCATTCCTTTTATGGATGAATAATTATCCCATCTTATGCATATGCCATGATTTTTCGGCCCATTCATCAACTAAGGGGCATTTGGGCTATTTCCACCTTTTGGCTATCGTGAATAATGCTGTTATGAACATTTGTGTACCAGTATTTGGCTTCACTGGTTTCCTGTATTCTCTTCCTGTTCTCCATGTTAGTAATCTCTACCCTAGTCTTTGTGATTTCCTTCTTCAGGTGCAGTTGACTCTTATTTTTCTTGTGTCTTAAGGTGGAAGCTTAGGTTACTGATTTGAGACCTTTCTGCTTTATTGATCTAGGCTATAAATTTCCCTCCAAACACTGCAGTAGCTGCACCCATAAGTTTTGGTATGTTGTGTCTCTTATTTTCATTCATCTGGAAGAATTTTCCAATTTCCTTTTTATTTCTTCTTTGACTCCTTGATTGTTTGGGATTGTGTTGTTTACTTTTCTCCTGTTTGTGGGTTCCCGAATTTCTCCCTGTTCCCGATTTCTGATTTTATTCCATCATGGCCAGAGAAAATACTTTCCATCATTTGTATTCTTTTGAACTTACTGAGGCTGTTTTATGGCCTAGCAGATGGTCTGTTCTGCAGAATGTTCCAAGGGCCCTTGAGGAAGACCATACTCTGCTGCCATAGGTGAAGTGTTCTATACAGATCAATTAGGTTTGGTTGGTTTATGCTGTTATTCTTCTCTTTCCTTGTTGATCTTCTGTCTCATTGTTCTATCCATTATTGAAATTGGGGTATTGAAGTTTTTAAATATTATTGTTGAGTTTTCCTTTTCTGCCGGGGGTCCTTGTTCCAGCGAATCTAGGGGTCCATGAAGGACGGACGGTCAGGCGAAAGGAAGTGAGAGAGCCACGAGAGAGATGGAGTTTGATGACTACGCAGGCAGCCCTGGCAATTCGGGCATCTCTGACCTGCTAGTCTCAGTGTCTTTATTTTTAAAGGCAGTGAGTGACATTATATCAGTGACAAGGTATTTTTAACAGTTTTTCTTAGGTTGGCATATTTGTGAATCCCCCAGACCTAGAAGGAGACAGTCTTATCTTAGATTAGGCAGTAACCATTTTTATGACTCTGTTCCAAACTATAGACCACACACAGTTTTTGGGGCAGAGTTAGGTAGGCTTATAGCAGAGAAAATAAGATGTTTAAGAAGAGAGCAGGGTTGTTGTAGCCCTCAGTAAACAGAGGGCGCATGTATTGTCGCCTTAAGACCTATGTTAACCATCTATAGATAGATTAGGAGTCATTCTATCCATACTCTTTAACCATAATGGAGAAGGTATTATTTGTTTGGTAGAGACATGATCTTTAATGTTTGTCTAAGTTCTTTTCCTTTGTGAGTGAGTGAGCCTATATTGTAAGGGCTCATGTTTATCTGTTCTTTATATAAAAAGCAGTTTCTGTAAAAGTATTTTGTTATTGCCTTTTTATTATTAGGGAGCGTGGGGATGGGAATTGCAAAAGGATTCGTGAAATGTTAACCTCAGGAAGGTACTCAATATTTGTTGTTGATCAGTGAAGATACGTGTTGCTACTTTTGTTTGTCTACTGTTTGTACCTTATCTGTAAACAGCGCTTCTAATTTTTGGGCTAGGCTAACCTTGAGAAGGTCCTAAGTTTCTTTACAATCTCTCCTATCAGTCTGTTAACCAAATACTGAGAGAAGCTTTACAGAGATGTGCCTTGAGGTTTTATGGTGGGGCTGAGGGGATGATTAACACAATGTGATACCTACAGGGAAAATCTAGTTTGGTTCAAGGAGTCTTGGGGCCTAAGAGTCTTGGGGCCTAACATCTGCTAATTTCTAGCCAACTCATAACTGCTATTCTATATGATCAATTTGTGTAACCTATCCCCAAGGGGCAACTTCGAGGTTGCTTCTGGCCAGGTTACTCTCATTCAGATATTATCCATCAAGACATCGCACTCCAGGTCCCCTTTTCCATGTGCCATAAACCCAAAGAGCATTATATCCCTAGGGCCAACGAGAGCAGTTCAAGAAATCCAGGCCTGAAAGATTATTTAGAAGGAGGTAAGACTAGACGCCAGTTTGGCTGGCGGGAGCTTTGCTTCAACCTTTCCCACGAAGGGAGGGGTCTCAACCTGCGAGTCCAAAACGGCTCCCAACACATTTCTGTCTTCAATTCTGTCATTTTTCACTTCGTGTATTTTGGTGCTCTGTCGTTAGGTACATGTATCTTTATAATTGTTAGAGCTTTCTGATGGACCGCACTTTCTGTCATTATAAAACATCCTCTTTATTTTTAGGAACGTTTTTGTTTGTTTGTTTTAAAGTCTACTTTGCTATTATTACAGTCTCTTCTGCTTTCCTGTGGTTGCAGTTTGCCTAATGCATCTTTTCCAGTCTTTCACTTTAAAACTATTTGTATCTGAATCTAAAATGTGTCTTCTGTAGACAACAAATAGTTGGGTCATGTTTTGTTTGTTTTTCATGCACTCTAACAATCTCTGGCTTCTGATTGGATTGTGTAATCCATTTACATTTAATGTGATTATTAATGTAGTTGGATTTATGCTTTCCATTTTCCTTTTTGTTTTCTATATATCTCATGTCTCTTTTGTCTATTTCTCATTATATATATTTTTTAATTTCTTTTTCTATACTCTTTGACAGTGAGTGAATATTTTCTAATGTAGAATTTTAATTTCATTAATGATCATTTTCACTCTATTTTTGTCTTTATGACTTCAAACCTGTCACTCTTTCTACTATCTCAGGCTATGTCTCTCATTTATGATTACAAGTAGTATTCCTTCTATATGGCCCCAGTCTAGGTTGCCTGCCTTCTCCTTAGGTGGTAAATGTTATTGAGGTTACTTATTCCAGTTTTCATTTTTCATAACACTGGGAAAGGAACTAGAATTTAAAGCTTAACATAAGTGTTTCTGCAGAGACAGAGGAGATTGCTAACTAGATTCAAGGAGTTCCCCGCCCTCCTGTGGCTGCTCAACCCAAGGTGCTTTGAGCAACTAGTGTTGTTTTTGAATAATCTCCTTGGTATTTAGGAGAGGCATGCATAGCACTTAAAATTCAGTTAGATACTAAGGAAATGTGGGTAGGGGACTAATAGGAGGTTGAGGTGTTGAAGGAAAAAGAGAGGTTCACTTCAATAAGATTAATTTTATAAAGTCAAACCTGAGGAATAAAATAATTCTCTTAGGTGCTTATTCTAAAGGGCTGATAGGAATCAATACTCACCAGTAGGAATGGTGACTGAGTAAGACTGCCATGTTTTCTTTTTATCTTTTCACCTGTAAACACAATTCTTTTCATATTGTGGTAAAATAGATACATAACATATAACATTTACCATTTCAACCATTCTGAAGAGTATTCTGTTGTAAGGATACATCACATTTTGTTTATCCATCCATCCATCAGCAGGCCCTTGGATTGCTTCCACCTTGTGGCTATTGTGAATGAGGCTAAAAGCATGGATGTACAAATATCTGTTTGAATCTCTGCATCCACTTCTTTTGGAAATATACGCAGAAGTAGAACTGTTTAAAGTCTTGAGAAGCTGTTGTGTCCTTTTCCACAGTAGTTGCATCATTTTACATTTCCACCAGCAATGACCAAAGCCTTCAATCTCTCCGCATCCTTGTCAACCATTGCTGTTTTCTGGGGTTTTTTTTTTGCTTTTGTTGTTTTTGTTTTTGTTTCTGTTTCGATCATAGCCATCCTAATCAGGGTAAAGTGGTCACTCTTGAGTTACGGTTTGGTGGTTGCTCTGGGGCGTACCATATATATCTCATCAGAAGAAGCTTCAAATTTACATTAGCTTAATTCCAGTGATATGTAGGACTGTTACCCCTATATACCTCTGTTCCCTTTCTCCTTCTTTTATGGTATTCTTATACATTTTATATGTATTACATACCCAAACATACTTCCTTATAATTATTACTTTATCATCTGTCATCATTTCCTTAGCAATTACAACTCTGCCTCCCACTTCATTTTCTTTGTGCTGTTATCGGCAAATGTATGATGGTCTATTCTGTTACTACATGTTATAGGCCCAAGGTGCTTTGAGCAACTAGTGTTGTTTTTGTATAATATATATTTTGTATAACAGACTGTATATGTATTTTATAAAATTTTATAAAATTATTTTATGCTTTATAGGTAAGCTAAGAAAGGAGAAAAAATATGCATTTATAGTGTCTTCTTTAATTATATAATTACTTTTACCAGGGGTCTTTGCTCGTGTGGATTAGAATTATAGTGTTCCACCTAAAGAACATTCTTTAGTATTTCTCATAAAATGGGTCTGGTAGCAACAAATTATCTCAGTTTTTGCCTTGGAAAAAGCCTTTATTTCCCCTTTATTTTTGAAGTATACCCTTGCTGTGAATTGAATTCTTTGTTGACAATTTCGTATTCCTTTAAGCACTTCAAATAGGTTATTCCACTGCCTTCCGGCCTCCATTGCTTCTGCTGAGAAGTCAGCTGTTAACTTACTGGGGTTCCCTGGAACGTGCATTGGTTTTCTCTTATCTTCAAGATTTTCTCCTTGTCTTTGATATTTGGAGTTTTTACTATGATACGTCTGTCTGTAAGTCTCTGAGTTTATCACATTTGGACTTCATTCAGCTTTCTAGGGATGTAGGTAATTGGTTATTGTTTTTCAATAAATTGGGAAACGTTTTAGCCATTCTTAACTTGAAGATTTTTCTTCTCTTTTCTCTCCCTCTGGTACTTCCTTTATATGTGTGTTGGCGTGCCAAATGATACCCCACTTTTCTTTGAGGCTCTGTTCATTTTCCTTATTCTTTTTTTCTCTCTGCCTTCAGCTTGCAAAATCTCTATCAGCCTATCTTCAAGTTTGCTAATTGTTCCTCTTGCCAGTTCCTATGTACCGTTCAGCTCCTGCCCTTTTGATTTTTGATTTCAAACTTTTGATTGTGCTTTTCAACTCTTTCGTTTCCACCGGGTTCTTTCCCATAATTTCTCTTTATTTGTGCTCTAGATGTGACGCAACATCACGGCAACCTTCCTTCCTTCTTCAGTCCCGGTTTCCTTCAGTTCTGTGACCACATCTATGTCTACTTTGAAAAATATCCTGTTAAATCTGGCATCTGAGGGCTCATTCGTTGAAGTGTCTGACTCTTGGTTTTTGGCTCTGGTCACAATCTAACGGTTCATGGGCTCGAGACCCCTGTCAGGCTCTGAGCTGCCAGTGCTTGGGACTTTCTGCCTCCTCTCTCTGCCCCTCCCCTGCTCAAGCGTTCTCTCTCTCTCGTAATAAATAAACATTTTTTAAAAAAATCTGTCATCTGGTTACTCTTACGAGCAGTTTCTGAAGAAAGCTCTCTTTACAGAGAGGGGACATTCGAAAGTGAATGCCTGCGGACTCTAGGCAAGGGTCCTTGTTCTATAAGGTTCAGGTCAGCCCTCCCCCATCCCTTCCCTTCCCCCTGGTTCCTTCTCGGGTCCCACCCCTGTTGGCTGGACAGCTCTGGGTTCTGGGTCGTCCGTTCCTGATGGGCTCGTCTCCGTTGTACAGGGCTGGTCCATGGCCATATCAGTCCTTGTGGGTCCTATGGTTTAGGGTGTAATTCCTGTTTTTAGTTAGGTCTTTTGTCAAATTCCTGAGGGAAACCTGAGGGGGAGTAGGTGGGGTCTGTTACCTGCGTAAGAGGAACCTTACCCCTGAGGGGGTTCGCTGTGGTCTCATGCTCCCTGCATCTTTCCCAAATATGTGTTTTCCCCACCCAGGCACCTCAGGCCCTCACCGTTCCCTCTCTGCATATTTATCCTATCTTTCCCTATCATAGTGGTTGGATTATTTTAGTGAAGTCTATTCTTTCTATCACTCTCTCACACACACACACACACACACACACACACACACACAGCACAAGCCTCTGATCGCCTCCTTAGAGGGACACAGCTTTGGGGGTGCAGTCACCCTGGGGGGCAGTGGTGCAGCGGGCCCTTTTCCTGCCTTTCTTGTCGACACACAGCTGCTAAACTCCACCGAGGCCTTGCTGGCCGATTCTTCAGTTGTTTTCAACAATGCCCTGGGGGCACAAATTGCTTCACAAACTAATCCAATCAAACTCTGGCTCCTTTAAAGGAAAAGTTTCTGAGGTCACGTTTGATATTCTGACCCCCAGGAAGGCTCCTGCCAGCTGTCTGGTTTCCTGCTCCTCTCCTGCGAGCTAGCCGGCTGCAGTCTAGGCGGCCGGTGCCTTAAAATCGTGAATGTCCCCCTAGTTGCCTCTCGCCGCGACCTCTACTGTTTTCGAGGGGGCACCCCTGGGGTGTAAATTCTCCGGTCCTGCCGCAGCGGAAGTCAGTGCCTCCAGAAGAGACAGAAACTATTTGGGTCAGGCCTGCTTCTCCCCGCCCCCCAGGCAACGTCTCCAAGCCTGGGCTCTGGGGCTGAGAGTAGGACCCTCGTGAGTTTCTCTCAGAGTGACACCTGTGCTCCAGCAGCTGCGTGCCTGTGGGGGAGGATGCGTGGGGGGCAGGCCGGGTCCTCCCTGCTCGCCTCTCCTGGCTGGCGTGGAACCACCCCTTCCCAGCTAGGGGAGGGCTCTCAGCCCGCCACGTCAAGGTAAAGGCCGAGTTCCATGGCTGGCGTCTGGGCAGAAAGAGGGAGACCCCCTCTTGGCTGCACTCGGTGGGGACGCAGGCAGCTGGGAGAAGAATAAGAAACTCTGAAGTCCTCCTCCTGGAAAGCAAGCCCTGTGTCTGGGGGTTGGGGGCGGGGCACAGGGGGCGGGGGAGTGATGTGCTGAGCCCAGAGGGAGTGAAGACGCTACCTCAGCCCAAGGACCAGAGACCCCGGCCTTCTTAATGAATTTCCATGGATTCTCTCGAATAGATGCTCCTTCTTTTGCTGTGCGCCCTTGGGACGGTCTCCAGAGCCTTTAAATGTCTGGGTGTTTGTAATCGTCCTCCCCAGTTTTCCGGGGAGGAGGCCACACAGCTCCTCACCCTGCCACGCCGGAAGTCCGTCTTCAGAGGCACACTGCGGACATCATGCGTATGGTTTTTCATACAGGCAGAATGCTCGTCTGGGTCTCACTGTTCAGCTCGCGGGGAAATTCCAGAACCCAGGCTGTGAGACAAACATCATTCTTCATCGACTTCATTTTCAAATAAGAGATTTATTCCTGGGGGGGAAATCCCATAACTGATCGTATCCAAGGCCGTGGCAAGTGCGGGGGGGGGGGGGGAAGCCAACTTGAACACAATTTGTCACAATTGTGCTTTTAGGGGCTTGGCATTCTCGGTGGGCAGGTTTTGTCCTGTTTGGTTTTGGAGCTTGATTTCGTTCTGATTTTGCGTCTTCTCTTTATTGTCCACGTCCTCTCCGCATCCGTCCTCTGCCTCAGATAGTTTAACAACAAACAAACAAAACAAAACCAGGCTGGGTGAATTTGTGACTCAGAGAAGCGAATAGCTGGACGGCAGCTTCGGGCGACAGCAGTCTCCTCCTTTCTTGTAAATGAAGACAGGCGGTCCTCGCGGCCACTCAGGCACCGCGTGGTGTGACTTTCCTGCCCCTGCGCCCCTCTCTCCCCCCACCCGCCGCTGCCACAGGACACTGGCTGTGGGGTCGAGGAGCAGTGAGTTCTAACCTGTAGCACCACGTGATTCAACAGTGTCGCTTCTGATTCTGACGTCCCCTCCATCGAGGACAAAGTACTACCCCCCTTCACACTGCCTGTCCCCCGTTCCTGCTCCGTTTCCCTGCGTGCTTATTGGAGCGGGCTGCCCTCGCCGCCCCGGCTCACGCCGCCTGGGGTGCCACAGTTAAACATGGTGCACATGGCACCAGGTTGAGGATAATGTTTAAAAAAAAAAAACAAAAGGATTCTCTATGTCTCTGATTTTGTAAGTTTGTCTCCGTATTTAATTCCGTTATAGTGAGAGATACCTGTGCACCGTTCCCCAAAGGCAGGAAGCCTATTATATAAAGAGTCGCCTTTCTTTCCGGTTTATATTACATTATAGTGCCTTGAATTATGTATTATCCAACATCATTGCTGTGGGGTTTTGTGAGATGTTTCAACCTGTATCCATTAGAAGTAAAACATTTACTTCAAACTAGATTTATCAAATTCGTAATGCATCGTAGAAAATCATATAATAAGTTGATTTCAGGGGCGCCTGGGGGGCTCAGTCAGTTAAGCACTCGCCTCTTGATTTCCACTCAGGTCATGATCTCATGGTGGTGAGTTCGAACCCCACATGAGGCTCCATGCCGACAGTGTGGAGCCTGCTTGGGATTCTCTTTCTCTTCCTCTCTCTCTGCCCCTCCCCGGCTCTCTTTCTCTCTCTCAAATAAATAAACTTAAATTTAAATAAATAAAATTAAATATACATATATATTTAATAACATATATATATGTCGATTTCATATAATTGTTAGCTGAGAAAAAACTTCTGAGAACTTTTCGGAGCATTACTAGAACAGCAAGCATTATCTGAAGTCTGAAAACTGTTTTGACCACGGCCCTGGGTGTGCCATTTTACCTTCTTGCCTGAAGTTAATTGGTCCTAGAAAAAAATGAACGCTGAGATGAATTTAGCTGATGCCCAGATGCAGAGATTACAAAGCTGTCCTTTTCGATCAGCGAGCACCATTTGAACAAATCAGGCCCTCCAAACCAATTACTGAACAACCTTTACAGTAGGTGCGGGTTTTTAAATCATGGCGTAAAGAGAAACCAGGAGAGTGATGTGGAGCGTTGGACTTGTCTGCTCTTCATGTCATTTAAAAATTCACTGCAATGTTAGATGTGTCGCTTCACTCATGATTTCACGCGATATTCCCCTGAAACAATAAAAATCTGAACTAACCACCGCGTGGGGATCCACGGGGAAACTCAAATCCCCGAAGCCGGTGAGAAGTCACTGAGCCACAGCTTCAACACTGAAAACAAATTAGAGCCCAGGGCGCCTGGGGGCTCGGTCGGCTAAGCGCCCGCCTCTTGATTTCGGCTCAGGTCACGATCTCTCGGTTCGTGAGATCGAGCCCTGCTTCTGCTGGGCACTGACAGGGCTGAGCTCGCGCGAGATTCTCTCGCTCTCCCTCTGTCCCTGCCTTCCCGCTCTCTCTCTTTCGCTCTCTGTCTCAAAAAATAAATAAACTTTTAAAAAACTAGAACACACAATGATTTTTTAAAATTACAATGTGGCGCCTGGAACTAATAGCTCGTTTAGGTTATTCATGGTTATCCGGACCTAGTCTAGCCTCTCCATGATGTTAGCGGGATGAGACGAGGCCCGGGATGTCTCTGCAGCCCAGCCCTCACACACGGACTGTGGCGTCTGGAAATAAAATGCGATATTCCGCTTCTGGCTGTCTTAGACAATACTTTTGCTTTGTTCTAAGCGTTTTTATTCTGTTAGGAAAGCAAGGAAGGATTGATTCCATAGGGCCAAAGATGCCTGCAGAATTGATAGGTAGGAATTTTTCTTAACACAAAGCCTGTCTAAGGTGAGCAGGGCTTTCCAGTGCAGTACCTGTGACCCCCCCAGAAGATACTCTGTGGATGAAGGGTTTGAGGAGGATCACTGCCCCCGATATATTCACCCACAAGGCAGGCGGGAAGACCAGCAGAGGAGAGAGGACCGTGGGCTCCTGGGACAGTGGCCCAGAAGCTGGTGCCTGCGGCTGCCGGAGGAGAACTCTTTGTAATGGGCAAGTTATGGTGAGGGAGCCATGGAAGAGATCTCCTCAAGAGTCCTGTCCCCTCCCGTCCCGACCCGGGAAGCTTCAAAGATGAAGGAACGCCTGTCCCTGTTCAGGGCACAAAGGTCTGCTTTGAAATCAGGCGTTAAGTCTCCCGGCGGGAAGGGAGGCGGGAAGGTGCCCCCCCCCAGGTCTCCAGGAGGCTGGGATCTATCTACCGGCCTGTCCCCTGGGGGGAGGAGGGCAGATCTGGAGCAGGGCTGACGTCAGCCCGAGGCCCCCTTCACCTAACCCCCTCGTTGCCACATGGCATCTCCCCCTGCACTTCGGCGCAAGTGAGCAGAGCACTCGCCGGGTCGGGACCTGGATCCCGATTTGACGGTTAGCGTTGCCACTAATTAGGTACTTTAAAAAGTCAGATCTTTTAACCTAAAATTACCGAGCAGAAAAGACCTATTCAAGGGATGATTCATTGTGAAGCCTTCAAGGGATGACATCAGCCGCCTGCTTATCAATTCATTTGGTGTGCATTCAGAAAAGTGTCAAGGATATAATTAAAACCCATTAATTCGGGGAGTGCTTACTGAGTGCGCGTTTTAAAAGCAGAAGACAAAATGGTAAACAGGATTGACTCACAGCTTATGACCCAGCGGGGACATAGACGAGCAGCCCAGTCGGGTGCTTCAGGCTGCATGGAGGGACCTGAGCCAGCCGGGAGGCAAAGGCAGCCGCGGCCCTTTCCGGGGCAGGCCGGGCCGGGCAGGGATGAACGGTCAGAGAAGGGCGCAGAGGTTCGGAGAAGACGAGACGAGCTTGTCCGGGGGCCTGGCAGGTGCAGGCCCGCGCTCTGGAAACCGGAAGCAGGGCTGCACTTCCGGGAGCCCGCGGGTGGGGGGGCAGTTCCGCACTTCCGGCGCCTGCGGGTGGGGGTGGGGGTGGCCGTTCTGCACTTCCGGAGCCCGGGGCGGTGAGGCCGCAGAGCCTCCCGGAAGCCCCTACGCACGCGCCAGCAAGCTTGCACTTGGCCCCGAGGGCGAGGGCCCGCGGAGGTGCCGGGTCAGATCTGGCCGTGTGTAGAGCGCCCTGTGCGCCCAGAGGAGATGGATCCGGGCGGGCCGAGGCCAGAGGCAGGGAGGCCCGAGGCCGCCGCGGCAGCGGTCAGCAAAGCACGTTTCGTGTGTGCGCCGCCACAATGGCACCGAACAGGCCCGCGGCCAGAGGCTGTTCACGCGCCACCGCGGTGAGTCCGTGCGCAGCGCAGGGGCCGGGCGAGGAGGGGCGAGCGGCAGGGCGCAGTCAGGAACCGGCCCTGTGGAGCCCGGGGGGAGGCGGGGGTTAGGCCGAAACTCTCGGCCGCGGAAGTGAGAGGGGACACGTGGGAGGCCCCGTGAGCTTTGACGGGAGGCGGACCCGTATTCCGAGCGGCCTCTGCCAGTTCTGCTGTGACCCGCAGAGAAGGGCAGGGCCTCGCGGGTACCAGGCAGGCGGCACTCCAGGGGTCACCCGCCCGGCGAAGGCGGCGCGTCCGAATGTGCCGGCGGGGGCGCCTGCGGGGCGCAGTCCGCTAAGCCTCCGGCCCAGGCCATGGTCTCACGGGTCGTGGGTTCGAGCCCGGCGTCAGGCTCTGTGCCGACAGTGGGGAGCCTGCTTGGGATTCTCTCTCTCTCCCTGCCTCTCTCTGCCCCTCCCCTGCTTGCTCACTCTCAAAAATAAATAAATGAACATTTAAAAATACATAAGCAGCAAGTAAGAGAAAGGCAGAGTAAGCCATGTGAGTTACCGCGACCTCTCGGACGCCGGTGGATGTCTGCATCTGCTCACGTCCCGCATGGACTCGGTGCCCGCATGGACTCACGCGCCGGCAGACCCGAAACCCGCGTCGGAGTGTGAGCCGTCTCTGCCGTGTGGCCGACACACGTCCAGGAGCCCGAGAACCGGGCGCATTGAGACACCGCCCCGTGTCACCCCGGGCACAACGCCGGGGGCAGCCCCTCTGGGGGGACCGAACACGAGCTGCCGCACGGGTCACGTGAGTCCCCCAGAGACAGTCACTCAGGGAGGAAGTGGCAAAGCTGGTATTTAAACCCGGGTCGGGGAGAGGTTAGCGCTGGGATCAATCCTGCACGCATCCTTCCGTGACTTTCCTGTGCTTCTAGGTGCGTCCCTGGCGCGTCCTGTGTCAGCAGTGTTGTGCTGGGTTTCCTTTCTGGGTTTTTAACACATAACTTAAAATTTTTTTTAATTTTATGTCATGCGATTTGAAATAAAAACAGTGTAGAAAAAAGTCTTCGGGGAGTCACTGCTGTTGCTGCCGCCCTCACTGCTCTCATCTGTACACACACCTGTGCACAGGGGCGCGCGCGTGCGCGCACACACACTCACCCACAGCAAGGGGGGGGGGAGAGCAAGCGCCACTTCTGTTCATTTCTTGGATAGCCTGGTGGAGTTTCTTTGCACGGTAACGCAGATACGATTGTACACCATTTTTTCTCTTTGCTTCCGTTCTCTGGAAGCATTCTGTGTTCACTGGTCTTCATCTTGCTTCCTTCAGATAACAGTGTGTCCCGGGGGTCTTTCGAGACCGAGCATTTTCCATCCCACTGCTGGGCAGCGGAGCGCTCAGGTGACTAGGATTCAGCACTCAAGAGCAGTCTACATGGCGCCCGGCCGTCAGGGCTGCGACCCCGCTTCGCAGGGCTTCCTGCCGTAGCTCCCAGCCCAGGGTGTCCCCTGAGCTGTCGGGGGCACCTGGTGGGGCTTCCTGAGCTACTCCTCCAATCCACTGAAACACAGTCCAAGTCGGAGGGGGTTGGGATGAGCCTGGGGATTGGAGAACCATTGACATTACGCTCAAGGGAATTTCTTTCCCGTCACTTCTTTTCCAAGGCCCGCAAAGCAGTCCTTCAGTGTTGAAAGTGCATCTTTGGAGGGGGACACACAAGCCGGACATCCTTCCCGAAAGCCCCGCTCTTGGGAGATACGTCCCCGGGCGGGGTGCCCGTCGCGTGTTGTCAGTGTCTCGGGGGAAGCCCCAGCCCACAGTCACGTGTGTGGGGGCCACCGGCCAGCCCGCGGTGGTGATTTAGGGCAGGAGCTGTGGAGGCAGACGGTCCCGGCTCAGAACCCGATTTTGCAAAACACCAGCGGGGACCGCAGGGAGCTGCTTGCCTCTGCGGGGCTCCGTTTTCTAGCCCCCAGTTCTCCAGGCCGTTGGGTGATTAAATGAGTGAGTGTTTGGGGAACCCTTGAAATAACGTCTGGCAGAGCGTGAGCACCCCGTAGCATTTATCTGAAAAATAGTCACCTCTCTGGGAGCTTCAGCCTCCGACTCGAAGTCGCGCGGCTAAAGTGTGGAGCCAGTGACAGCGCTTCGCAGGAACAGCTTAGGAAGGGTAGAGCCTGGTCCTTACGCAGATGGGAGTCCCTGCGTTTTATACTTACGGGCAGAGTCCTTGTAAAGTCAGTCCCTCGGCATCGCTACCCAGCTAGGGAACGTCAGTGTTGAAACTGGCGCTTCGCTGATGGATTCGCGGGAAAGTCGAATTGCTTAGATGATGCCGGGCGATTGCTCAGAGCAGAAAACTTTCATTTCCTGAACTTCTTGATTTCGTCATTCTCTTCGCATCCGAGTGATGTACAAAGTCATGATCGCCCCTCTTTACTCGAAAGAAGCACTTGAGGTCCGTTAGTTCGGTGCTTTGATCCTGCAGTGAAGAAATCTCCGTGAGTACGGTATTGCGAACGTGCAGCTTTCCCACAGAAACCCTGCCTTCTCCACCAGGCAGCCCGCCTCTGGGTGATGCTTGGGAGCGGGGTGGGGTGGGGAGACTGTGAATGCAGCAGGATGGGGGTGCGGGTAGACGTGGGGACAGAAAGGAGGGTGAGGGCAGCAGCTGTGGCGGGAGTTACTTTTGGTGTCCTAAGACTTCGCATGGAGAGATTTCAAAAGTCAATCAAAAGAACCATTGTTTTGGTTTTTGTGTTATTCCTGTCCGTCTGTTTAATATCGGACTATTTTGCATTTCCCCAAACCTTCCTGGAGCATCCCTAATAGTACTTAGTGGAGAAGCCGATTCTGCAGATACACGCATCTGGGTCCGAGCCGATGCCCGTCGTGCGAAGAGGCTAATGCCCATTAAAGCCGGCGAACGAGTCGATTACGCATATGCATATGTTTGTCCTCTCAGCCAAATTGCTAACATCTACCACACTCTCTAAGGGCTTTCTAAAAAGCACTTACTAAAAAACGAAAGGAAAAAGAACAAATACAAATAGAGTTTATGATTCGACTGGAAAAAAACAGGCTTATACTCTTACGGCCTTTCGTTGGAGAAGATGCTGTACTCTGCCCTCTTTCTGTGAAGTCTTTAATGTTGCCGCTGCAAGCATTCAGCGCCCACCCTCACATTCAAGACAAAACTGAGAAGCCCGACTCGGCCAGGGCAGCCTCGGCTCCTTCCCCGGGCCAGAACATGAAGCGGCTGCGTGCGCCCGAAGGCAGAGGGTCCTCGAGCCACTGTTGCGGCTGCCAAGATGAGAAGCAGTGAGATGGCGAGCAGCAGAGCCCCGCGAAGAGTCAGGCTCACGGGGAAATCAAAGCAGGAAATGTTCGTTCATCAGGCACGGGCCGGGCACAGAAGACTCCAGAGTGTTCCAGGCTGAGAGTGCAAACCCGTAATACCGCCGGGTCCCCGAGGGCTCGCTATGGAACGGTGAGGAAAGACAGCCCGCATTTATTCACGTGTTCGTGCTTTCACGGCTGTGCCCAGCTGAGTGCTGAAGACACAGCCAGCCGGTCCGTGTGCGTGCCCGCGTGCCCGCGCACGCCCAGGGCACCGAGAGGCAGCTCAGAATTCTGCTGCATCCCCAGCCAGGCCTCTGAGGAGCCCCCATTACAACCGAGGAATGGCCTCCTCTTTCTTTGCTCACAAAAACAATTAGGCTCATTGATTCCATTTCCTCATTTTCATATTATCCTCTTACCATTTTTTCTTAATGGCTCCCGTTACCGCCCGTCTATGCTGGAATTTGCAGTGACGATGAGTCAAGTATGTTATATAATAAATTCCGCTTTTACGTTTTATATATCAAAATGTAAGCGTGTTCACAAAGAGCACCGTGTCCTTCGGGGGCCCTGCCTGCTGCATGCATTGGAGAAACGTTCTTCTTGCTTCTGCATCCTCTGAGATGGTCGACACATTATTGGTGTCTGGCTGACACTCTGCTTTCTCCCCACCAGCCCTCCCCCCAGACCAGGCTTCTTGGGCGTATCCTCCATGGGAGCTTAACTCACAGGACGGATCTGCTCCTTGAATGCTGGACCCCGCAAGTAGAACACTACAGGTTCTGGTGGAGAAGCTTTCCGGGAACTAACGTGATACGTTTTTTCCAAAGAAAAGGCAGGCGTCTGTCTCTGACCAATGCTGTTCATGAGAACAGGCAGGCCCTTCTTATTTAATGTGCACCTGCAGTTAACAGTTGCATCTGAGTTCTCCTGGTTAGCTTTGGAATTATCAATGGAATTATAGCCTTAGAAGAAGGCAGAACACATACCACAAGCCACGTCAGGGGAGGATCCATTGACTTATCTGCAAACATTGGGCATCTTTTTTATCGTTTTATGTTACTGGGGAAATGGTTCTCTTCTGGTGAAGTTTCCAGATTCTAAGTTAACAGGTGTTGGTGAGTCAGTTGCTGTAGGATCTAAACAGAAGCAAGATTGTTCACTATGCTTACATGTGCTGATGCTTCAGGCATCCGTACAATTAAACCTTTGTGGGGGCACCTGGGTGGCTCAGTAGGTTAAGCGTCCGACTCCTGATTTTGGCTCAGGTCATGATATCGTGGTTTGTGGGATGGAGCCCTACATTGGGCTCTGTGCTGACAGTGTGGATGCTGTTTGGGATTCTCTCTTTGCCTCTGTCTCTCTGCCCCTTCCCCACTTGCAATCTTTCTCTCAAAATGATTAAATAAGTTTTTTTGTGTTGTTTTTTTTTAAACAAACATTTGCTGAAATGGAGTTTGACGGTTCCGAAACTTTCAAAGCTATTTATGGATTTCAAAAAGGAAAGTAATACAGTTACATAGGGCACATTCTCAGTCTATTTCTTTCTTATTTTTAATTTAATTTTTTTAAATTTAACTTCAAGTTAGTTAACATATAGTGTAGTCTTGGCTTCAGGAGTAGAACCCGGTGACTCATCTCTTCTGTATGACACCCAGTGCTCATCCCAAAAAGTGCCCTACCGAATGCCCGTCACCCGTTTCGCTCTTTTCCTTTCCCCGTCTCGCTCCAGCAGCCCTCAGTTTGTTCTCTGTGTTTAAGAGCCTCTTATGGTTTGCCTTCCTCTCTGTTTTTATCTTATTTTTGCTTCCTTTCCCCTGTGTTCATCTGCTGAGTTTCTCAAATTCCACGTATGAGTGAAATCATATGGTATTTGTCTCCCTCTGACTGACTTATTTCTCTTAGCATAATACACTCTAATTCCATCCACGTTGTTGCAGATGGCAGGATTTCATTCTTTCTCATTGCCACGTAACATCCCATTGTGTGTATACACCACATCTTCTTTATCCATTCATCAGTCGGTGGACATTTGGGCTCTTTCCATAATTTGGCTATTGTTGAGCGTGCTGCTATAAACACTGGGACACCTGCCCCTTGGAATCAGCACTTCTGTATCCTTTGGATAAATTCCTAGTAGCACAATTGCTGGGTATTGTCGTATCTTTAGTTAAATAATTTCAAAAATTATAGATGTATTACTTGGAGCTAGCAAAGGTGTTCTGTCTCTTTGTGGCTACATATTTAACTGCGAGGAAGTCAGGTTAATGTCTTGTAGTGCCACAATTACTTCATCGAGTCAACTGATCACAGTGTTATTCCAACGTCTGATGCCACGACTAAATCGATCTAAAAGGAAGTTAAAATTATCAAATGGAATATAGAACTTTCAGTGTAATTTTACATCATATGAGTTCTGTTAAAAAAAAAAATCAAACCTCAATTATTCATGATCTTCATTTAACCTTTGAATGTGGCGTTTGGGACACATCACCATAATGCCCAGACACAGGTTCTTGAAGGTTCTTCTCACGCTGCGAGGAAATTCTGCGCAGCAGTACAGTCACGTGGGCGAGAGCAAGGCCCGCTGAGCCGCGGTTCGGAAGCAGCGCACGATGTCGCCAGCGCACGCGGTAACTCAGCGACAGTGAGGACGGCCTGTCCGGAAGGCGGCTGCTTCAGCGGTAGATCTAGGAAACTAGTCCGGAGAAGTCAATAATCATCATTTACTGACCGCCAGCTGTGTGGCGGGCGTGGTGCTCCGCCACGTGGCGGCTGTCCGCACGGGGAACAAGTGTTTCTCCAAGTACCCTGTGCTCTGGGGGACGGCCGTGAGCACCGCTGCCAGCCCTGGGGATCCTGGCGGGAGGGACTCTGCGAGTAACTGGGTGAGCGTGGAGTACATCGGGAGACGAAGGGGAGAGGGGCCGGGGAGCGTGGCGGGGGAGGTTGTACTGTGGTCAGGGCCGGCGCCCTGGGAAGGTGACCTTCCCGAACAAGCCGACGGGCGTGGAGAACAGGGATGAATAGGCGTCTGCATGCCGGACGGAGGGGACGGCAGGTGAAAGGCCCCCGAGCCCCTGCCCGGATGCCTGGCGAGTTTGAGAAGCAGCCAGGAAGCCAGGGCGGCTGGGACGGAACGAGCTTGGGGCGTCGAGGTGTGTGGAGAGGCGCAGGAAGATTAAATAGCAGGAAAACATCCAGAAAGGATGTCCCAGGCCTCTGCCATCAGTCCGCGCTCGGTTCTGCCCCGCTAGCACCTCACTCCGTCAGGCCGGCGTGGCAGCCCGGGCTCCCCGGGCAGAGATGACGACGTGCCGAGTGTGCTCAGTCACAGGACCGGAGGCCCGTGGCCAAGGCTGGAAAGCGTACTGGTCTCAAGATTACATCAAGACATGGCGCTTAGCCTCTAGTTATCGGGAATACAAATCGCCTCGAATTCTTTAAGCAGGACCTCGAGTTCAGCACGTCTCAGGTGAATCCTTCCGTCTCGCACGTGCCCGGAGCAGGCGAGGACAGACCTGACTGCACAGCTGGTTCACTGGGGTACGTACGGTTGTGCACGCGTGCATGCGTGTGCCTGTGTGCACGCCCCTGAGTGCACATGTGTGCACGTTTGTCGTCGTCGTCATTTAATAAGTCCTTGTCTGACTTTCCCTTTTGGGTACAGTTGATTGGGCTGTTTCCTAGGAGTCATTGTTGGTGACGCCCACCCGGAGGTCTTCGTGTGCCCGAAGTCGTGTTCTTTGGGCTCTGCTGTATCCTTCCCTTTGAGATCCGTGTTGGCGTTCCAATACTCAGTCCCTTGGAGACCTCTCCCTGTGAGTCACTGTCTGCAGCTCGGTCTTCATTCAGCAAACGTTTGCGTGGATTCACACTGCATGGTAGCTGCTGGGCTGGGCGTTAGCACAGTGGGCGGAGTAGACCTGGGCTCTGCCCCGCTTTTCCATTTGCGTAGGCGAGGGGCAAGGGCGAGACCAGCGAGTAAGCAGGCAGTTGTAAAACAAGGGCTCAAACGGGGGACATGTAGGTGTCTGCAGCAGCAGACCGGAGCGCTGTCTGACCCAGGCCTGAAGCTCAGGGACGGCTTTCCGGAAGCAGAGACATACCCGCTGGCAGACCGTAGCTGTGATGGTAAACATGGTAGTTAGATAAATTTGGCTACTTTCATCGATTGCTGAAAAATAAGCAAGTAAAAACTGGATCAAGGAAGCTTAGGGCAATTTCGTCATGGCCACATGGAATAGGTTTTCTGGAATGACACCACTGTGCTGTGAGCTATTATGACCTCCTTTGATGATGATAAATGGTGGCAGAAAAATTCAACTCATTACCATTAATACAAAGGGGCAGATTATCGTCAAGTTGGTTTAGGGTCTCCGTGACCCTCTCTAAGCCTCCCGTCTTCCTCCAGCAGCTCTGCCAGAGCAGAACCAGCCAGTGGTGGCAAATGCCGTCGTGAGACTGACCGGTTCTGTCTGCAGTCGTGACTGCAGAGGCGAGGCCCCGTGCGCGGCGGTGCGGTTCCCAGCCGGAGCCGCGTAGACACGGTGTGTTTCAGGACTCTCGCTCAGATGCCGACTGTGTCCCGCACCCAGTGTGCTCTTAGAAGCGGGAGGGAAATCGGTGACATAATTAGTTTCAGGGAAGTGGTGTCTGTATCCCTTGGGAACTTATTAAAAATGTACATCCTCAGCCCCACCCCGGATTAAAACAGAAACTCTGGGGTGTGGCGATCTGTTTTCCTGGGATCCTGCAGGTGAATCTGAACCATTGCTTTAGGGACACACACACATCTTCCCAGAACGATGATTGATGTTAGTATTGATGACTAAGATCTAATTTTGAAATTGTCTGTTTTTTTCTATAGCCACAGGGACCAAGTGTTAGGAAACTGGCTTTTTATTCCTTTGTGTATAGCCAGGGTCTCTGTTCTCCATTCGCAAACTGGTTTGATCGTGAAGACTCACGTGGGCCTGTTGGCTGATGGGCAAACCGATGTCCTGAGGTGCTCTGTAAATACAGGTGTCGTTATAAGGACGGAGCCCCGAAGCTGGTCGGTACCGCTGGCACACGGACAGCCTCGGGTGTGACCTGCGTGGGGCCTTTCGTGTGCAATTCACAAAGTGACCCGAGAGTCTCCGGAACCGTAGGTCCGACCGCAAGGTAAAGACGTTCGCGCATAAAGTCGTTTTCTTCCAGGCGGCCACCCTGAAATTTACAGGAGGAAATAGGTGTTTTTAGGCATAAGGCAGTGAGTGTTTTTGAAAGGAAACATCCTAGTGGTCGAAGGTTTTCAAGGTTCCTGTGTCTTTATGTAACGATTGTCCACAGATCACAACTGAAGTTCAAGGTTTCTGTGAGCAAGACTCCACTTTCTCTTCTTTCTTATTGCCGTTGGAAGATACCGGTCTCCAGGGAAGCCTCTCAGATTGTAGCTGGACGTTTGCCTTTGGAATGAAGAAACTGTTTTTTTCACCTTGTTTGCTCAGTGGAGGTTGCTAAGGATGAACTGTGACCCCCTTTGCTTTTCAGTAGTAACTCACTTACCTTTTAGAGCTTGCAAACCTTTATGTAGACATTCAATCTCTCTTTACCGTGTTACTCCCAAAAGTTTGGAGAAGAAATTTCATGATGGAGTTTTTTTCATTTCTCCCAATTACATGTTCTACTCCTTCAGAGAAAACCCAAGTAACAAGATCCGTGATCATTTTTGTTCGCATCCCGGGACTCAGTGGTATCCATAACAATGCCCGACAGCACACGGTAGTGCCCACTGCAGGTACCCCAGAGCACTCAACGGTGCCTGCCGTGGGTACCGAACAGCACACGGTAGTAGCCACAGCGAGTATCCAGTAGTGCTCAGTACCCACTGTGAACACCCAGCAGAATCCCAACAGTACCTACCACGGGGAGGGCACATTACTCAGAGTGACCATAGATGAAGACCATTCTCCAGGGACAGAAAGAGCCTTTTCTGTCTGTACCCTGAACTGGACACATGAAACCTGTGGTCCTGGGTCCTACAAGGAAAGTGGCCGAGGGCATAGTTAGTGTGAGGATGAACCATATAAACTTAACCATGTCTGTAGGTCAGAACCAGTTGAGTGCCAGCAATCTTCTTGGTCTAACTTCTGTATGTACATTTTCCCAAACTGGAATCGAATAGCCTCATTCCTTACGGAGACTGTGAAGTGTTTCCTTGGCGCTCAGTACTTCGGCAGCTTTGGGAGCCCAGCATTGCTCTGTCGATAGCATCTCTGGAGGCTTACTGGCGGGAGAAGGAGGCAGGCTCACGGCCCCTCAAGGGCAGGCGGGGAAAGACAGCACCGGAACCTGGGCTTACCCTGTCCAGGAGCCTCTCCTGCCCGTATCCTTCTCCAGGCTGGGCGTAGGTTAGTAAGAGGATCTTTACGACTTTCCTGAATCAACTTCGATGCCCTCTGTTTCTCTCTGCCAGTACGGACGGCATAAAGAACATTAAAGTAAGGGTCAAGTCATCTGGGCATAAGCCAAGATCGACCTGCCTGAATTAGTTTAGGGATACTGACCCTTCTTCTAGTATTCCTTCACCTGGTGCGCGTTTGGGCGTACCCACCGGGGGAGGCTGTTCTGAAGATACACCGATACGGTCCATAGGCCAGCGCCTCACACCGGACACCCTGAGGACGGTGGGGTGCCTGTGGTGGGGTGCCTGTGGGGGGGTGCCTGTGGTGGGGTGCCTGTGGTGGGTGCTGGTGGGTGTTGAGAACCGGGATGTAAACCGCCTCCTCGCATTGGACACCCGGACGCGCACCTCAGCTGACCGCGGGCTGTGCGCATGGTGCATCTTTCACACGTGATGTGATCACATACCCCTAGGAAAATTCAGAATCTCCAAATGGATCTTTCCGGCGCGATTTTTTTTCTAGATAACCTCCCGTTTTCTTTCATCTCCTAATGCTCTCCTCGACATAAAAGAGTCGAGAAAAGTCTGGCTGACTGCTCTACATCTTTCTGGAAGAAAACAGACCAGACCCTTGTGGGTGACAGTTGATTGGGTGGCTGTTGCTAGGATAGAATTTCTACCACGTGTGAAAGAGTGCGCGTGCTAGTTTATCATTCAAAGGGATTTTTTTTTTTTTTTTTTTTTTTTTTTTTTTTGGTAAGCGCTAATGCACAAAACCTGTTAGCATACAGGGAGAACGAGAGGGAGAAGCTGAGTGTGGGTGGATGAGGGTTGTGGTGTGGCGCTGCCGGAGGGTTTCAGATGAAGCCGTGTGGGTGGGGGCTGGGGGTCGGCGTGGAATGGGCAGCACGGGAGAACCTGTTTCCCCAAGGTGAGGGGGGTCATTTTAAATAACTTTATTTTGCAATCCAAATGAAATGGCGGTGAGAGCTTTTACAGGTCTGGTTTGAATTAAAAAAAAAATAAGGGTGCCTGGGTGGCTCAGTCGGTAAAGCGTCCAATCAGCTCAGGGCATGATCTCATGGTTTGTGAGTTTGAGCCCCGTGTCGGGCTCTGTGCTGACAGCTCAGAGCCTGGAGCCTGCTTCAGAATCTGTGTCTCCCCCTCTCTCTGCCCCTCCCCCACCCTCTCTCTCTCTCTCTCTCTCTCTCTCTCTCTCTCTCTCTCAAAAATAAATAAACATTAAAAAAATAAATAAATAAATCCCCAAAGGTTATTGCTTCTGAAGAGAGAAACTGGAATCCCTCCCCCAGCCACAGAAATACGGAAGAGAAAGTTCTGAACACAGAGGTGGTGAGCGCAGGGCAGGAGGCAGGGAAGAGTATTAGGTGCTGCAGAGGAACAGCCCGTGCTGGGGGTGGGGGACAGAGAGAGACTCGGAGTCGACTGATTTAAGTCTCCTCCGAAAGATGTCTCCAGAAACGTCCAGACGAGTAACTGACCAAACATCTGGGCGCCTCGGCCAAGCCAAACCCCACGTAAAAGGAACCATCGCAGAAAAGAAGAAAGCTGGTAACTTAAGGAGGATTTTGTACTTTTTCTTTGGAAGCCGTTACCAGAACAGTTCCATTTTGGGGGAACGAGTTAGTGTCCATCCTGCGTAAGGAGGCGACCCTCGGGTCGCCCAGCCCTCTCCGGGGCTCCCGGAAGGTCTTCGCCCCGTCTCCCAAACTCAGGAAGGGGAGCCGGAGTGTGACTCCCCACTTGTCCGCCTCGGCGCCCCCGTCCTTTCAGGGAGCAGCTCAGGGAGATCTACTTACACACACGCTGTGTGGCGATTTTTTTTATTAAAGATTTTTTAATGTTTATTTTTTGAGAGAGAGAGACAGAACGAATTGGGGAGGGGCAGAGAGAGACACAGAATCTGAAGCAGGCTCCAGGCTCTGAGCCGTCAGCACAGAACCCGACGCGGGGCTCGAACCCGTGAACCGTGAGA
This sequence comes from Paradoxurus hermaphroditus, assembly GCA_004024585.1. NCBI lineage: Eukaryota > Metazoa > Chordata > Mammalia > Carnivora > Viverridae > Paradoxurus > Paradoxurus hermaphroditus. The sequence continues at coordinate 190,413 of PITB01000383.1, read as the reverse complement.
TCATGACCTGAGCTGAAGTTGGACACTTAACCGCCCGAGCCCCCCAGCTGCTCCCGTAAATGATTTTTTAAAAACAAAGGTCAGATCATGTGAGCCCACAGGTGCGTCCCCATTGCACGGAGAAGGAAAATTGAGGTCAGTGGCCCAAATGGCACGCGTGGGCCAGACTCCCTTACCTTCCTGTCTCCGGGCCGCCCCCGGCACCCTGATGTCTCTGCTCCTCCTCAGGAAGCCACACACACCCTCCTCATGGGCCTTCCCACGGGCTGTGCCCTCTGCCCGGAGCCCCCTGGCCCCCATCCCTGCAGGCTCACCCACCAGCTTCCCAGTGAGCCCTGCCCGGCCTCTCTCTGCAGATCTACCCGGGGCTGCGGCCCTGCCCCGCTGTGCTCCTGCGGTTGTCCACCGTGCCGACCACATCCAGCACTTTCCGTAATCGACTCACTGATGAGGCTCATTGCTTTTCATTTTCCATTCTAGAATACGAGCTCCACGGGGCTGTGGGCGGCTGTCTGGCTGGCTCCCTCATGTACCCCAAGTGCCTAGAACAGCGGCTGGTGTATAGAAATCAACGTGTGTGTGACAGGAACGCATGACGGAGTTCCTTGTGTGGAACCCGGGTGGGCGGTCAGCTGCCCCCGGTTCCTCACGCGGCATTCCCGCGTTTTCCCCGTGGGCCCGACGGAGGTAAAGCAGGGAAGAGAAGGGGCTCCCGTTTCGATTGCCAGTCTCCTCTGGGGGCGGCCGCACATGTGGGCACCTCGGAGAGTTTGGTACATCTGACTTAAAATTATCTTATTTTAGCTAAACATAGAATACAGATCATCCAAGAAAAATTTGAATTAAATATTTTAAAGGCTGCTTTCCTCTTTTCAATACGCAGAGTCTGCTTGGAGAATAATATACTTCACTCTTATGAGATAAAAACCAGCCTTATTTGAGACCCACGCATGTATAAGCGCTGTGAGTGACTCGCCAGCGTGCGGTCTTATTTTACTTAGACTTTCCAAGGATGAAACAGAAAGCTTTGTGGTTTTGTCCTCCAAAATAAAAACAAGCAAACAAAGCAGATACTTAAATCTCAGGCTCTCAGAGCCATGTGAAGGGTCAACTGCAGAATAGCAAAAATTTAGCCATGTTTTAAGGGCACGCACAGTAGAGAAAACCATTGATGTTCTAAAACCAAATTATATTGATGTCTTCACTTCTCATCATTAAGATGATGTATTCTAAAAACTCAACCCCGAACATTTTGATCCTTTTTCCCAGAAAGGGGAGGTCCCAGTGGCGGTGGGTTGGTGCACTCCGTGAGCATCGGAACGGAGGAGAAGGGGCTCCGGGAGGAAAGTGGGGTCTACAGGTGGGTGGGGAGAGGCTGTCAGAATGAAACCACTTTTGCAGCTTTGGGAACTGGGATGGGGGGCACCCACGCACCACGTGAGGACCCCCTAACCGAAAGCCGGTGTGGAAAGGTAGCGTTACAGCGTTCGTAGACGGGAGGCTGTGCTCGCTCTTCGGCCTGGTTTGGAAGAATAACCCCTTGGGCGCTTTGCTTGGTTTCTGGATGAGAGCGTTGGCTTTCTTTAGCCTCAAGAGTCATCAAGCTGAGAGCTCATGAGCTGGAACACAAGCCAGTCTAGGTCGTCCATTAGACAGACTCCAGCACAGAGGGCAGGTCCCGGTCAGCGGGCATTGGCTCCATGCCGGGCCTCGGTCTAGCGGTTCCCTTGTGTTCTTTCTCTGAATCCTCAGACTTCTGTCTAAAGTGACTTGCCCAGGGTTTGTGAGGGTGTGGCGGATCTAGGATTCAAAACCAAGTCTGTTCCGACCCCAGAGCCCAATTTCTTTTTCTAGTAATGTTTCCATCTGTCGAGTGCTTACACCATTGCCCACCGTTCTGGGCAAGTTCATACAAATCACCTTCTCTCATTCTCACGGCGACACTAGGAGGTGACTCTTGTTCCGACTTTAAAGAGGGAACATGAAGCCCAGAGGAGTTCTGTTTGTTGTCCACACACACCGAGCTGGAAGGAGGTAAAAGCAAGATTTGAACCTGGGAAGTCCCTCCAGAAAACAGACAGGAGGTGGCTTCCGCGTGAATCTGCCACACTCCAGCCTCCTTCCCCACTGAACCTGTATAAGGATCGAGCATATCTATGGACACAAAGAATACTGTAATTTAAGTTTAAATTATATGTTTGTAGGCCACATTCTTGTACAATAATCCAAAATAAAATCAAATAATAATGTGGTTGAAGATATTCTTTACCACTTGGATATTGATTTTCAGACTTCCATATAACCCACGCGTCAGGAGGATGTGAAAACTGAAATTAAGAACCATCTGGAGGGGCACCTGGGCGGCTCAGTCTGTTAAGCATCCATCTTTGGCTCAGGTCATGATCTCACGGTCCGTGAGTTCGAGCCCTGCGTCAGGCTCTCTGCTGAGAGCCCAGAACCTGGAGCCTGCTTCCGATTCTGTGTCTCTCTCTCTGCCCCTCCCCTGTTTGTACACACACACACTCTCTCAAAAAGAAATGAACATTAAAAATTTATAAAAGAAAAAAAAAGAACCATCTAGAAACATATGAAAGGGGGGGATATTTTATTTTGAAGACTGTGGGATCCTCCAATGCTCAACTCTGGGAGAATGTATGAATGGAAATGCCATCAGCAGGAAAGAAGAGAGGCGAAAACTGACGGAGCCACATCTACATCATGAATAATTGAGAAACAAAAGAAAGTGGAAGAAGGGACTCATAAACAAGTGAAACTAATATATAAAGTAAGAGAATCTGGAGGCAAGATAAATGCGTAACCTGATTCTGTGAAACCACAGTGGCTGCAGGGGCCTGAGCGGTGGGCGGAGGGTCTCAGGATCTCGGTGGGGTCTGCGTCACCCCACCTTACCACAGTCACTCCTGCCCTTCGGGGACCTAGGGTTTAACCCTCATCCTTCCAAAACCAACAAAGAAGACATGTGGATCAAACACATACATAAATAAAGACAAGCAAATAAGTAAGTAAGATTTAACAACTATGCTTATGCTTTTCTCATTTTGGGGATCGAACTTCCCGCATCAAAGTGGAGTTACAGACCCCTGACTTTTGTGACCCCAGTGCCACATCAGCCTTCTGGCAAAGTCCGTGCCCTCCTGGGAATCTGTGCGAAGTTCTTTCATCGTGACGAACGTCCGTTTCTTCTTCTTCCTCACTCTTCTCTGTTGGAGAGTCTGAATGTTCACGGACTGTGCCTTCTTCAGAGCTCTGCTGTGCCTGGTGACTGCTTAGTCAACAACCCAGTCATGATCTTGTCCCCTTCGATTTTTTGCCATCCCAAGCTCGTGTGCTGCCACGGATTTGGGCTCTCTGGAAGCAAGCTTCTGATAACAGCAGTAGAACTTGTGTGGGCCTGTTTAAAAACCATTTACACCGATTTGGGATTTTTCTGTCGTTCCAAGGCTAATTTTTCTAATTTTGCATTTGTGAACCTACACTTTTGCCACACCCTCAAGATTTACCCCCAGCAAATAGAATTCACGTACCGTTCCCTCATCTTGCCCATACGACCACATTAGTGCCATCACGGTGCCGAGGAAGTGTGACCGCAATTCTTCTACCCTGCAGTGTCTTAAAAGAGAATGTGGACTTCACAAGCCAAGGTTTGAAAAAAAAAATTTTTTTTTAAGTCACTAATTCTATTTTCTTCAGAATGATGCCGTGCTCGGTGACTGTTTCCCGGGGAAGCTGAGGTAAAACGGCAACTCTGGGGCGTGTTAACGGGTCAGGTTCAGGTTTAATTGCTAGGGGTGGGGGAGCCCACTGCTGCTACCTTTCTTTAATCCATTGTTCAGGGCCAAGGGAAGTGCTCTTTTCTATCCAGTAGAGGCTCACAGCTCCAGTTGGCCACAGCGATCTGCCGGGGTTCGGTTATAAAGCTTTGGTTAAGGGGCACCTGGGGGGCTCAGTTAGTTGGGCGTCTGACTTCGACTCGCGTCATGATCTCACAGCTTGTGAGTGTGAGCCCTGCGTCAGACTCTGTGATGACAGCTCAGCGTTTGGAACCTGCTTCGGATTCTCTGTCTCCCTCTCCCTCTCCCGCTTCCCTGCTTGTGCTCTGTCTCTCAAAACAAACAACAAAAAAAACTTCGGTCGAGCCGAAAGACTGTGCTTTATACCGTTGACCAGTTAGGGATGTATGAGCAGTGCGTACCTTTATGCAGTTAACGAGTTTTCTGATAAGCTTTGTGGAAATGTTTTTTTGTACCTAGAATCAGTTTCTAAATCAAGATTCAAAGGGATATTTTAGTCGTCGTCTTGTGCCGATCTCTCTTTTGAAAGCCTACTTATGTTGGGCTTGTTGAAATCAGAGTTCGAAAAATAAAAGCCGACTTCACCTGTACTTTACGGTTATTTAAGAAATGGAGTTTGACGGAAAGCAGACGGGCCAGCTTTCAGACTATATATACTACCCTGGCTATGAACTAGAGCGAGTGCACGCGCACGCTTGCTTTCGTATGGGAAGAGCGTGTTTATTGGGCCGTGTATAAATGATCTCACCTTAACAAACAGAAATCTGGAAATACTGAATGCTAACATCCTGTCTTAGAGAATAAAGCACACGAGGTGTAACCGAAGGAGAAATCAAGAGCTCGAATTGGCCTGCCATTGCCGCTTTTCATCAGGTTTATGCTCTGTGTGAAAAATCTGCAGAATGGGCCTGCGTCCGAGCCGTGAAAGCTACCTCCGAGGGCCGTTACGAGCAGTCACGGGAGGAAACGAATTGCACCCTTTGAGCGCAGTCACGATGACCATGCGTAGAGAGCGAGACACAAAATTGCAGAACGAACAAGCCATTTCCTCCTCCTGGCCGACTTACCTCACGGCGGCCGAGGAAATGGCGCATGTGTCCAGCTCTCCGGACCCAGCGGGCGAAGCCCCCGGGCCGCGCGTGTGCTCTTCAAGCCTCGCAGTGCCCCGTGCTCACTCTCCAGCCGTCGCGCTCGGGGCATCCCTAAAACACTGAAATTGCCAAGTTTACGAGTCTCGGGGGAAGAGAGGAAACTTTAGTCCGAACAGTTACCAACAGAGGAGGGTTTCGCTCTTGCCTTTCCCTGGATGATAGTCCCCAAAACAAGTCGACTTCGGGAATTTAGAGCAAGCATCGTTCACTATTTGTTCTTCTGAAATAGTGAACTTTTTGCCAAAAAAGGGTGAGGTAACATCGATACACGGAAAATGTGTGAAATTCCTCTCTTCGCCAGCCTAATCTGAAAGGGGTGTCGGGTAACTGGAGGCCACAGATCCATCTGGTCGCCAGTGGCTGGCGAGAAAGCTACGCTATGGATCCTGTTGTCCCTGCGATCGAGAGGCTCCCCGCAGCCGTGAGAAAGTACGATCAGCGTCTCCGTCGTACGCTGAGACCCCGCCGGAACCCCCGGTCCCCCTGCCGCTCTCAGCCTCTTGTTTGTTTGAACGCACTTATTCCCGTTCTTGCTCCTCACCTAGAGTTTGTGGAATGCCGGCCGACCGGGCTGTTCTCAGGGCCCGGCGAGTGTCCGCCTGCTCTCCTCTCTCTAACCTGAACCGCGTCCCCTAAGCCATGCCCCTGCTTCTAGCTAACTCCAGAACTAGGAGGAGGAATTCAGAGGAAAATATTCACAATTTAAATTAAGGTCATTATGTCAGGATTCGTCAGCTACATGAGATTATTAGATAAAATGACAGTCATTTTTAACTTGGTTTTATTTGTTCAATCCCATTAAAAATTTTTTTCTAATGTTTATTTTTGAGAGAGAGGAGGACATGAGCAGGGGAGGGGCAGAGAGAGAGGGAGACACAGAATCATGACTTGAGAGCGAAGTCCGACGCTTAACCGACTGAGCCGCCCAGGTGCCCCTACTCTCAGTTTTTTTTAACCAAACAGGATAATCTTTTCGAACGCACATGTTAACATTTCTAAACTTTCGTTATCAAATGAGTTGACTCTGAGTGAATGCTGGTGCACTACAGTCTCTGCGTGCCCATGGTGAGGCCTTGACTCCACGGATGGGCATATGGTGACCATGAGAGAAGGGCCTTCTAGCCACCCTTCGCCCCTGTATGTCACTGCTGCACTTTCTGTGGGCTCCGGTCAGGAAGCGTGTTAGGGGAATGGCAGCCTGTACGCCACAGGACACGTGTCCTGGGATCAAGACCCTCATTTCACGAGCAGAGGCTCCCCCTCACAACCGTTCGGAAGGTCGGGGCGCACACGGTCTACACACGACCTGCACATGACTTGCCCGTCTGACGCCGTCTCCCTCTGTTCCACGCAGGCCACCGCCGGCATCCGTGTGTGGCAGGGTCGTTTTCCCGGGCCCCCTGCCAGGAGGCCGAGGTCGAGCAAATGGAGGCCCCAGATGTTACCTTCCCGGCCCGTGTGACCGCCAAGTGTATAGACTTGGACTTGGGCCAGCCGGGGGCCATTCACAGATGACCCGTGTGACTTGGAAGGCGACAGCAGCAAACTGCCTAATGCTCCGTGGCCTCGGCGGGCTCTTCTGTGAAGCGGGCACTTGCCGGCTTTGCCGCAGTCGCGCCCCTCCGCCCAGGGCTCTCAGGGCACGGAGACTGACATCTCAGAGGTAGAAAGGAAGACGGAGGATTATTATGGAGGTTTTGGGTCATGAGGACGTGTTTGGCTCTTCGGTATGTTTTCTAAACTCGAGTTGATAGGCTATAAAGTGGTTTCTCCTTACCGACAGCAGTGATGGTGGGTCATCTGAGGGGCGTCAGGGGCCTTACGTAGGATTATTTTGAGCACCAGCAGTCCTAGTGTGGTATAACACACCAGGGGCACAAGACTCCTGGGTAGAGATCTCTGGAAACTTCCAGTGGAAATTTCTGCCAGAAGGCCGTGCTAGAAGGGAGAGGAAGAACGGCACGGTTGCACTCACGCCGCTGGACTGCGGTAGCCTGACTGGAGACCTGCGGTCAGTGAGGAGACAGCTCCGAATTGAGGACACTTCAGTGGCGGGCCTGGGCCCGTAGCCACTGGCTGTTCCGTTTGAAGCAAGGAAGCCCCGTGGAAAGACTGCTTCACGCCAGGAGCACGTGAGGGTGCACAGAGCCGTCTGGAGAGGCCGGCCCACCCTTTTGACTTTCCCCTTGTTGTCAGTACAGTATTAACTAGTGCAACACACAAACACGGTTACCAAACCCCAGTTTCTGAACCAAAGGAAACGAATGTGTCCAGAGATCACGGAAGCTACGTCGTCTCAACGTCTTTCTTCGGCGAGACCGATTTCTCTGGCTCTTGTGTCCAAAGTCCAATGCCTCTGAACACGAAGGCTGCTTATCTTTCGGCTTCTGTGGTTCTTTTTCCTTATACGGGTCCTTTCCAGAGCTCTCCTACACAGAGTTCTAGGTATAGCGCCGTGTAACGTGCTGCTTTAAGAGACGCTGGTCGTGCGTGGACCAGCAGCCCGTCGGGCTGGCCGTGTAGACAAGGGCCTTCGACCTCGTGAATCCAAATCCTCGGAATCTTGCTGGGAACTGTGTGTCTGCCACCGTAGGAGGCACGCCAGCCTGAAACCCTCTCTCTCCTCCTCCTCTGGTCACTTTAATAAGAGAGACTCAGGGAGAAACTGGTCTTCATAAGTCAAGGCCTGACGTCAGAACAATTCACCCATGCGAATGAACTTGGCCTCCCCTGCATGCCCGTCAATGCCCGTCCAATCCTGATCTAGACTGGCACGTAACCGAGTGCCCACCTGCGCCCCAGGCACGGCTGGTTCCCCCGCTTCCTCCTCCTCCTCCTCCCCCGCTTCCTCCCCTCCTTCTTTTTCTCGTTTGAGACGAACGAAAGGAGCACGTTCTCTGCGTTGACGGAGCCATTTTGGTCCTTATTTTTGAGAGAAGTCTGTAGGAGCCAACAATTTTTCTTTTTCTCAAAACTGCATCAGACTCCTCGTATAAATATCAAGGTTCATTGTAAAACTGTGAGCATTAGACTACGATAATGTTTACAAGGAGAGGACTCCCAAGCCACAGATGAAGACGTACTGAACACTGACAATGCACACAGTAATTCGCGCCGGCACCAAGGTACCCATCACGGTGGGACAGACTCAGTAGGAATTTTGTTGACCTTTACTTATTATTACTTGACTTTATTAATTTAAGCCATTCTCTAGCCTACCCTTTTTATCCTAAATGCCCCCTGTGGTCACTTTCTATTTAAATGCTTTAACTGGGCTGTGATTCTCTTAAAGAAGTATTTCTTTCTCTTAGGATATAGGTTTGCATACACACACACACACACACACACATACATATATGTATATATGATACTTTTAAGATATATATATATCCTATATTTGTGTGTGTATAGGTATATACACACACACACAAATAATTCATACTGTTTTTATTGAACTCTTCAAACATAGACTCAAATGTACTCGGTATCTCTGGTAAAAGTTTGGTGGAAGTGTCGATTATTTAAATAGCACCAGTTATTACTCAAACACACCGTGGCTGTATTCTAATTGGTATGGTTTTCAAAAACGAAAGCCACTATAGCATTCTACAGATCACAATGGGTCTCTAAAATGATTTGATATATTTTTAATGGAAGCATCTTCAAAAGTTAGTCGTGTATCCTAACACGGCAGTGTTCTGTAAGAGTTTGTGCTCATGTGGTTGTCACAGGAACTTCATCGATCACGTAACCACAGCAGAACTTTCTCACGCCGCGTCCTCAGGGCTAGATACTCGTTAGACATTAAGCAGAGCCTATTTTAGGAGGAAATTAAATGCTTTGCTTTTGATTCGTAAAAATTTCCACTTGAATCTTATTTATCAAGAAACACCCTGAACACTCTTTTCAGAAGGTATGGACACTTAAGATGATTTATTTGGAATATTAATATTTTAATAATTTCCCTAGGATCAAAAATATTCTCAGTGAAAATGAAACACTATTTTGATTTTTTAAATGTGAAATAATATACTGGTTTTTACTTGTTTTAGGACATAAGGCAGTACAAAATTGTAGTTTGTTTTATAGTTAATTGGTTTGAATTCATAAAAAAATTTAACCTGAGGATCTAGGAATATGAAGGGTAGCTGAAGAAATTGTCTTTTAAATCATCTTTGTCTATTTTCAAGACTGTGCCATTCAGTGGACTGACTTTATAATATTTTCTTACTGAATTTATAATGGCCTTTGTTTTTTAGGCTTGACTACAATACTGTAAGAACGCATCCCTCACTTTAATCAAGATTTATTAACATCCACACTAATAGAAGTTGTAAGCAGGGAGCGTGCAGGTGATGGGGGAGCACTCATTGAGCACCTACTATGTGCTGGCCTTTATTAAAGGTTATGAGCGGTAAGGGTAGCAGGACGGACCTCGAGCTTTAAAATGGAGTTGTCGATGCAAATTATACACGCATTGCATTTCTTACGAGATTTAGTGCAAAATGTTCGTACGTGCAGATAATAAAACGCATCAGGTTCAGGAGTCTGCACAACACAGCGAGGGTGGATTGGGGCTGAGGAAAATTGAAGGAGGCTTCCCGGAAAGACAGACTTGGAACCAGCAGGGAGGGAGTTGGTGGGCTTGGGAGGTCGTGAGCAAACGCCCGACAGCAGAGCTCCGTGTGTAACATGCCACATAATCACTAATAAATTATTTCATTAGAGTGCAGAGTGTTTGTGGGAGGATGTATCGCACCTGAGGGATGTATGAATGGATAATTTACTAGCAATTAAATTGAAAACCGGACATTGAAACCCGCATGTTTCTACTGAGTGTGGGAGCAGGAGCCACCTGCTTATTAATTGTTTTGCTCAGATGACCATGTACTTCTGGAAGCCACAAAATTTTAACACCAAGGTAAAGAGAATGTGTCTTTTTAATAGACTTAGGTGAGTTTAATATTTAATCAGCCTTCCTTTTCTATCTTTCTGCAGAAATATATGAAAACATAATTCAGTCAGTTGGCAATGTAAAGTTTACAGCTGTCAGCACTGGTCATGGAAGCTGTAAAATTAAATCAGTTAAGACACAGGCCTGCATGTTGACCAAAATTTCATAAACTACAAACCATATTTATTAGAAATTTAACTTTTAAGCTATTAAAAGGGGTGCATGGTTATTATAAAGAAATTTCATAATTTTACGAGGAAATCATTTCAAAATATTTTAGGTTCTACCTCGACCCATGTTTTAAAATCCTTTTAAGAACAAATAATTCAAATTAGACGGTAAACAGGCGGATACGGAAGCAAGCACAAGGTTTTGTTACCAGTGTACACTCCTTTCCTGGTCCTCCTTGGTAAAGGGCAGAGACCAATGCTTTTAACATAGATCATCATAATTTTGGCAGCTTTACTAGCGTTAACTGCCTTCTTAACGTTATTTTAGTCTTTATGCTTTGCAGTAGGCTAGCATTTTTTTCAATCGAAAGTGAGGAAAATCGTTGATTTCACAAAGAGCACTGTGCTGGTGTGATACCTGACATGCCTCCTCCCGCGGTCCTGGGGTTACGGGGAATCACTTCGGCCCTGTTTAAACTGTACTGCATTCTGGTAACATTTGGACGTACAGCTACAGCGCGAATTTCCTGGGGACTATCAAGAACGCAGCACTCGCTTAATTATGGGCCAGCGTGCTTCCTTGTAAACGGTTTGGAGTGCCACATGTTGGGTGACAACTTTTCCCTTTTCCGATGTGTCACTAGGGAAGTTCGAAGGGAAGGAAAAGAATGCACAAGAATCACATTCTGCAGGTGTGGCAACACCTGAACACCGGGGTGAGTGACCGAGCGTTTTACGTGCCTGTGTTTGCAATTTAAATCTTGTACCCAAAACAGTCTTTCCTGAAGAAAGGACACGTGACTCGTGCCTGCCACACTTCGGTTAACCGAGCCCAAGTCCAGCATTAAGTGGGAGTTACTTAGCCAATGTAATCGATAAATCAGTAAACACCTCCTCAGCCTGTTCCCTTTCCGTTGTCATGCTTTGTCATTTTTAATTTGTCCAGGAAATGCGTGCCTTCCAGCAAGCGTGTGGAGAAAAGAAGGACGGAAAGTAGAATGAAGTTTGATGCCAGAAAAGGGTTAGAGAAAACTCTAAAGTTTGCGCTCTGATTTCACAAAGACTCAGAACAGATATTTGCTGCTTCCCGCCCCGCTTTCCGCGCCGGTATGGAGGCTTATATTCGAATTACTGGTACATTTTCTTGTAATTGCAAGGTCACTTTAATCGCTCCGAAAGGCAACAGAAGAGACATAAACGACAAGAAGAAATGTTGGGCGCTACAGGAACGAACAGCAAACACTCGGAGGAGAAACACGTGCCCCCAGCTCAGCGGGGACCCTCCCCGCGCGGCCAGCTCGGGTGCGGAGTCCCGACGCCCAGGGAGAAAGGCGAGGTCGGAGTCCGCGCCCGCCTGATGCGACGGCCCCAAGGCTGCGGCACAAGAGCGGGCAGCACTGTTCTAGTTTTTTCTTCGTCGAAAAAAAGCAAAGGCAACGGCAAAAATACCCACTCGATCAGGTAAGAGTCACCAGAATCTTTTTCCTGTTTCGCAAACGTAGGGATTGCGATCTAGTGACAACCAGGGCTGGCCGCCCGTTCCAGGCAACGCTCCGCGTGCGCCCCGCAGTTGCAGAAACGCCCGCAGCCCTTGCGGGAGAGGGGAGTCGCATCAAGTCCCGGGCGCCCCGCTTGCCCACTTCGGTGCGCACACAAGTATGCTCTTTCCCACTGCGGGGGGTTCGGATGGGAGTGGGGAAAACGCAGAGACTAGGGAAGGATCTGGAGCACGCTTCAAAATAAAAACACTTGAGAACTGGACGGACGGAAGAAACCCCGGAAAGCGAGAAACGCCCCGGTGCCGGGCACCCGCCGGGCCCCCCGGGCCCTGTGTCCGCCAAGCGGCTGCAGCGCCTCGCGCGCCTCGCGCTTAGGTGACCGCCCTGCCCGTCGTGGAAGTTGGGCTTCGGGGCGCGCGCTCCACTCCTGGGAAGGTGACCTGGTCGAGGGAGTCTGGACAGCCCGTCCCACCGTGGGGCAGCAGGCCTGTCGCCCCCCTCTCGGACCCCGAGTGCATTGGTGACCCCGTGCAGCGCGCCTGCCGGGACGCGGGCACCTGCGCCTCTGTGCGCTCTGGCGCTTCAACTTCCCAAACTTCTGGCGGCTCCTGGTTCTGAGCGCCCATTGGGCGGCACATTTCCTGTCAGCAGCAACTGTTTGGTTTCGGGCTGGGAAGGAGGGAGTGGGGGGTGGGGTGGGCGATGTTGTCCCAAAAAGCCGCAGGTGACGAGGCTGTCCTAGGGCCTTTGGGGCGATGATCTTACAGTTTTTCTCCTTCGAGCCCCAGTTTGCCCTTTCCATCTCTGGCCTTACCGGGACAAACTGGGCTGTGCACACCAAGTTCACTTTACAGTGTATCGCAAAGGGAGTCCTGGGGATGAATAGACTTTCTAAATCTTAGTTTATTGGAAACACTGTGCATTGATGTAAACTCCAACCAAACGTCCGAGTTTGAACTCCTCTCCCGGGAGCTCTGAGCACAGCTCGGTCGGAGCTGCTGGCCAGCCACCAGGAGGGTTCCCTGGCTCGGGCGAGGGACAGGCCGACGTGGCTTGCCCAGCAGCGCGCAGCTGGAGCAGCTGCTGGGCGGCGGATTTAGAACCCGGAACACCAGACCCAGATGTGACGACGCCCCGCTGGGACGCAGGAGCTCCCCCGCCCCCCCACCACACCCCGGCCAGCACGCCCAGCATCCCCAGAGACCCGCGGGGGTGCGGGGCCCTGGCGCCGGGGGACCCAGTGGCAGCGGGGCGCGCTACGTGGGCGCGGGCGGCGGCGGCGGCGTGGGGAGCGCCCGCTCCGCCAGTGGGCGTCTTCTGCAGCCGCCGCCGCCGCCACCTCCTCCACGGGCAGCGGCACTGCGGCGCTTTTCTCCGCTGCTTTCGAGCAGTCGCCGAGGCTCAGCCACCGGAGCGCGCACAAACCACGCCACGCTTGCAGGCAGCGCCTCCACAGCCCCTCGGCCCGGCCGGGAGCACGCCGATTGCGCGCGCCAGCCGGCCGCCGGGCGCCGCCGCCGGGGACTCGCGCCCCGCCCCAGGTCCTGCCGCACCCGGAGCGGGACGCGATGTGAAGACTGGGCTGGGAGGGGCGCGGAAGACCGGAGAGGAGGACCGGACCCGCGCTCGGGCCGACCGGCCGGGGAGGGCAGGTCCCGCGGGGGCGGAGCCCGCCGAGTCCGGGCCCGCGGCGCGCCCCTCCCGCCGGCGGCCTGCCCCACCACCGCGGCCCGGGGAGGAGGGCCATGGCCAGCCCCGTGGAGCCGCTCGCTCCCCGCCCCCAGGCCCCCCTGCCGGCGGCCGTGAACGAGCCCGGCTCCGGCCCCGGCAAACTCCGCCCGGAGCCCTGGCGCGGCGCGGCCGGCGGGGGGAGCGCGGCGGGCCCGGGTCCGGCCCCCGAGCGGCCTGGCCGCGGCCCGGCCGAGCGAGCCGCGCCCCCGCGCCCGCCCCCCTCCTCCGCAGGCCACGCCGGCCCCGCCGGCGACCCGGGCGCCCCGTGTGCGCGCGGCGGCGGCGGCGGCTGGGTCTCGGCCCGCGCTCCCTTCGCGCTCGCCCTCTCCTCCCCTGTCCCCTCCTCCTCTCCATCTTCCTTTTACTTCTGGCCGCCGCCCCCCCCGCCCCCTCCTTCCCTTCTCCCCTCCTCATCTGCCTTTCACCTCCCCGTGCGTCTCCCAGGAAGGGAGGGCGCGGCGGCGGCGGCGGCTGGAGGAGGCGGCGGCGATGCTGGCGGCGGCGGAGCACCAGCGGCAGCTCCCTTGAGCGTCCCTCCCAGCAGCAGTCCCCGCGGCGGCGGCGGCGGCGGCGGCGGGCGGCGGCGGCTCTTCCTCTGCTCCGCGCTCCAGGGCTTGCTGCTCCCGGCCCGCGCCGGGCTCCGGCTTCCGCTCGGCCCGGCCGCCCGCCGTGCGGGCTCCCCCGGCTTCCCGGGCGCCGGCGGGGGCTGCCCCGGCCCCAGCCCAGGCGGCGGCGGCCGAACTCCGCGGCGGCCCCGAGGCGCCGGCTTCCCCCTCGCCGCCGCGTCCCCCCTGCTCTTCGGCTCCGACATGGAAGATGGACCTTCTAACAACGCGAGCTGCTTCCGAAGGCTGACGGAGTGTTTCCTGAGCCCCAGTAAGTGCCGGGCTCCTCGTTCCCCGCGGCCGGGGCATTGGGCGCCCGGCGGGCTTCGCCGAGGGCCGGGAGGCTCGGGGCGCGCCGGAGCGTCGGTCCGCGCCGGGACACCCGGGTTTCCCAGGCTCCGCACGCGTGCGGGGGGCGGGGGGGAAGGGTGACCCGGCAGGACGGCTGCCGGCCTCGGGTCCGCCGGTGCTGTGTGTGGCCGCACTTGCCCAGCACGTCGTCGTAGCCTCTGTTCTGTGACCCCTTAACGCTAGGCTTTTCTCTCGTTAGCCTGAGGCCGGTGGGCTTCCGCCTGGGGGTCCCGCCCGCTGGGTCCCCGGGGCCGAGGAGGACAGGCCAGGACCCCGGAGCTCCGCGCCCCCAAAGGCGAAGGCACCCGCGGTCCCCCGGGGTCGGGGCCGCTTTCCCCTGCCCGCCCCCGGGCAGTGACCCTGTTCCAGAGCGTGGACTAGCGGAGCGAAACGGATGCACCTTCGCCAGGAGTCCACTTTGTCTGGATCCTGGGCTTTAGCTGGTGAAGGGAAGGACAATGGGGCGTTAGGATGGAGGAGAAAGGCGCCGCCGGTTCGGACCCCCGGGCCGACCGCGGCCGCCCCGCCTCCCCGGCCCCGGGTGCGGGGCTGAGAGCGCGCGGGAGCAGGGGTGGCGGAAGGCGTGTCGCGGGGGAGGGGGGCAAGGCTGAGCAGAATAGTCAAGGCAGAGGTTTGCTAGAAGGCAGGAGGCGGGAGATGATACGGGAAGAGACACCCGGTGCGCGGAAGGGGGGATCGCCGTTGTCTTGGATGGAGGGCGAGCAAGGTGAGGACCGGAGATCCGCGGCCAGGGTGGGGGCGGCGGAGGTCGCGCCCGCGGGGCACCGGGCGATTCCGGCACCGGCCGGGTTGGGCACGGGCTTTCGCGGCCCTAAGCGCGGGGCCCGGGCGCCCCCGTCCACCGCGTGCGCACCCGAGCCTTTGTCTGCTGCTAGCTAGGGAACCGCGTTTCCGCGGCGCCTGCTCTCGGCAGGCTCTCCAGGGTCGCCGTTTTGGCTTCTGGATTCCATCTGTCGTTCACTCTCCGGCCCTGGCCGGTCCGGTCCTCGCCTCTGAGCACTTGGGGTCCAGCCCTACCTCGCTGCTGGGACTTGTCTGGGTTCACTGCCTGCCTGAGCGCCCCTGGGGTGCAGCCCCTGGGCCTGCGAGCGCGTCCTGCGCGGGCCCAACAGCCCCCAGCGATCCCCCCACCCCCCGGGCGCGGGCAGATCCACGGGGACCGCGTGGCTCAGCGGTCTCTCGAACCGCGCGCGCACCGGCAGCCGGTGGCTGGCTCTGCTACTTGCAGGCGGACCTGATAGGACAGCCGGCCATGGGCCCTGGACAACCCCTCTCCCACCCCCAGCAGGGGTCTCCCTTAGTCTGACCTGCAGCTCCCCAGCTCCTCAGGCCCCCTACCTGCTGGTCGTGGTTCATTCTTAGATGCTCAGTTGGGGAGGGACGTGGCCTGGGCATGAGGGGCCGGCCCTGCTGCCCTTAGATGTGGGCATTTTTATTTTACTTACTGAAATGATCACAGATTTGCCTCGAATTTTAGGTGGGGTGAGCTCCCAAGGAGCTCTGAAGTGTGTTGGGTTAGCCGTGGGCCCAGGACCGGGATTCCGGGCTGTCCCCTTCCCCTGCACTGTGCATTCTCTGTAAACACCTGCTTTTCACATTTGGCAGCTGGAGTGAGTGTGCGGGGGGGGGGGGGGGGGGGGGGGGGGGGGGAAGGCCACACCTAGCCTGGGCCGAACACTGTTTTGGGGAGAGGGCAGTGGTAAGGAGATGGATGTAGGCATCTGGATGGAACAGAGTTCTCTTAAAATGCTGAGGTTTCTGTTCGTATGTTCCCCTTACTGCAGTTTGTTAGTTTGGCGGGGGAGCACCTTGCCGGGGGTGTTATGGGGCAGGATAACAGTTGAGGCTGGCCGAGGCCGTTGTTGGGGGTGGGGGACCCAGCAGGCTTTCCCTTTGGAAGGACAGAGGACCTAGAGAAGAGAGCCATCAGGAGGGACCCACTCTTCAGAAAGTTCTGGCTGGGAGAGGACCGCTGGTAAACATAGTCAGGAACTGCTGGGATTTTGTGTTTCTGAATATGTTCTCTTGCCCCTAACCAAGACGGCAGGGAGTACCATGGGGTTTGAATAAGAACAAGAGGCTATAAAACGCTTTTTGGGGACATTACCTGGGTCGTAAGTATGAAGGGGCTGCTCTAAGCAGATCTTTCTAGATCTGCCCCAGGCAAAGATGGAAAGAGGTGGCAGGATGCTCGAAGGGCAGTAGCCAGTTTCTGCTCTGACACTTCTGGGGTCACTTCTGGACTTCCCGTCTCGCCACATAAGCCACATCTGTCGGAACTGCCGACGTGCTGAAATCTTGGCAGACCTTTTTGATATTTGTCAGTAAAAATGAGTCTTTTCATTTTTAAAGAAGTATTTCTAGATTCTGTCAGAACGTAAAAGTGCCCAAATGTATGCAGACGTGCCTTAATGGTGGCGAGTTTATTCCCTCTAGTCCCTTTCTGGTTGGTCTCTCCTGGATCGAACCGCCAAGTTGTCGCGTAAAGGCTGCTGTGTCTCATTATCGTTTCCAGGAATGCTGGTTTCATTTCTGTCATTGTCAGAGAGCAATTCCTGTTTGAAAGTTTGAAGTTCCACTCCTGTCCCTCTTGGCTGTGCGTTTTTGGTTCCCGCTGATGCACCGGTTCCCTCGGCAACGCAGGGAGCAGGCACCTGCTCGGATCTGCGGCCGGCTGCTGGGTGCTGCCCTGGCCAGGCTGGGTCGAGAGGAGTTCACCGCCAGTGGGAGGGAGCCTCTTGGAAGCAGGGGTGGCACTGACGCCCGGCCGCAGGAGGCCAGCGGTCACGCTCCGTCCCTGTGAGGCTGTGACCAGCTCACCCTCCTCTGCCATCTACCTTTCCGTGTTGACCTCTGACCTTGCCCTCAGGCTCTGGGCTTCAGCACAGCACTGCTGGGAGAGTCGTGGACAGGATAGAATGGAATCTCTGCACCTGGAGACTCCGGATTCTCCCGGGGAGAAGTGTGTGCGCGTGTGTGCGCCTGTGTGTGTGTGCGCGCGCCTGTGTGTGTGTGTGCACCCGCGTGTGCAGGGGAACGGTAAAGCCATGCTCTGATAGACCAGGAGAAGCGCGGTTTTCTGGAAAACGCAGCTCGCCTTGTCTGTGCCCGGTGCTCTGGAGGAAGGTGCAGGAGATGTCCCTCGGGACGCTCAGAGGTCGGGCGTCTCTCCTTTCCTCTCCCTCACAGCTGCCCCGTCTCTACAGCCGGCTGCTCCCAGTGGTGCAGAGCTCAGGAAAGGGAAAGTGCCGGTTGACCAAGGAGGGGACAGACGGGGCAAGGAAAACGCCACGGCAGGCTTGCGAGGGCGCTCCCCAGACGCGTCTCGGACCACCGTGCGTCGCGTAGTGTGCGAGTGTTCAGGAGCGTGTATGTTTCCAGGAGCGGCGGGTTTTAAACGTGCCGGGCGGCAGCCGCTGACTGCTCCTGCTCTGTTTCTTGAGACGTGAGGTGCCGTGTGGCCAGCCCTCGACCAAACTGAGGTCAGTAGGGTTCCTCTTACGAGCAAATGTGTGGACCACGTGGAAGCCACACGGGACTGCATGTTTCGCTCCCTTTCATGGAGCTGGCTGGACCGGGGCTGTGGAGGGCAAGGGGCCAAGAACAGGGCAACAGAAATGGAGGTCAAGTCGTTAACAGCCAACCAACAGGGAATTACTGAGTCCCTACTCGGTGCAAACTGTTGGCGGGAGATGAAAGTACTGCGCACCGTTCCTTTAGAGGGCCTGAATGTCCACCTGCGCACCTCCCAGGACGGCCAGCCGAGCAGAACTGTGAATTCTTCCTGCCGGGCGGGGGTGCGGGTCGCGGCGGGGCTCGGGTCCCTGGAGGTGGCGGGGTCTGTTCTGGCTGGCGCGGTTCGAAGGGCTCCGGTTCCCCGGGCCAAGCTGTCTAAACCGTGGGGAACTGTTTGGACGTGTTAATTGAAATTTCCCAAAACTCCTTTTTTGAGTTTCAAAACACCTACGTGAACAGAGATAATCCCTAAAATGAGCGGCAATGGAAACCGAAGACGGCGCCTTCTGCCCTGTCAGTGTGAGGCCTTAACCTCAGACAATTTACGCATCAAACTTTTTGTACCCCTTAAAAGAAACACGTTTCACTAAGGTAAGTAAGCCAGGGGGATGTAATATACAACCCGGTGACTGTAGTTGGTAATACCGCGTTGCATATTTGGAAGTTGCTAGAGTTTGGACCTCAAGGGCCGCCTGGGCGGCTCAGTCTGTTAAGCATCTGACCTCGGCTCAGGTTGTGATCTCAACGGTCTGTGAGTTCGAGCCCCAAGTCCGGCTCTGTGCTGACAGCTCAGAGCCTGGAGCCTGCTTCAGATTCTGTGTCTCCCTCTCTCTCTGCCCCTCTCTTGCTAGCTCTCTGTCTCTCAAAAAAAAAAAAAAGAATAAATACTAAAAAAAGTTTTTTAGAAATAATAAAAAAACAACGTGGATCTCAAAAGTCCTTCCTCATCACAAGGGGAAAAAAAAAACACTGCACTAGATAATTAAGCAAACGTTAGGATTTGGTTTACCAGGTTAAACCTGGTGTGACAAGCATTTCATCAATTAGTACGTTGTTAATTTTTGTTTGTTTAAAAACAGCTCTTGCCATCTGAGAGGGAAAGAAAAAAATATTTTCATGAAAAAGGAATATTTCTCCCTTAAAAGGAAAGCTCTCAGTTGTAATTCAAAACATTTTAATTTCCTTTTAAAATGCAAATCGAGCTACCCCAGCTGATCTAAATTGGTCCAAGGGAAAACCCCACAGTGACAGAGCCCTCCAGAGCTTTCCAAGGAAACCGGAGAGACGCCGAGCGCTCGATTTCGTTTGTAGCCCTTACCGCTTTCTGGAATTCTCTCGCTCATTACTGGCCTCCTTGTTTCCTCCGCGTGCAGAAGGCAAGCGTGGTCAGAGCCTGAGGCGGGACCCCGTCTCTCTCGGTTATGTCCAGAGACTGAGATGGCCGACACGTATGTTGCAGGCGCCCTAATATTTGTGTGGAAGTTCAAAGGTGAAAAAAACAAGAAACGAAAACCAACATGGTGCTCGTGTGAAAGGGACTTAGCGAAGGCCGCCCGTTGAAGACTGACTCGGCCTTGGCCTCTGGGCCAGGGCGCCAGGCCTCCGTCGCGTCGGAGACCGTCTCTGCCGTCGGGAGCACGCGGCTCACAAGAGAGACGGGCAGAGCTTGCAAACATGGTCACTGCCTGGCGGCGACAGGACGGGGTGCTCTCGGGGACGGGGAGCTGAGCACTTTCTGGTTGGAGGGCCCTGGAATGCTCTCACAGAGGAGCCCGCCCGAGTCTGGGGCAGACTGGTTCCTCTGGCCTGGGGAATGGGGGACCCGGCCGGGAACCCCCTGCCGGCCAGCTGGGGCACATCCGGAGGGCACTGACAGAAAACAGCCCTAGCTCCCGGGGAGGCCCGGGGAGGGGGTGGCGGGGAGCGACGGTTCTCCTGGGCCACCACTCAGGATCGGCGGCTTCTCCGTTGTTGTGATCCCCTTTGAAAGGCTACATATGGCGAGGAGAGGGGACCGCTGGGCTTCTGTGTGACCCGGGTCAGTGGGCTGGTGTCCTCTGTCGGGTGAGGACAGGTGGGAGGCCGACCCTCGAGTCTGGGAGTGTGCGCTGGAAGGTAGGGGAGACAGAAGCAGTGGGGGCTGGGTAAGGCCGGGGTCAGAGGGCTCTGTTCTGGATGGAAAGGGTTGTGTGCGCGTGTGCACGTGTGCGCGTGAGAGAGAGTTTGCGGCTGGCGGTGGGTGCTTGCCCAGAGGAAAGGAAGGAAAGAACAGGAAGAATCAGAGTCGACAACCTGCTCTTGGTAAGCACTGTGGTTGGTGATGGGGGTTCTGACTGCAGGGGGCCTGCACTCTGCGGTGTAGACACGGACCAATCAGGCGTGCAAAGAAAAGAAACCCCATCAAGCTCAGATATCACAAGAGCTGTGCATGGAGTTAAAATCGGCTCCTTTAGTTCAGGTGGTCTGTGGGGGTCTCTCCAGGGAGGGGAAGCTCACCCGGGGTCTGGCCAGAGCAGCCAGGAGTGCAGAGGGCCCCAGGCAGAGGGCCGGAATGGGGAGCATGGGATGGCAGGGCGGTGGTGTGGAGGGAAGCCGCCGGCACACGGGCCAGTGTGGGGCTTTGTAAGTTGTGGGGAACTCGCACGTTACTGCAAGAGCAAGGGAAGCTCCTGGGAGGTCTGGAGCCAGTGGAGGTCATGCGCTCTGTGATCTCAGAAGCTCATCCTAGCTGCGGTCTGGCGAGGGAACGGAGGGGCTGTGGTAGAAACGGAGTCCACGCCACCTCGGTGGGCGGGGCTGCGGTGGGAGGACACGCAGGCCGCTGCGGTGGGGACGGAGTACACGCCGCTGGCCGCTGCGGTGGGCGGGACAGGAGACGGGTGACCGCTCGGAGAAGGAACCCGGTTCAGGAGGTGCTGGGAGGCAGTCCGCAGGTGGGTGGGGTGTGTGGACCGAGGGAGGGGAGAGGCCAGAGCCGTGCCTGGGCTCTCAGTGGAGCAGTAGGGCCAGTAGAGGAAGGGGAGGCCTGAGGGGGGCCGCTGGGAGCGGGTGTCGGGTTCGGCGGCGTCGAGTCCGAGATGCCTAGGGCACAACTCAGTGGAGACGCTGGGAGGGCAGCCGGAGGGTAGGTGTGCGGATGGAGGCCGGCGTCCGGGCTTACCATCACAGGGTCGGCCCCCGGTGCGAGTGCAGCCCGCGGGCGCAGTGCACCGTGAGGCCCTGCGGGCAGAGCTGGTGGAGTCGGTCCCAGACAGCTGCGCGGCGCGGTGGCTGCCCTCACGGGTGTGGAATGACCCAGTGGCAGTTCTGAATGGTGACCTGCTGTGACCACTGGGAGCCGGAGAGACAGAAGTCAGTGTCCCAGGAGCAGGAATAGAGCCACGGAGAAGCCGGGGGGGGGGTGAGGCGGAGAGGAGGGAGACGCGCGAGAACCGGCCCCGTCGCCGTCGGGAGGGGGCACAGGGAGAAGTCCGATGCCCCGGAGGTCAAGTACGTTCGCACAGCCGGGGCGCCCTCAGTGCCCCGTCCAGGGATTCTGAGCACGGGGGGCAGACAGGGACACCCGCTGTCCGGGGCGAAGGGCGGTGGAGACTAGCACGCAGAGCCCTCCGCGGTGGGACGACCGAGAATGCCCCTGCTGAGGAGAGCAGGCCTTGGAGAAGACTCGGAGTGGAGGCGGGACGCTGGCAGGGGCCGCTCCCCGGAGAGCTGCGGGAGGAGGAGGGGTCAGGCGTGGGGAGGGGCGTGGGGAGGGGGGAGAAACTGACAGGTGCAGGGAGAGATGGGGGAGGGGGAGAAACTGACGGGGGTAGACCCGCCCCTGCCCCCCCCACCCCCCACGGTCAGCTCTGGCCAGCAGTGATGGGGTAGGGGTGCAGCGCCCGCGTCGGGGCCAGGCCGCAGGGGCCTGTGGGTGGCAGAGTCGGGTCAGTAGCTGGACAGTCCACCCGGGAGAGGAGTGACAAGAGCTGTTTAGCAGGAAGGTCCCGGGACTCATGCGGCCGCTGGCCGCGTGCGGAGAGATTTGCAGGAGTGAATGCACACGCCCGGTCCACGCACAGACGCACAGAAGCACGAAGTGTGGACACCTTGAAGCTCTCGGTGCAAGACTTGATGAAAACGGCCCGGCAGGGAGAAGTTGGAGGGGGGTCCTGAGGGTGGAAGGGTGTGCGGGCCCTGCAGCTGAGCGGAGGGGGAGGTTCCGCGGATGGGAGGGCCTGGGCGGAGCCCCGAGGGGAGCAGAGTGGTTGGGGCGAGGGCTTCGCGTGGAGGAGAGTGGAAGATGGAGCCAGTGTGACAGACCCAGGGAAGGCTGTGGGGTCTTCGTCTGGAGGTCATTCCGTGTTCTGCTGGGGACGGGGTGGGAGGCGCCCAAGACCACAGTGCCATTCGGTCACGTTTGTAACAGGCAAACGTTCACCCAGCGCCTGTGTCCGAGTCGCTGTCCTCCTCGCTGCTGATAACTGTCTGCACAGGGCTCCTCCTGGTTCGGGGAGCTGCTGTCTGAGGAGGGGTCCAGGCAGGATCGAAAGCAATTATGACACCTTCTGGCAGGGACCATGGAGAGGGGTGCGCAGGTGACAGAAGGCTCTTCAGTAGCATCACCGCCCACAGGACGAAGCTGTCTGTGCCTTGATTCCCCCTCTGCCTTCTGCCTCTGCCCTGTCTCCCCTCCGCTTCCTCCTGGGATGGGGGGGGGCTTTCTTCCCAGTGACCCGTCCACAAGGCTGGAGTCCCCGTCCTCCTTCCCAGGACTTGCTGACCATCCCCTCCTCGGTGTCCCCACCCCTCACCCCCAATGCCTGGCGCTGTACTTTTCCACTTAGCGTGTGTCTCCCTTCCTTCCCGTGGGCAGGAAGCATGTTTTATTCATTTTCTTAACCTCAATGCCTAGCACATTGCCAAGCAATTAGACAATAAGTCTAATGAATAAGTAAGCGAAGGTGTTTAGGTGGGAGACTATGATCAAAATGGTCCTTGAAGAACATTAATTTTCCCAAAAGGAAGGCAGTAACGAAACAAGGAACGCGGTTGTCAAGGTTTTTACGTCACTTGAAACATCATCCGATGGACTTTTTCTCAATGTAGTCCAAGTGCGCTGTTTGGCACCAGCGGCCGGGGCTTGAGTTCGCAAGAACACGGTGTGTGCCTGACCCAGGGCCGCCGGGGCGGTGAGCCCCGCGTGGGGCCAGCTCCAGAAGCTGGTGGAGGGAGACGCGTGTGCAGAGCATTCTGGATGCCTCAGTTTTCTTTCCCGAGGCAGTGATAAAAAGCTTTTTACTTTGACAAAAACATTTTCCATGCTTGCAGAGAGAGAGGGTTGCTTATGAAGCGCTGAAACAGTGCCGTGTGTCGGATATCATGAATCATTTATAAAAATACAAGCATATTTGGACTTTTAAAAGTTGGTAAATACCGTGTAAGAAGCAGTCTTGCACAAAGAGCAGGTCACTCTGCTGGCAAGAAGCATCGCGGGTGTGCGCAATTCACAGTGAACGGATCTGTACGCGATATCATTACGTGTTTCTGTATTAGAGTTCCGGCAGCTTCCAAAATACACATTTAAAATGATATCCACGAGGCTCGATTACTACGGCTTCCTAGACTCGGTAATGACGTACTTTGTTGTTGCTGTCAGGATCATGTCTGTTTTCAGAGTTTCTTTGTCCCGAGACCAGAAGCTCACTCTCAAATACATTCTTGTCTCATCGGTCACCATCCCTTTCTGGGATGATGCTCTTTGCGTCTCGTGATGAAGCATCCAGTTATTTTAAGGCAGATTAAGGAAAGACCTCGTTTTAAAAACCTCAACAATTAAAACAATGTGGCACTGGCGTGTGGCTAGATAAACCGATGCAGCAGAATAGAAAACTCTTAAAACAGACCCAGACACAGAAAGGAATTTAGACTGTTATAGGAGTGTCATCTCTTCTACGAGGTGTAAAAATAGACTATTGAATAAAATGGTTTGGGGACAACTAGGAAGCCCTGTAGAAAGAAACAAAATTGAGTGTCCATTCCGGAAAGAAACGCGAACCGCTCATGTCACAGCATAGGGCTGACTCCCCTGGTATAGAAACGGCTCCAGGAAATGGTTAAGGAAAAGGGCAGGTAAAGAAGTAAAAGTCACTAAGCCTAATAAAAAAATAGTTGGACGGCAGGACGGATGGCTCCTAGAAAAAGAAAGAAATGGCTGTGTAAAAAATGAAAAGCTGTTCAACCTCATTCTGACAAAATAAATGCCATTTAAAATAACACCGCAGTACCGTTTTCACCTGTCGGATTTGCAAAGATTAATAGACTTTATAATACACACTGGCGAGTCTAGTGTTCCCGTACATTCCTGGTGGGAGCATCGGTTGGTACCGCCTTCGCAGCAGGCAATTTGGCGGTATCGATCCGTGTTAAAAATGCATGTGCCCATCGAACCGATAACTCTCCCGGGCATTTGCCATTCAGGGAACTCACACGTAGGCAGAATGACTTAGCGAAGTACGAAAATACTGCAGCATCGTTTTAAAGAGAGTATCGGAAACCACGTAAAGGTCTCTCCGCAGGGAGGGGCTCGGCTAAGTGAACTTGGCAGCAGTGACACAAATACACTAAGGATCTTCCAGGTACGCTGCTCTGTGAAAAAGGGGGAAAAAACGGGAAATGGTAAGTGCTCACACGCACGTTCCTGTGTCAGACCGGGCAGTGAAAGTGTACACTTGCGCCCGTTTGCACATGGCCTCTGGAAACTGGCCGGAGACTCAGGAGAGCGTTGATCACTCCGGCTCGGTGGCGTGGGTGGCAGCGGGGACCCAGAGCTGTAGAGACACTGCCGGTGTATCCTTTTTATAGGTGTTGAGTGTTGAATGCCATAATTTAATATCTATTCAAAAATTAAATTTCCGAATAAGAGTTCGCTGAGATGCCAACGAACCGTCCGTCGCCCTGCTCCGTGTTCCATGCCTTCCTCCCTTGTTGCTGTATTTTGTATCATCTTCCTGTTGAGATCACAGTTTGATTTTTTTCAGCCCCTGAACTCTGTTCACTTGACTTCTGTCTTCCTCCGGCCTCCCACATACTTCTACGCGAGATCCCCGAGTGTCAGACCAGGAATATTTAAAAAAAAACCCACCAAAAACCGTGTGCATCAATACCTCCCATCAGCTCCTTGTCTACGTCATGCACTGATCTGAAAATGGGGGGAAAAAAACCAAACCCCGCTTCTATTTTAATGTAATTTCTGACTCTGATACAGGCTGTGGTTCACATTTAAGATACGAAGTGTTTTGAAGCCACTGGAGGGCTGCCCAGCCGGCTTCCTCTGGTAGAAATCACTACATGTTGGCAAGAACCCGAGCGTCTTCCCTGCGAAGACGTGGGTTTTACATTCTGACACTCTTCCAGTGAATGGAGATGGAGCTTCTCACTTAGCATCGCCCCGCAGAGACCGCACGACGGTTTGTTACGATATTCTCGAGCGTGGCGGTGAGCTGACTGGCCCCCGAGGGCAGGGACAAAATGAACGCACGGAGTCATTCATCCCTCGGCAGATGCTGGCCGAGCCGGCGTGGGAGCTGCTCCGGGCGGACCGGACCGAAGACAGCCCTGACCGCCGACACCTCTCCTCCGGCGGGGCCTTTTGTGGTGGGGCCGAGTTCTTCAGACCCTCGCCTCTCGTCTGTTCCCTGACTTTATTTTGGGTTTAAAGTTCACACTCACTGTTTCTCTAAGTCCCTAAGTGGGTTTCTTCCTTCCTCCCTGGCTCGGATGCAGCCCTGCCTGTTGTCCTGTGTTTTGGTTTATACTGCTGACATTTTCTTTGTCTTATCACTTAATATTATTTCCTCTTAGTCCAGCCATTGGTTTTATTTTAGCTGCCACTTCCTTCCTAGGTACTGGATTTTGCGAGAACCCTTTCCTAACCTTAAATGTCAGCCTTCCACCCTGACAAACCTCTTTGACCTGTATCTCCGTGCTCCTGGGGTCTTTACGGGTCCCACACCCTAAGCCGTGCAGGTGTCCAACTTGTCGGCTTTGTGCTTATTTAGGCTTCTTTCTCGTAGGCGCTATTTTTCGATAGTAGCCTGGGGTGTTCAGGGAAAACCCCATGACTGTTGGTGTCCCCTCCCCGCCACGGGGACGGGATGGATGGGGAAGGGAGGTCGGGGCTTCAGGGCTTGTCGGGAAACCGATGTTACCGTTCCCGTGATTGAGATCGGTGCTCTACCCGAGTGAGTTTCTCCTAAGATTCTGCGATCGCTGCAGAGTTTTGGCACTTTCTGTGTTTCGTAACTGTGCCGTTCTTTTTATCAAATGGGCCATCGTTAGGAAGTCTGTCATTTTTTTCCTCGGTGATTTTTTAATTCTCTTCGTTTTGTGTTGGAACATTGTAAAATGTATCCTCGCCAAAGCTTGGAGATTCGGAAGTATCATGACTTCTTGTATGGGTGCAGTCTGGCGGGAAGAACCCGCTGAGCCGCTCAGTTCGGGGTTTCGGGGTGCTGCCCCTCGTGAGATAGAAACACGCCTCAGAGGGGCGGTGTCTCTGTGGAAGGAGGCGCCAACGGCCTGCACTTGTTCGTTTTTTCTTTATCGACACAGCATTGGCCCCCGTTGGTGTGTCCCAGTGCGTTGGCACCGGCAGCTTCTCAGTAAGAACAAGACGTGCTAGAAGTGGGCGTGTGTCTCGGGGGCCTGCGTGGCCCAGTCGGTTGAGCGTCCGACTCTTGGTTTCCGCTCTGGTCTTGATCACGCGGTTCGTGAGTTCAAGCCCCGCATCGGGTTCTGCGCTGGCCGCGTGGAGCCTGCTGGGGGTCCTCTCTCTTGCTCTCTCTCTCTGCCTGCCCCTGACTCATGCTGTCTCTCTCTCAAAAGAAATAAATACACTTAAGAAAAAAAAAAAGCGGGCACGCGTCTCTATTTGTGAAGCAGTTACTGAGGGCCTGGGTGACACGGTCATTGGTGAGTAGGACAAGCCCGTGTTGGACCGTGTGGTGTTCTAGTCGTAAGACGCTGCCCGCGGGGACGAAACGAGGTGACATCCAGCATTGACAGGAGTGCCTTGGACAGAGAAGCGCCGAAACGCGTGGGCCATCCACCGCCTGGGCCTCCGAGTGAGCCCCGGGGGACAGTCTTTCTCCGGGGGGGGAGGGCCTGGCCGCCCCCCGTGAGGACCTCTGCAGGTGGCAGGGAGATGAAGCCGAGGGCGCCCCAAGCATCCACTTGGCCGGGAAAGGTGTTTCTTTATCTTTACAGGAAGTGCAGCTTCTGGAAACGCCGATAGCAGGAAGCGGCTGGAGTCTGAGAGCAGTTCCACTTTCTTGGCAAAGAATTAAAGGGCAGTGTGTTGGAAATAAAAGGGAAGAATTTTTGGACCGAGAAAGGACTAAAAAAAAAAAAAAAGTGATTGTCATTAGAATTCTTCCATTTAGGGGAATCTATTTTTTGAGTTGCTATTATAGTCGTTTCTCCCCATCTACGGCTCGCCCGCACTCCCAGCAGACGTGACCTCTGTTCGCCGGTGTGTCTGAAGTGTTCACGTTCCCTTGGCCTGACTACAGAGGACTGTTTCCAGGGGTTCCCTGCCGCTTGAGGTGGGGGCGCGGGGGGCGCGCTGCAGCCGGGGGAGGGCTCAGGCGAGGTGCGTGCCCTCCGAGGCTGTGGTTCCTATCTCTGGGCCGTTATCCAGGGGACACTGGAACTCACCCTCGGTCTGGACGGGTTAGCTGTTTTCTTTGCAACTAGTTATTTATTTCAGGATTTTGTAGGTTGTTGGTCTGTATTCCTTTTTTTAAAAAAAATGTTTATTTGAGAGAGAAAGAGAGACCATGGGGAGGGAGGGAGAGAGAGAGAGAGAGAGGAGGGGACATCCAAAGTGGGCTCTGCTGACAGCAGAGAGCCCCATGTGGGGCTCGAATTCATGAACCGTGAGATCATGCCCTGAGCCAAAGTCAGGCGCTTAAGGGACTGAGCCACCCAGGCGCCCCTGTTGGTCTATAGTCTTAGCTGACTATATGAGTGGTCTTCTTCCTATATATGTATTCCATTTTTCTTTCGGAATTTAATTCCAAAATTAAATTTTGGAAAGGTTAAGAATGTACCCCTTAGCAATTGTCGCCTTGAGGGTGAATTTTGAGTCTACATTTTATTTAATTTTTATTTTATTTTATTATTATTATTTAAAAAAATTTTTTTTAATGTTTATTTTTGGCGAGTAGAGGAGGGGCCGAGAGAAAGGAAGACACAGAATCTGAAGCAGGCTCCAGGCTCCAGGCTCCAGGCTCCAAGCTTGAGAGACAGAGCGCGATGCAGGGCTCAAACCCACTGACCCCTAGGTCATGACCTGAGCCAAAGTTGGAAGCTCAACCAACTGAGCCATCCAGGTGCCCCTAATTTATTATTTTTTAAAATATTTTATTTTTAAGTAATCTCCATACCCAACGTGGGCTCGAACTCACAACCCTGAGATTAAGATTGAGCCAGCAGGGTACCCTGTGAGTCTACATTTTAATCACCTTTAAAAAACATTCTATAGGGGCGCCTGTTGGGGCTCAGTCAGTTACGCAAATGACTCTTGGTTTCAGCTCAGGTCATGACCTCATAGTTCGGGTTTGTGAGTTCAAGCCCCACATCAGGCTGACGGCGCAGGGGCTGCTTGGGATTCTCTCTCTCCCTCTCTCTCCACACCTCCCCAACTCGTGCACATGTGTTCTTTCTAAATAAATAAATAAATAAATAAACTTAAATCTGGTTTGGATTTATCTGAAACAAACCTATTAGCGAGTTACATTATTTTAATTTAAAACTTCACAAATAATTCGAGGAGTTACACTTTTATCTGTTAGATATTTGGGAATGCTCTAATACTGTATGGTGGACAAGTACATTTGAAAAAAAACGTTACGTAATTGGCTTCTGCTTTTCAGCAGGTAACAGTTCGTAAACATTAAAAGAAATTCCAGACAGGCATTCAACTGTGCCGGCCTGGTCAGTGCCCGCCTCTTCCTTCTGTTCTTTGTGTGGGGCACCTGGCGATGAGGCCAGGGTCCTGATACCAAAACCGCTGGCCAGTTCGTCTCTCTGTTCCTGACGTCAGGAGCCTGGGGTTTGCTGTCGTGGGTCAGATGGCTAGCGGAGTTCCACCAGGAGTCACTCACCGAGTGCGTCCTGCATGACGGGTCCCCAAGGAGCAGTGTGGGGCCCTGGAAACATGGGTTTCCGAGTCAAACCTGGGCTCGGATGTCAACTCTGCTTAATTTCCGAGATCAGTTTCCCGCTCTGTACACGGGGCGCCCCGCAGACGTCAGTTTCCCTCAATACTCTTCCTCCGGAGGAGAAAAGACAGATCTCTTGTAAGGCCTTCTACCTTGGGGTTTTCTTAAATTGCAAACATTTTGCTTTTGTAAAACTTTGGTTTGGTTTGTGTCTTAAGTACAAGAAGCCCAGTTTAGGTTTTTAGTGTAAAAAGCAGAAGGTAGTACCGAGCAGCTTTCAGAAGTCCTTACCATACCGCTTCTGGTGTTCGGAGGAAACGGAGTCCATGACAAGGTCTGCAGGGAATGTCCTTGGGGCCCCGGCTCCTGCTCGCTGGCCCGAGACTCCAGCAGGCCCCTGGTCTAGGGTTTGACCTGCTGCTTAGCTCACTGGGCGGTTTTGCCTTCCTTTCCCGACTCCCTAAGGAGGGTCCTCGGGTGGAAGAATCTGGAAAGCTTTGTAGGCGTGCCGGGTGCTTGTTTCGGACGGAGATTTGTGCTGGGCCCCTGTCCTTGAACTGTTACCAGCTCCCAGCCGGCCGATTGCTCCTCTGGGTTTTCCCGGACGCGAGTGTGGCCGTGCGTCTGAAGCCACGCTGAGGTCCCGCCCTGGCTGCGCTCCTCCTCCCCATCACTCAGTTTCCCCGAAGAGAGATTTGGAAGAATTGCAGTTTCTTAGTTTGGTGTTCTCTGAAAGCAGAGTTTGGGATTAGGGCCGGTGATGTATTTGAGAGGTGATTCCGGTAGGAGGGAGGGGGGCAGTGCTGGGAGGGTTCCCGGCCGGAGTTACGGCCACCAGACTGTGAGTTACTCGCATTGAGATGTGGACAGAGAAGGGCTGGGTCTCGGCAGGACGCCTCCCGCTCGGGTGGGGTGTGCGGGGATGGGGGGCGTTCGCCCCTGGCCTCCTCCAGCATGGGGAGGAGGGTTGTTTTGGGGGGTGCCAGCCCTGCACACCCAGACTCTTCTTGCTGGAGGGCCACGCGAGCTCTCCGAAAGTGGGGAGGCTCGAGGTATGCACCCGAGTGACCTGCGGACGCCGCGGGTGACCGTCTCTTCGCCTGCAGCAAGCACCGCTGCTGGGACAGTCATCAGGAGAGGCCTGGGCGGGGCTGACGGGCACAGCGGAGGCCTTGCTGCTGAGACGACACAGAGGAGACCACGTTTAGAACAGGGGAGGGGCAGAGAGAGAGGGAGACACAGAATCCAAAGCAGGCTCCAGGCTCGAAGCTGTCAGCACAGAGCCCAGCAGGGGGATTGAACTCAAGAACCGTGAGATCATCACCTGAGCTGAAGTCGGAGGCTTAACTGACCAAGCCGCCCAGGCGCCCCTCACATCAGGTGTTTCAAGGTGGCGATTTGTTTATTTAGTGGCAAGGCATTTCAGCATCAAAGAAAGGTTAACTAGGGGCTCCTGGCTGGCTCAGCCAGTTAATTAAGCCTCTGACTCTTGATCTCGGCTCAGGTCATGATCTCACAGTTCATGAGTTTGAGCTCCACGTTGGGTTCTGTGCTGACAGCTTGGAACCTGGAACCTGCTTCAGATTCTTTCTCTCTCTCTCTCTCTCTCTCTCTCTCTCACTCTCTCTCTCTCTCTCTCTCTGTCCCTCCGTAAATTAAATAAACATGAAAATAACCTTTTTTTAAAAAAGAAAGTTTGATTTATATTCTTGTAAGCTGTATGGGAAGGAACGTGACATAACACATTTTGAAAAGGATTTTAGGAAAATATTTGAGAACAGAAAAGGATTTTTGATGAACAGTTAAAGAGGGTGTTAAGTAAATCAGAACATTGTACTCAGAAAGCATTCAGATCATCCGCCTTTTCAGGTTCCTAGTCCTCCGCGCTTAACAAGTGATTTTTCGAAAGAAAATTTCAAAATTATATAGAGAGTGTAGCTTTACTTAAAAATTTGGCACAGAGGGGATTTCGTTTAGTAAAGTGTATTATTGCTTTTTTCTGAATCAGGTTATATACAGCATTTGATTAAATATTAATCAGTGCCATTAATTATTCACGAGTATGATGACTGCATAAGTCTCATGATAAAGACACCACTTTAAAATAAATACTAAATCGGGGCGCCTGAGTGGCTCCGTTGGTTAACCATCCGATTTTGGCTCAGGTCACCATCTCATGGGTCCGTGAGTTCGAGCCCCATGTCACATTCTGTGCTGACAGCTCAGAGCCCGGAACCTGCTTCAGATTCTGTGTCTCCCTCTCTCTCTGCCCTGCCCCTGCTCACACTCTGTCTCTCTCAAAAATAAATGAACGTTAAAAATATAAACACTTAACCTAATATTCTATGAAAATGTCTATAGGCAGTCACCGTCTTAGGACCAGCTTTCTGTGTCAAGGCCCAGAGAGTGCGTGTTTCTGTCTCCGTGGGCCACACGGGCGGGTCCCTCTGCCACTACACATCTCCGCCCTGGTAGCCGGAGAACAGACAGTGCCGGGTGGATGAGTTTCGGTCCCGTATTTGATTAAATCTTATTTATAAAACCTGGCGTGGACTCCGGCTCGCTGACCCCTCCAGTGTTGGAAGACTGTATTACTTTCGAGGACAACAGATTTCTCCTTTTGGGTCTTTAGAAAGCCACTGTATTTCAGGAAGCGGGTCCTGTCACCGAGATCGTGTCTGTTCTGCGGGATCGTGGACAGCCACCCCAGACCAGTGTGACTCGCTGTCCCTTTGCTGTCCTGGTCCATTTAGTAGAAGCCATCCTGCTTCCAGTAAGTCCACTTCTACGGGACGTCATAGGTAAGGGCAGCATTTGCACGAAAAAGGAATTTTGGAGCTTTCTACGTGCAATTTGTTTCCGTGATTTTCACTCTTTTAGTGTCTCGTGGTCCAAGTCCCATTACAAAGGATAAGGGGGCAATCAAGAGACGCCCGCGTAAACACGCAATCCTCTCTGAGAACCGTAGGATGTAGGTGCGCTTTCTTTGGCAGAGTGGTTTACTTTTTGTGTGGACGGTGAGCTGGCTCAGAGGGAGGGTATTGCTGCGTCCTGTTTGTGGGTCACCAGGTTAACGCTCACTGAGGCTGATGGCCGTGTGCTCCGAATGGCCAGTTTCTCAAGGAGTCCCTGGGTCCCATGCGTTCTTGCGTCTTTCCATTTTTTTTTTCCAGAGGCGTTGATTAGTGATCCCAGTGGAGATTCGGACAATGTGGCCTTCCTTACCATTTAGATGCGTTAGGATGCTGTTAGCTGGGTCCTGTACTGAGTGCAGAGCGTGTTACACGCATGCTGCGTAGCCGGGCACTGCAGGTGTGAGAGCCCGCAGAACGAGGACTGGATCGTGTAGTGGCTACACCGCGGAAGCAGACGCCTCCGGAGCACCTCGGCGCCTGTCCTCGTGTGTGTGATGCCCAGGCCCAGGGAGCGTCAGCAGCCGGGGCGCTGGGAACACCCTTCACCCAGAGGGGATGATGGGAGCTTCCGGGTTTACGGGCTCTCTCGCAATGGGGATTCTTTTTTTTTTTTTTTAAGTTTATTTATTTTGAGGTAGAAAGAGCACAGGCAGGAGGGGGCAGAGAAGGAGAGACAGGATCCCAAGCAGGTTCCGCTCCATCAGCGCAGAGCCCAATGCAGGGCTCGAACCTGTGAACCGAGAGATCGTGACCTGAGCCGAGATCAAGAGTCAGATGCTTAACGGACTGAGCCCCCATGCGCCCCTGGTGTACCCACTTTCAAGAGCGTACTTGGGCAGAGGTTACTGTCGAGAAATGAATTTCTCTGCGGTCAGCGTTCATAGAATGCCTGCCAGCCCTGCCTGCCTGTCTCCCGTTCCACGCGTGCTCGTCTCCCGTTTCCAGGGGAAGAAAGACTCCCTCCTTCCACCCAGACCCTCACTGGGGTTCGCTGTCCCAGAGCGCGCATGGGGGGGATGACGCCAGGTGCCTTCTGAGAGGGCCCTTCTCTGGGGGAGAATCCAGGCAGGGCAGAGCAAGACCTTCTGCGGAGGAGGCCGAGTGTATGTATCTCATCAGGTTTAGAAACTGCAGAACTCCCGCGTCTCTGTCTGTCCATCCATCCGTCTGTCCGTCCATCCTTCCATCCGTCCATCTTTGAATGGTAATTCAGGAGTGAGTAGTCGTCACTGGGATGCGAGTTGGAACGTGCACCTAAATCCTAGCATAACCTCTACAGGCAGAAATCAGGTCCAACCTCCTTGAGGACTAGCTTCCTGGTAAGTCGTACGGGACACCGAGCGAACTGGACGAGCGACGCCTCATCCCCGAGGTTTTGACAGAAACACGTAGAGGGCATGTTTGCTCTAGAAAAGATACTGGCACGCATTTAAACTCGTGATAGAACTTTTTGCATTGTCTCGAGAACGGATCATAGGGACAAATTCTTTTGGAAGTTAAGTATGTTGCGAGAGAGCGAGCGAACGTTCAGGGTGGTCTGGGCATGAATTAGCGAGCGGAGTGTGAGTAGATCACTGGGCCAGAGGGCGCACCTCCCCCACCCGTACCCCCCCCCCCCCACCTAAGGATCTGAAGGCCATAAGGGGTGGGGCGGTGAAACCAGGAGGAATGAAGCTCACCAACAAGGGTCTTACATGAGATCTGGCTCCCTGGCGTCTGCGGCAAAAGCAGAGAGGACCCCGGGAACTGGCCTCCCGCCTTCCCGCTGAGTCGCCTCCCCGCCATCGTGACCGGAATAAGTCCGGAAACTGCAGATGCGGGCGAGGCTGTGGAGAACCGGGCACCTTCTCACACTGTTGGTGGGAACGCAAACTGGTGCAGCCGCTCTGGAGAACAGTGTGGAGGGTCCTCAAAAACTTAAAGCTAGAACTACCCCACGACCCAGCTGTAGCACTACTCAGAATTTATCCAAAGCGTACAGGAGTGCTGATGCGTAGGGGCACGTGTACCCCAGTGTTCAGCACTTTCGACAAGAGCCAAATCATGGACAGAGCCCACATGTCCACCAACCGATGAATGGATAAACAGATGTGTATATATACACAATGGAGGACTACGTGGCAATGAGACAGAATGAAATCCGGCCATTTGCAACCACGTGGATGGAGCTGGAGGGTATTATGCTGAGTGAAATACGTCAGGCAGAGACAGACAGCTGCCATATATTTCCACGCAGAGGTGGACTTTGCGAGACTTAACAGATAACCATGGGGGAGGGGAAGGGGAAAAAAATTAGTTACAAACAGGGAGGGAGGGAGGCAAACCACAAGAGACTCTTAAATACTGAGAACAAACAGGGTTAATGAGGGATGGGGGAGGGGAAAGTGGGTGATGGGCTCTGAGGAGGGCGCTTATTGGGATGAGCATTGGGTGTCCTATGGCAGCCAATTTGACAATAAATTATATTAAAAAAAATAACCGGATTGATGAGGGAATTGCACACACCTCAGTGCCTTGCCTCGGATGGCTCTGTAGTGAATTGGGTTTATTATTTAGAATTCTGTGTGTCTGTGGCCGGCCGTCCAGTGGAATACTTCACTCCGGTGAGTGCTTTGAGGGGGCTCTTGTTGACGCAGTGATGGCGGCATGGGAGGCCGCACAGTTCCGTGGATACAGTTCCGTGGATACGGTTCCATGGATAACACGCTTTCCATGTCTGGAAAGATCACCTGTTTTTTGAATTGTTTTGTACCCATGATCTCACTTGGTTCTTAAGACAGCCCAAAGACGACAAATCAGAAGCAGAGGAAGTCCCAGAACCTAAGAGGCTGGCCCCCGCGCTGGTCCCACCGAGGCGTGGGCCCGGGACCTGCTGCGCCCCAGGAGACGCGGGCTGACGGAGGGAGTGGACGCCGTCTTTGTGCGTTACCACGTGGTGGACTCCCTTGGCCTCCCGATCCGGCCTTGCTGGGGCCAAAGTGTTTTCCGGGCAACTCCAGTGTACCTTTTGGAGCACCTACTTCTAATGATTTTAGTTATTTTGCGTAAGAACCTTTCAAAACTGTGTGGTGCCTTTCGTCTATCTTACTTCTCATCGAGCATTAGTTATTGTTCTTCTATAATATAGAAACGCCTCACAAAGAACTCCTAAGGCTTAGAGTCCTATTTGCCGCCCTGGTTAGTACTCCATACATAGTTAGGACAGCTCTGAGGCTTTGCTTATCTGGTTTTCCAACTTTCAAGGTTGTTGTTGTTTTTTTTTCCTTTTATTTCTCTGCGGGGCCCGTGTGCATCAGTCACGCTGTGCCGGTGTCCACCTGCTGCTCACGAAAGCTCGCCTCTCCTCGGTCAGCGTCGCGCACCCACCTCCTCTGGTCTGCTCTGAGCCCTGCAGGCGGGCACTGCCGGCCTCTGGGCCTCTGACTGAGTACGGCCCTTCTGGCTGTGTGGACGGTGGTTACGGGAGTAGCGACCTTGGGTGGCTGATCGGTATTTTCTGTGTGTGCGTTCTTTGTATTTTCCGGTTGGGCGCAGGGCAAAGTAACAACCCAAAGTACTTACTGGCTGACATTCTCTTTTTCCCCGCCAAGCTTATAAACTAGTTCCAATCAGTAATTTTTATAAACGAACGTATAAACTATTCTTTACACAAGCGGTGTGTGATCTAGGTCTGTATCTTAGGCAAAACCCTTGCATAGTTTATCAAAACTTTCCTGTAGGCGTCTGACCTCCAGACAGAAGAATATGATGTGGTTTCAGTCGTTCTGAACAAGAAAGCCCGGGAGGCAGGCAGGCCGCGGACGAGAGTCCTCACGCGTATTCGCAGTTAAGTGGGACGGCCTGGTTAGTACCTCAAAGTTCCCCTTTGTTTTTACTTTGTTTTCATGTTCTTTGCATTTTCTTTGAGCTAAAGTCGTTAGCTGCTCTTCTTCGCTTTTCGGAGTTCCATGAGTAAGCTGTCTAAATTCGGCAATCCAATTAGTTGATGAAGTGACATGAAAGTTTTACTTGTAGGCCTTGTTGGGGGAGGAGAACATTTTCCTCTCCCCTTCAGGATTTTTCTAGACGATCTAAGAATCAAATTGACATGAGACAGATTAACGGGAGAAAAATCAAGCAGAAGTTTAACAACACGTATACGTCCTGTACATGTTGGAGAGACTCAGGAGTTGCTCCCCCGCTGGCCTCAGCTGTCACCTTTAAATACCGCCTCCAGGTGAAGACAAAAGGTGTTGGGGGTGGGGAGTCGGTGCGGAGGTGACCAGCACAGGCACCGTAAACAAGGGTGTGATTAGTATGCAGATTTAAGTCCCCGCCTTCTAGAGATTTAAGGTTGTCTTCCTCTTCCTGGTCCTGAGGGAGACGCCTTTGCAAGTGGAGATTTCTCTTCCGCATGTAAATGTCTCTTACAACAGGGTAACTTGTCCTAGGTTTTCAGGGATTCTCTTGTGTTGCAGTTTCTTGGAAGTAACCAGGCCAGAATAATCAGGAAGCCAGAGAGGTGCATCTAGGATAGCAGCAACATTTCCTCTCCTACCCCCTTTATTGGCCCCGGAGAATATAGCTGTGCTTGTCTGAAATACGGTATATGTTTATTGAATAAGTAACGTATTATCGTTGGCGATTTTAAAACGGTATAAAACTTCAGTATTACATACATAACAATACAGAAACAGAAAGGCAGGCGATTTTTAAAGGATTAAAAAAAAACCCGGGTCAATCAAAGCTCTTGGAATCTTTGGGATTTGAAAAATTTCTTGGCAGCTTGAAAACATTTGCAAGATCTAAAAATTTCACACGAAGTCCGCAGCGCATGTGTCCTGGTGGAAAGGAGACCTTCGGTTCGTCGGAGGCCGCAGAGGTTGGGTGTCATGTCGCCCTTCACCTTTTGTCTTCGCCACCCACAGTTGAGGTGCCTCTTCCTATAGAAACGAGACTCCTCTCTGCGGTGGGGCGCCTCGAGGTAATGAGTGAGAAGTCCAGTAGCAGCAGGTCCGTCCCCTGAACGTGTCAGAGCGTCCTGTAAAGCCGGTAAGACTTGGGGTCAGGTGACCTGGAGCTGGAATAGCAAACAGTTTGGAGGTTGGTTCCTCCATCCCGGGAGGGGATGCCAGTCACTGCGTTTCTGAATGTTTGTCTTAAGGATCCCACAGCTGCCTTCTCTCGACTTACCCTCCCCTCCTTACTTTTTCGCCGAGATAAAGATAAAATACTGAACGTGAAAGCGCTTTCTAAACTGCGAAATTTGGCACAAGTGGGATGCATCGTTAGGGCATTGTTACAAAATCTGGGGGACCCGGAGTGTGAGAGTTGAGAATTCTCATTGTTACATAATGTTCGAGTGGCAGTTGTGTGTTCCGGGTACTGGGAGACTCTGGTTTTCCCTTAGCGTCGTACTGAATCTGCCATTGTTGTTCACAAATTCTATTTTAGATCGCTAGGTAGGCAACTAAATACATACCTTATTATACAGTGTGGGTGTCGTGTGGGTGAATTAACCTTGGGATGACGAACTTAACTTTTACCAATTTTGACTAGTA
Organism: Paradoxurus hermaphroditus; assembly: GCA_004024585.1. NCBI lineage: Eukaryota > Metazoa > Chordata > Mammalia > Carnivora > Viverridae > Paradoxurus > Paradoxurus hermaphroditus. The sequence continues at coordinate 152,944 of PITB01000383.1, read as the reverse complement.
TATATTTAAATGATCAAGTTTTAAGATTTCGTAGTATATGCTTTAAAAATTTTTTATTTTATACTTGCATTTATCTGTGTAGCTACGTTGACAACATAGAAAATACAGTGTTAACGTTCTCTTCCAGACACTGGTGCACATTAGCCTATCTGAGCACGGGAATACAGCTTCTGTGCTTTCTTTCAGAAGGGACCACAGTGGCGGTAATGATTAGTTTAAGGAGATTATTTTTCTTTTTTTTTTTTTTTTGATATATTTTTAAAATACTCTTTATTTATTAAAGAGAGAGAGAGAGACAGAGCGTGAGTCGGGGAGGGGCAGAGAGAGAGAGGGAGACAGAATCTGAAACCGGCTCCAGGCTCTGAGCTGTCAGCACAGAGTCCAGTGCGGGGTTTGAACTTGGGAACGAGATCATGACCTGAGCTGAAGTCTGATGCTCAAACGATTGAGCCACCCAGGCGCCCATAAGGAAATTATTTTTCTTTTAAAGCTAGCTTTTCTTTGATATAAAAATGAGTTGAGCTCTTCCTTCTTAACTAACTTCCTTCCTTCCTTCCTTCCATCTTTCCTCTTTGTTAAAATTCTTTTGCATTTAGCTTTTGTTTGCATTTAGTTTTGACTCCCTAGTGATCAGAATTGTAAAGTGGTTATTAAAAAAGGAGAAGGGTGGGTGTACTGCATTATTAGAATTGTTTCCAAATAGAAAAGGGTAAAAAGTTTTCTTTTGGGGGGGGCAGGGCAAAAAGTAGGAGGTTTTACACGAGGCATTTCACATTTCACGTAAGACACAGTCTTGAAGTCTGATTGAACTCCCTTTCAAGTTGGACAATTTCACCCAGCCGCTGTCAGCATCAAGAAATTCTGACCGTTTTTAGGAGAGACGTTACCTACAGCATTACTAGCACCAAGCACGGGATGGGAAAAAGGGGATGAAGACTGGAATAAAAACCTTATGGGACACTTGGACTATGGGGAGCAATGGCTAAAAAGCCTTTTCTTACTTCCAGAGGGAGAGAGCAGGCACATTTTTCGCAATTATGTTTCGGCCGTGGGGGAAATTCAAGGCGATTCCGCCTTCTGCTCTGGCGCCCTGCCTTTGTTGTAAATACCATTCCCGGAGAATTCGGGGATCCCTTGCTCTGTAAAGGCCTCAGCCCAGCTCTGGGAGGCTCTCCTGCCCGTGCAGGAAAGCGCGCACCCAGGATAGGAGGGCGCCTCGGGCTTGGCTCGTCCTCCCCCGCCCTTGGGAAGGAAGAAATTGGTAGTGCTGGTGTGGAGCCTTTTCCGTACCTCGGAACACGCCGCCTTTGCCTTCCTGATGCGGTTACGCTGCCCGACGCGTGGGTGCTCCGGCAAGTCTGTGACGGACAGGGGCCGGGTTCTCACGGCAGCCACCGGCGTTTCCCGGCATCTCCGTGTGGGCGTTGCCACCCTCCGCCACGGAGCCCCGTTTGGGGAGACGGGGCAGGTTGCTCTCCGTCATTCACGGTCAGGGGTGGCGCACGCACGTCGCAGACGGGTTGGTTTGGTCATGGTCATGGACGCCCACCAGAAGCCCAGGCAGGCCTGGGGGTGGGGCAGGACACGTGGGCAGCGGCCGAGGGATCAGAGCTGTGTCCCTCTTCCTCGCCATCCCCACCGTGGCCCCGGGTCCTGGCCCGTCCCCTACTGTTGGTGAGGAATCAGTTGCATAATTTCGTCTTGCCCTGCTCCCCCCCTGTGTGAATGGAGCGGGAAGGACAGTACCTTGTTCACAGGGTTGAATTAGCTCCACGATAGGTGCGTGGGACGACGCGCCGGAAACCCGCCGTAGGCTGTCATCCACGTCCGTCCTCTCAGGTGTGGTCACGGCCGTCTTGCTAAAGGTAGGCCGTTGTTTACATGATACCGGTTTTGAGGTGTCAAGTGACCTGGCGACTGTCGCTCAGCACCCCCCCCCCCCCCCCCCCCCCCGTGGAGGTGACTCACCGCTGCGCCCTCTGCATAGACCACCTTGTCTTCCAAGGTGAGGGTGTGCAGGACCGGGGCCGGTCTGGGAGGCGGGGAGTTTGTGCAGCAGGTAGAATAATGCCCGAGTAAAGCGGGCAATCGTGACACCAAGAGGGGCTCCTGGCTGCGCCTCCAATTAATTGTTCACAGATGTGTCCTGGGGGCCGAACGGCCGTGGGGTCTTCGCAACATTATTGCCTGTGTTGCAAATATCCGCCCCCCCCCCCCCCCCCCTGCGAGTAGCGAGTGTTGCATTCACTGCGGGCAGTAGAGGAACATTCAGCTGCTGACCCTGGGGTTCGCCGAGAGCCTGGCCCCGGACCGTCTGGAATGTGCAGTTTCCTGTAAGGGCCGCAGCCGCCCTCCCTCTGCCTCGCCCGGCTTTTCCAGGAGCTGTAAGTCGTAATGAGATTAGAGTGCTTCTTTCTTAGGATTGATGTTTAATCCTCTAAGTCTATGTCGGTGGGAAGACCCTGGATTCTATACATATAACTTCTCAAATCACGTTTCCTTATTTTCACCCTCAGTTTGGCTCCTCACAATCATTGTTATTTCGTCTGGAGCGGGGTGTGTGTCGTGTGTGGAGATTTTCTTCGCCAGGAGCCAGTGCACTCGCTCGGGTGTTTGCTCACGTGATACAGCGTGTGGGGCCAGCACGGGAGGGCTTTCCCGGGACGGGTGCCGACCCAAGGGCAAGAAACACGGGGTTCTTTTCATCACATGCACATGCGACCTTAGGTGAACAAGAGGTTTTCCTCGAGCGAGCGAGGGTAAGTGTCTACGTACAGAGAGAGTTCTGCATTTCGGAAATTGTAGAAAGACGAAAAACAGATGCGAAGGGGCGTCCTGGGGGCCGTGGGACGGCCCGCGTGACACCGAGGCGCTCACGTAATGATAACGCTCAGCTCGTGATGTTTGCGGTAATTCGAATGTTTACTCTTTGAAACATGGCATCCAGGCGGCTTACGGTACAGCGACGTTTTTCTGTTCGGAAAACGGAATCTTTGGTTCTCATTACATTAGAATCCGATATTCCTGTCTCTTTATTTTCAGTTTGTGATTATTCCACAGGTGGTTATGAAAGGTATCTTTTTTTTTTCCTTGAACGTCCCAGATTCTATATCTCGCCAAAGATTATGATCTTTCAGATTTTCGATTTGAACGGACCTGTTCATTTCTTTGGATGTAAGCGAAACTGTTCTAAGAAGTAATCCCGAGTCTCTGAGAAAAAATTACAAAATGCGTAAGTAAGAAAATGTTTACATTGTCACATATCCCTTTTGGGGTAAGTTGAAATTGATGTAAATGTACTCCACCTCCAAGCAGCCGCTCGTTTTGGTATGTGCTGTAATCTACACGTCTGCTCGATACTCAGCTCTGGCCAGATGTTTCCTAAGTTAATTGTCTACAAATATGGACCGAAGACTTTTTGCAAGCTTTCTCCCTTGGTCCCCGAGGTAACGGGCTGCCTGAGTGCATGTCCAGTAAGAGGGCAGCACGCTGTTGAACTCCCCCTCCTTCCTGACAGCAGTGAGCACACGCACACACACGCACGCACGCACGCGCACATGCACACACACACACACACACACACACACACACTTGACTTTGTGCTCCGCAGACAAAGGCAGTCTGTGACGGTGTGTTTATGCCAACACTAAATCAGTACCTACGTTCAGTCTCATAAGATGACCACTGCTCCTCACAGAGATCATAACTAGGAAGCTCCCTTTGGGGCTAGTACCTTCTTCTGATGCCCTTTAGAAATCCATTCTCTATGCGAGGCGTGCGCCCAGGACACTCGCTTACTTTAGGATCTCGCTCGCCGGCTCACGTCTCCGCTAGAGTGAATCCAAGCCCCTTTCCAAGGAGGAGACTTTCCCTGCCCTGGGGAGGACATGGCGGCTTCTCAGCAGAGGCGAGATGGCTCCGCTGGTTGTGGCTTGCCCGTCAGTTCCAGCATGTTCCCTGCCCCGCTCTTGATTAAGGCAAGTGGGTCTTCGCTTAACTGGCAGCCGGGGAGCCGTGGACCCCACTTTCAGGAGGCACCACAGAGCAGCGACTGCCACATGCAGGCTGGAGTTGAGACAGGCCAGAGACCGGCGGACCCGCCTGGACCGTGACCTGTGGCCCTGTCAGTGTGCTCGTTCTCCCGACAGCAGCAGTAGTGCTCTGTTTTTCCAGAACAGTCTGCTTTTATTCCGCGGACACCAAGTGGTGTGAACGAGCAGTCTGCACTTTTGCCATAAGTTTAGGGTCCAGTTGGTGGCTTCTCTGGAGTGTGTGGGTCACAGTCTTGGATGCCTGTTTCATCTCGTCCCTATTTCTGCCGTTTTATTTCCCTATTCTTTTCTGCTTTCTCTCTCATTTCCGTTCGGTGTATGTTTTCTCGTATCCTCTGTATACTTTATGAACTCCCGTAACGCGTACTGTCTGGAACGAGTCAAGGTCGCTAATCTTCGTTTACTACTATTTAGTACAGTCTGGAAACAGAGGGCGTTTTATGCCTGTTCTGTATAGGAAGAGCCGGCAGCTTCGTGGTCACGCAGGCTCGAGGGTCAGCTGTAGGTCTCTCTCCCAAAAACCCGGGTTTGTTCTATCGCACGAGCCGTCTCCTTTCTCGGAAGGACCAGCAGCTGCCATGTAGCAGCCCCAGCAGCACAGATGAACCTCGCTGGGCGGCACCGCAGACACGGCCCCCACCCCCAGCCGGACAGACACCTCAGGACTCGCAAGGCTGATCTAAGGTAGAGCTTCTAGAAGTCCCCAGGGCCCCACCCCAGATCTACTGGGTCGGGAACTCCCAGAGTGGGGCCCAGCACCTGCTGATGGGATCTTGACTTTGAGAACCTTCAGAATATTTATTTTGGAAAACAGTAGTTTTACTGATAGGGTTTTTTTTAAAGATAACAGACCCTTCGTGTCCGTGTACATTTGAAATCGCTTGGTAAGGATTCCGTGTTGATACATAGCTTCAGGGAAATCTCGAGTGTGTGAAAAGGGGAATTTTTATAAAGAAAAATGATCTAAACTATTCCTTTTCTCCAGTATTCCTCCAAACTACTGTTCCCTGTTTCCTTCGGAGACATAAATGCTGGGTTTTTAAATGTTTATTTGTTGGTTGCTTTTGTTAATTACCGCATTCTTTCTTTCTTCCAAGGGGACTTTTTTAGTTTTTTTTTTTCCCCAGCCTGTAATTTCCGTAATTATAAAGAAAGTTAGCCTGTAAGTAGAAAGTTTATAATGTCTTTACCAAAGAGATTCTACCTTCTCGAGATACCGAGGGGGATCATTTTGGTTGTAATGCTCCTTCCTGCTCCCATGAGGGACCCCGTCGCTTTAACCTTCACCTCGCTCCTGATCCTCTTCTGCCCCGAAGCCGCCGGGCTCCTGAGGTCCCCCGTGACCGCACAGGGCGTGAAGAGGCTGCTTCTGAGCTGTGTCAGGGACATTCACTTAATGGAGAGTATCAAGCGGGCTGGCTTATTATTAATTCTTTCCTTTCTTGCTGGTGCTGTGAGGCTTCAGAAATGTAAAGAGCCTCTATAGTGGCTTGGCTTTGAGAAGTAGAGAAGTGAGGGGGCGTGTCTCAAATGCATAAACCAAAGGCACGTGCTTTCTTCCCGACTGTTCCGATCAGACCAAGACAGAAGGCTGCGTTTTTCTTCACGGTGACTTTCTTCATTCCCAGAACCGAGTATGGGACGCTGCTTGCAGACTTCGAATCTCTTCCAAGACACGGGCTGCCCGGTAATTACCCACGGGGTGGTGAGGCCGCGGTTGCCTGGCCTCGGATCTCAGCTGGGACTGGGATTCCCCTCTGGGCAAATCCGGGCGATTCTTGGGTGGATTCTCGGGTGGTGGTTTCACAGGAGTGTGTCAGTCGGTTTGTCCTGGACCTAGTGTCCCATCCGTCCTCAAGGTATCCCTGTATTTCAAGTTGGTGTGCCTGAAGGGCCACCCCTGCCCACCTCTGTGACCGAGGTTACTGGAGTCACCCCGTGCGTCACGCCGCGCTGGGTCCCGGCGTGCGCAGGGACAGCCGTGTCCGCCGCCACCTCCCCCAGAGGGCTGCGTCCTCCGGGCAGAAGTTCTCGGACCCAGAGTGACCATGATCCTCGGATCAAAGTCAGAGTGGGTCCGTCTTTTTGTCGTTTTTCCCAATTGGAAATCACAAAGTTATTTTTGAAATACGGTGATCGCGGCGAGCCCTCCCCTTACAGCTTCTTGTCCACGTGGGGGTGAGGCGCAGGGCTCAGTTGTCTTGTCTCTAGGGGGCTCGTCCTCCGAGCGGGGAGTCTCTGGAGTGTAGGAAGTTTGGTAAGTTACAGCGGAAGGAAAGCTGCTCCCGGGGAGGGAGGTCCCCCGGTCTCTGTGCCCCAGGCTTTCTGACTAGCTGTTCGCTGACATTCGACATCTCAGCCCCCACCTGAGATGCCTACTGCGCCTGGAAGTCTGCGTGCTGGGACTGGAAAGCAGCAGAGCCTCTGTGGCTTCCCGCTCAGCGAGGGAAGGCGTCCTTCTGGGCCTCGGTGAGCCTGGCCTCTTGGTGCCCTCTGTAAATAAATAGTACTTCTGTCCCTGTCCCCTTCGAGCGTTGGGTACTGCCGGTCGGGGGTGGCGGATTCCACTCCACTTCTGCAGTCTGAGGTTACTTGTGTTCAGGGTGGGTTTCGGGGCAGTTGGTTAGGTGTCTGATTCGTGACCTCGGATCAGATCATGATCTCACAGTTCGTGGGTTCCAGCCCCACGTGGGGCTCTGCAGTGACGGCGCGGAGCCTGCTTGGGATTCTGTCTCTCCTGCTCTCTGCCCCTCACGCACGTGCGTGCTCTCTCCCTCTCTCTTTCAAAATAAATAAAATTAAAAACTCAGGTTTTTCGAGGAGATCTAAGTATCTGACGGATGTTTGGAAGACACTTCGTAGCTCGCACCCTGCTTTGGGGAGCCACCTCCTTTCTCCCCTCTTTACTCTTCATAATAGTTTTAAATTATATGTATAATGCTATTTATCTATGATTCTGCAACATTTCATAAGGTAATAAAAATGTAGGAAATTATTGAATTCTGACACACTGTAATCAATAAATCTATACTGATACAGATGACGCACCATTTATTTTTGGAAGGAAGTGACCGATGACAGTTCATTATTGTCCAGATTGTTTTCCTTTAACCAATGCTAAGAGGATTGAGGTCTGTTTGTTTTTAATTTTTTTTATGTCCCACCCTTCCCCCGAGGTAGACCTTAAGGATGATGTGTGCATTAATGAAATGCCAGGTGGTTGAGCTGAAATTAACCTTCCTCTGTTTGATCAAAAGAAAATGTTGGCCTCATCCACACTACACAGGAAAACAGTGAGTGCAGGTACTTTGCTACAGACACTTATTTCACTGTTAAAACAAAATGCTTTGCGCTGGACTGATTTGCGGGAGAGCTAGACAGAGCTTTAGACTTGGTGAGGTGAGGACTCCTTCCAGCTGATTCTGGAAGAGCCCTGCTTTTTGTCCTGTCTCCCCAAGACTTCCTTCACTCTTCACCCTTTCTACTCAGAAGACTCGCTCTCAGTGCGTGGAAGGGTCCTACACCATAGCTCTTTCTCTGGGCGGCGGGCATCATGCTTTTCGTGAGATTATTTCACCTTTTCCCTCTCGGTATCAAAATGACAGGTTGTCAAGTGTACATTTCTCTAAGAATTTTCAGTAGAAGAAAACTTTCTTTTCCCAATATGCTCTGCACATGCGTCCTGCCGGGCTAGTCATGGCGGTCGGGACGGAGCGTTCTCAGGGCGGGGCGCAGGATGAGATCTAGAACAAAGCATGACAAGGAAAGACTTCCTTCACAAACAGATGCCGTTGGCCGTGGATTCTAGACAGGACACCAGAAGGACAAGCAACAAAACAAAAAGTAGATAAATTGGACCACATCAAAAGGAAGAACTTTTGTGTGTTAAGGGGACACTATCAAGCACGGGAAGAGGCAACCTACAGAGTGGGAGGAGCTACTTGGAAATCTGATAAAGGTTTAATATCCAGAAAAGATACAAAGAACCCCTAGCACGCCACAATAAAAAGACAGAGAACTCAGTTAAAAAATTATTAAAGGACTTGGGTAGATATTTCTCTAAAGAAGACAGACGAATGCCTATAAGCACATGAAAAGATGCTCGTCACTAGTCAATAGTCATTAGGAAAACGCAAATCAGAATTAGAACGAGATACCATCTCACATCCGCTGCATTGAGTACAATCAGAAAAATGGGAAGGTTGTGTTGGTGAGGATGGGGAGAACTTAGGACCCTTGTGTGCTGCCGGTGGGAATATGAAACAGTGCAGTCACAGGGGCAGACAGTTCGGCGGTTCTTCAGAAGCTCAACACGGAAGTACCACGTGATCCAGCAATTGCGCTCCTAGGCACGTGTCCAGAGGAGCCCTAGCCAGGTTGCAGAACAAATAGTTGGATGTTCATGTTCCACCAGCATTACTCACAGCAGCCAGGGGTCAAAACACCCCAGGGGTCCATCGACGGATGAATGGATAAACAAAATTGCACACGTATATATGCAATTGGATATTATTCAGCCTTAAAAAGGACATTCTGACACCTGCTACAACATGGCTGAATCTTGAAGACATTATACCAGATAACAAAAGGATGAATATTGTATGATTGCGCTTATACAGATTAGCCAGCAAATTTATTGAGACAGAAAGTAGAACAGGTTACCATGGGGTGAGGGGGGGGGAGAGAATAGGAAATTAGTATTTAATAGTTGCAGAGTTTCCGTTCCGGGTGCTGAAACAGTTGTGAAACTAAGTCATGGTGATGGTCACACAACACTGAACGTAAGGACCGCCATTGAAGTGTACACTGAAAAATGGGGGCGCCTGGATGGCTTAGTTGGTTGAGCATCTGATGATTTTGGCTCAGGTCGTGATCCCAGGGTGGTGTGATCAAGCCCTGAGTTGGACTCCTGCTGAGGGTAGAGCCTGCTTAAGATTCTCTCTCTCCGTCCGCCGTTTTCCCCTGTCCCGTGCTCTCTGTCTCTGTCTCTCTAAAATAAAACAAAACCAAAAACGCAACCAAACCAAACAAACAGATGGTTAAAATGGCAAATTCTGTTATGTATTTTTTTACCACAATTGAAAAAAATATAGCACAAACCATTGAATTGCATACTTTAAACGAGTTAGTTATATGGCATGTGGATTATATTTCAATATAACTGTTAAGATAAAACCCAAATAATATGGGTAGTTCGATGGACCGAGCTGAGTTTAAGACCCTCAGCCATGGAGGAAGACTGACGATACGCTCGTGTCTGTCATGGAAAGCCTGACCCCCACCAACCCCACTCTTGGTCTTCCCCGTTCAGCCCCACTTCCTGGGCAGTACGGGCGGTGGGAAGCTTTTTGCTAAATCTTCATCCAGATAAAGGCTTCAGAGATCTACCTGGAGAAATTTCGATTCCATCCAAACACCTACGTCCCTTAATTATTTATTCACCAGAAGGCAGGGGGAAGGCGAGGGGACAGGTCTGTATGGTTCCTGCAGGTCATTATACGTTAAACTGTATGGAATGACTAAAATTCGTAATTACAGCTTACAGAATGTTCCAATCGCTGTTGAAATAGCCATGTTGGTTTCCCTGCTTTTAAACTGAAGTTATGAAGGTTTCACGGAACGTGAAGTGGTTTGGGATGATGAGTGTTTCATGTACAATCCTTCCTAATTGCGAATGAGTTCTTTATATAGACAGTGGGGTTTAATTGAAACCAAAATGAAACTAGTACAGTAAAAACGATTTAATATGATAACAATTTATTCTTGTTAGTTTTTAAATTGAAAGTGATTGCTGCTCCTCAGCTGATTAAAATTCTCAAGTGTGCTTCAATTAAGAGAAACCTCGTACCTCCAAACTAGGCTAATTGAAAGTAGTTTTTGATATTTCTTCATGCTTTACTTGGACAGTTTATAGATTAATTTATATCTAATTAAGAAAATAAAAGGTTTCAATTTGAATGTGTCATTCAAATGACGCATTTTCTGGCTTCACGAAGGCAGGACTGTGATGTTTCCGAACCCCAGGTTGGTGGAAAATTTGGTGGCAACAGTTTTCTGTGGAACCTCATGTGCTGTTAAGGTCACACTTCGGGTAGCACGGAGCCTTCTGGAATTCTCCCAGTTCTGTTTTCACGTTGTTACCTAAGGGGAGCAAGGAACACACACTAGGTCGCGGGCCCTTTGTAATTAAGTTTCTCTGTGTTCTAGCTGATTCGGTCCTCTGTCTGTCTGTCTGTCTCTCTCCCTTGCTGCACAGCCTAACTTTTCGACTCTTAGGAACTCTGCAAAAGTTCTCTCCACAGTTACTCATCACGCCCTCCCACACCATCTACCCACTTGCACATCAAAAATCCTGAAATAGGGTAAAGTCATTTATCTCTGTCTTTAAAAAACCACATACACACACACACACACACAGGCACACCATGACAGTCGTGGTATCAGGGATTCTAATTGCGACAAAAGTCTGGGCCTTTTAAACACAGAGGCCGGCTGCCTTCAGTTAAGTTAAGGGCTCATTTCAGTCTCCGGGTTTTTTTCTAAGTCTAGCACTTGGTATTCGGAGCCTTGCAATTCTTGGTACCGCGAGGAAGATGGAATTGCAAAATCTCTGTAGTCGGTGATTCTGGAGGTTTAGGCCAGTGTAGTCGATTAGTGGATTTCACCACCTTTTTAAAGCACCGCACTTGAAAAAAATAAATGAACCATTTTGGATAGAAACCTTTTAAATTTTGCTTAAAAAATGTCGTGTGTTATGGTGACTTCCAAGTCGGAGCAGACTGGTATCGCTCACCCTTTTCTGGGTAGAAATTAATGGAAATCCTGTGGCCGACCGTCTGTCCTAAACATTGTGCCTGGATTCCTGTAGTTACGCCTCCGTGGGTTCGGGTGAGGGGCTGACCGGTGCTTTCGGTGAATGTATAAGGAAAACAGACGTCGGATTACATCACGTGCGCTCCGCACGCGGAGAGAACCCGGGCAGAGCTGATCCCAGGGTGCTGTCATCCTCTTCTCTCTAGACTAGTCTCTTCAATTCTGGTGATTTACGGTTTTCATCACTTACGGCCGTTTTTGCTTTTTATGTTGACGGACCTTGGCATTGGCCTCTACTCCAGATCGGCAAGCTTTAGCGCCGCGTAGGAAGCAAGGAGAATAAACTCTCTAAGTGAAAGACTGAGAGGCCACCGTGTTAGTGAGCTGCAGCCGCCGAACCCTGGGGGTTCTTCCGTGCCGTGTTCCCAGCTACCATCCTTCTTTAAGTACGCTTAAAACGTTTTAGTAATTCTGTGCCGCTTTTAAAAGCTTATGTTTCTAATGTGCTTTCTGTGATAACATTTCAAGCATTTGCTTTTCTTTAATGTTTATTTATTTTTGAGAGAGAGCGAGGAAAGGGAGAGGGGCAGAGAGAGAGGGACAGAGAATCGGAAGCAGGCTCGGTGCGGTCAGCGCAGAGCCGGACGCCGGGCTCGAACTCACGAACTGTGAGATCGTGACCTGAGCTGAAGCCCGACGCTCACCCCACTGAGTCCCCCAGGCGCCCCCAGGCATTTCTGTTTTGCAAGTGTTTAGATTTTTCCGGTTTCCTCTCTCTATCCCTCCCTCCTCCTCTCTGCACTTCCTGTGTCGTAGGTTAGAAGGCATAGGGCATGAGAGGCCAGCCGATTATAAAGAAATTTCTTCATTTGCAGGGTTTCTCTCTGGCATAAACTTTTCAGCAGCAGCTGGTTCCGCTGTGCGCGCGCGCGTGTGCACACTTGCGTGGGTTTTACCATGCGGATTTTATTAGGCGTTTTAGGGCAGAGAGGAAGCGTGCTAGTTCGGGCCGTCCAGGCAACAGAACCAGCGCCAGGCAGAGGTCAGAGCCAGCTGCGGGTGTGTGAGTACAGAGAGACGGAGACCGAGGGGGAGACTCGTTTTGAGGAGTTGGCTCGCGTGGCCGCGGGGTCGGCAAATCCGCAGTTTGTCCGGCAGCCTGGAAATTCGGGCGCGGCCTGGTGTCTGCGGTCTCGGGGTCCCGATCTTGCAGGGCCGCAGGCTGGAAACTCGGGCGAGGTTTCTGCGTTGCTGCCTTGAGGAGAGCTCCTTCTCGGGGGAAACCCCCGTCTTTGCTCTGGAGGCCTTTGCCTGATGGGACGAGGCCCACCACGTTTACGGACGGTCCCCTGCTTTCCCCAGAGTCCCCTGCTTGCGGTGTTCATCACGGCTAAAAAGTACCTTCGCGGCAGCTGCTAGCCTGCTGTTTGACGAGACAGCCGGGCACCACGGCCTCGTCCTCACAGGAGGAAGGACGAGTTTGGGAAAATAGCCTGTCGGTTGGCAGCAGTGGGTGTGACAGGAAAGGAGCGGAGGCCTCTCTGTGTCTGGGACTCGGTCGTTGTCAGCCTCCCACACTCCTTCGCTGACGAGCGTCCGTGCAGGTGTTTTCAATGTCGGAGGAATCCCCTTGGACCTTCCGGGTCGTATATTGCGAGCAGTTCGTACCCTGAGAAGCTTGGTCCCGTTTTAAGCTCGGATTTGGTGCGTGATACTTGGCCGAATATCAGTTCCAGCTTTTAACTTTCCAGCTCTCTCAATGTTCTCAGTTTGCGCCGCGGTGTCGTTTTCGTCAGCAGCGGACACGTTTGGTCCCGGTTTCTTCTCAAATATTTAGGACCACGGACAGAATAGGAATCGGAGCTGAGGATAAAGCTGTGAGCGGTTGGGTCTCACTCGACCGTTTTGGTCCTCATAGACGTGTGTTCTAGAAGCCCAGATGGAGTCCGGAGTGTCCTCGACGCGTCGGTGAAACTTACCACCGTGTGAGATCATGTCTCTCCCCCCTCTTCCTCTGCCGTTGGCCACCCCGCCTCAAACCTTGTCCCTTCTTTTCCTGAGACGTGTCCTCGCTTCCTTTGGCCTCCAATAGCTCCGCTCCACACTGGGCCGGCTCCCGGGCCGGTCCTGCCGAGGGCATGGCCACGGCTGCCACCCTGCGCGGGTTACGGGCTCTCGGGCGTGTTCATGACACCGGGAAGTGCAAAGCCAGTCAGCCGTCGCCCCGGGTTTAAAGCGTCACGAGCCGCCTCACTTGAGCACTTACAAGAACTACCTCCTCTTCCATTTCGACTCCCCATCCTCACCTCTGCATATCCGCGCGCCGCTGGGGTGGCGTCAGGGCGGGAGAGGAGACACCAAAGAAGACAAAAAGCTGCTTTATTTGGTGTCCGTATTCCACGGACACAGAGACGGTCTGTGGTATTAAAAAGAAAAAAAAGCGTCGTGGCCCTGAATCCTGAGCCAATGTCTTGAAAGCAGAGAATGAGAATCGCCAGGAAACGGCGCGACCAACGGCGACGCGCGAAGGGCTGCGAGCAGGGGAAGATCGCGGTGCGTTGTAGCTTTTCACCACGTTGGGACGGTAGCTCGGCGCACGCTGAGGCCTTGCGATGGTAGGGATGGAGCTCGGCTCGGGCGCTTACCGACTACCCTCCAGCCTCCCCGCCGTCCAGGGAGGACTGACGCCGCTCCGCACCCAGTGCCGCAGCTCGTCCGGGCCCCCGGCTTCGCCCGGTCCTCGAGCCGGTTCTGCCCCTGAGCAGTACCGTGCACGTCGCTCCCCCGCCACGCAGGGCACGGCCCACAGCCCCGACGGCGCTCAGAGGTTCTTCCGGCTGCTGCCCGCGGCGCGTCGCTTTCCTCCTTTGTGTTCTTCGATGCTTATCCAGGCCGCGCCGTCTTTCACGCTTCATCAGAGCGTTTGCGCTGCCGGCCAGGACGCTCCTGTGAACAAGGCTGTTACAGGAGGAGGGGAGGCCGGTACAGATCCCCACGGTCAGGACTGAATCTGGGGAGGACAAGGGGCAGGGCTGACTCACGGGCCATACAGCCTGAGGGGTCCTGAACCCCCTCTTTGTGGAGAAGACCCACGCGCTTCTCGGATCTTCTGGCTCAAGGGACTTTGTCCCCCTCTCTGTCCCTGGCCCTTCCTTCACAAGAGACCACCTTCTCCTCCAGGAAGGCAGGCTACGCGCATGTCACCGCAGCCGGTCTTGTGTCTGACGCTGAGCTGAGCCGCTGTGGCCTGAGGAGGCGGAGGGAACCCAGATGGGGAGCCCAGGACCGGCCGCGGAGAATCCTCAGGGCCTTTTCTGTGTCCGCGGAACCGGCGGGTTTCGGGCCTGCCGCGGGCTCTGGGATTCAGACTCAAGGGCTGCTATCAGGGCGAATTCTGCCCCAGGGTCTTTTCTGTCTGTGTAACTTCTAAGTGACACTCTGTCATGCCGTCCTAGAGCGAGGAGACCTCCAGATTACCACCGTTGTGTTGGTCCGGGAGGTTTTCGTACGTGCTAGCGTGACCGATGTAGCAAATACACACCTCGTGTCCGTACATACCTATGTGTTATCAGAAAGGCAGGCTCGGCGTGTCCTTCTGATTATTTTTTTGGTCACTTTTCTAACAATTAATATATGTAATTTATTTCAGGGAAAAACAGCCTTAATTTCTGCATGATTATTCCACCGTTGACATTTTGCTTCCCTACTGAGAATTGTGCAAATACACGTGGGTTCTAAAGGCAGAAGGGCAGTGGCGTTTATTCTTTATTCTCTCTTGGTTTTGCGGGGCGCCTGGGTGGCTCAGTCGGTTGAACGTCTGACTCTTGATTTTGGCTCAGGTCGTGATCTCATGGTTTGTGAGTTTGAGCCCTGCGTTGGGCTCCACACTGACAGCACAGAGCCTGCTTGGGATTCTCTCTCCCCCTCTCTCTGCCCCTCCCCTGCTTGTTCTCACTCTTTCTCTCAAAATAAATATAAATAAAATTTTTTAAAAAGCTGGATTTTGTGAGCAGATTTGAAAAAGAAAACTGAAGCTGGCTGTATCACAACTCTGGATTTCAGGGTGTATTTCAAAGCTGTAGTTATCAAAACAGCACGATACTGAATGGATGCATAGATCAGTGGAACAGAACAGAAAACCCAGAAATAAACCCGCAATGATATGGTCAATTAGTCTTTGATAGAGCAGGAAAGAACATCCAATGGCAAAAAGAGAGTTTCTTAAACGGTTTTGGGAAAACTGGACAGTGACATGCAAAAGAATGAAACCGGGCCACTTTCTTACACCATACAAAAAAAATAAACTCAAAATGGATTAGGACCTAAGTGTGAGACCTGAAACCATAAAAATCCTAGAAGAAACCACAGGCAGTAATGTCTCTCACATGGGCCATAGCAGAATTTTTCCAGATTGTCTCCTGAGGCAAGGGAAATGAAAGCAAAAATAAACTTGGGACCACATCAGAATAAAAAGCTTCTGCACAGCGAAGGAAACAATCAACAAAACTAAAAGGCTCAACTGCTGAATGGGAGAAGATATTTGCAAATGACGTATCTGATAAAGGGTTAGTATCCAAAGTGTATAAAGAATTTCTACAACTCAACACTTCCAAAATAAATAATCCAATTAAAACTGGTTAGAAGACATGAACAGATATTTCTCTAGAGAATACATCCAGATGGCCAAGAGACAGATGAAAAAACGCTCCATAGCACTCATCATCAGAGAAACGCATATCAAAAGTACAATGAAATACCACCTCACACCTGTCAGAATGGCTAAACTCAAAAGCACAAGAAGCAACACGTGTTGGGGAGGATGTAGAGAAATAGGAACCCTGTTGCACTGTTGTTGGGAATGCAAACTGGTGCAGACGCTGTGGAAAACAGTGTGGAGGTTCCTCAAAAAGTTAAATATAGAGCTACCCCGCGACCCAGCAATTGCACTAGTGGGTATTTACTCAAAGAATACAAAAACACGGAGTCGAAGGGATACATGAACCCAGGTGTTCATAGCAGCATTACTCACAAGAGCTAAATTATGGAAGCAACCCAGGTGTCCATCAACAGATGGATAAAGAAGGCGTGGTATAAATATACAATGGAACATTATGCGACCATAAAAAAGAATGAAATCTTGCCATTTGCAACCACATGGTTGGAGCTAGAGAGTATAATGCTAATTGAAATAAGCCAGAGAAAGACAAATACTAGATGATTTCACTCATACATGGAATTTAAATTTTTTTTAACGTTTTATTTTATTTTTGAGAGACATAGAGCGTGAGCAGGGGAAGGGCAGAGAGAGAGGGAGACACAGAATCGGAAGCAGGCTCCTGGCTCTGATGAGCCATTAGCACAGAGCCCGATGCGGGGCTCGAACTTACAGACCGCGAGATCATGACCTGAGCCAAAGTCGGCCGCCCAAACGACTGAGCCACCCAGGCGCCCCTCATACATGGAATTTAAGAAACAAATGAACAAAGGAAAAAAGAGAGAAACCAAAAAAACTGACTCTTAAACTATAGAGAAGACACTGATGGTTACCCGAGGGGAGGTTGGAGAGGGGCATGGGGGAACTTAAGTGATGGAGATTAAAGAGTACGCTTATCCTGATGAGCACTGAGTAACGTACGAAAGTGTTGGATCGCTATATTGTATGCCCGAAACTAACATAACGGTGTATATTAACTCTATTGGAATTAAAAAAAAAAAGATTGGTTTTGTGTTTGGCTGACCCTTACCTTGGCTAAAGCTCTTGCCCTAGTCTCATCTGTACCGGTCGGCTGATCAGTGGGTCCTGGCTGGCCTGGGACCTTCCCAGTTTTAGCTCAGAGCATCCTTTTCTGGAAAACCAAGCGGGAGGGCTGTTCCTTGGTATCAGACTTGCCAAGGGGCAGTGCCGCAGGCTCCCGTTCCCCCTCTCCCCTCCCCACTTTAGTACCGAGGGCCGATGGGCGATTAGATGTAGTCGTTCCTATGGAATCGGGGAAGTGTGGCCTTGCGGTAGATGCTGTGATTCCTAAAGCTGAGCCTTCCCGAAGTCGAGGCTCTGCTTTCTTCAGTGCTTTGCCTTTGCAAGGGGTCGGGAAGGGACTCTTCCTTCTCCCGGAAACTTTACCCCTTCAGGCTTTTGCTGCGCTTGAACCAGTCGGTTTGATGCAAATGTCACCACACTTGGGAAAGGGTCGACAGTGCATTTGAGAAAGGGACAGTCTTTCATTATTACAAATACTTCTAGTAGGAAGATACGGTTTCTTGAAGCCACGCCCTTTGTTTTGATTCTAGGCATCTAATACAAGAACAGCCCTGGCCCGTTCTGCATCCTTGCTAACGATCTGCCAGTATTATTAAAAAATAAAATGTTTTCAGTGGCGTACACAGAAAAATCGGTCTCTTCTCCAGTATCTGCGTAGCGTCGTGAAGTTTTTGTGAAAACACGGGGCTGCGCAATATCACGCACGCCTTTTCCTTTGTTGTTGCGGAATCCACTGTCTGACTTGTGGACCAAACCGTAGTAGTGCGTTTTGTATTCTTGGACTCCGGAGAAACTGATCGTAATACGTCGTCTATTAACGAAGTTCATTTGTGCTAGAAGGAAGCTAATCTTCGGACATGCAGTGGCTGTGTAATGATTTGCCGGTGGGACATGAATTTGTGCTTGTAGCAGCGACGTTGGCTCGTCTCTTCCGGGTGTATCACCTGTGGGTTGTAATAGCTGCTAACACAGGGAAACTTCAGAAACCTCCACAGAAGATCCGCCCCCTTTAGGCCGACTGCCTGAAGAAAATGCTTCTCTTAAAGGAGCGAGACCACTTGGGGAAGAAATGGAATTCGCTTTTATAGAGTGTTTACTGTGACTGCTGAGGAGTTGCTGGTTTCCTGAAATCACGCGTGGCCGTTGAAGGCTGCTCCCTGGGACCTTATGCGGTCTCCTTGCTGCCCGCGGTTAGGGGAGTGTGGCCCCTTTGAGACTGGGCTTGGGACTGAAGACAGCACTTATTTTCAGAATAATTCTATAAATTTGTTCTCGACGGGGTCTTGGGTAAGCAAAGCAGACCTACCAGCCCCTGCTTGCGTTTCCTTCTGTTCACTTGCGTCCCGTGTCGTGTGGGAAGGGACAGATAACACACAGCTGCCCTGGAAGTGGCCTTGCGTGCCGTTGGAAAGACGAACAGAGGAAATGAAGTTCAGCCAACTGACTAGAAAGCCAGTGTTTCCAAACTGCAAATCAGGCATAAAACCAAAGGAAGAAAATTGAATTTCGTGGGCAAAATCCAGGATTTTAAAATCTAATGTGAATCAATGAAAATAGCTTTTGCTTTATTTCCCTCCGCTTTGGTCTTCGGGGTGTGATTCATACATTCCCCTGCGATGGTGCAAACCCAGGGGTTAGGTCACAGGAACCTGAAAGTGAAAGTGACCACAAACGGGGGAAGCGGGGTAAGCGCAGGCAGAGGACCCGGAGGGAGGGGCTGAGCACCAGCAGCAGCGATGTGAAAACACACTTGAGTTTTAAGAAAAGAAACGGAGTGTTAGGTAACCTGATAAAATTAACCTAAACTGAATGAAGTCTTGTTATTCTGCACAAAATAATACTTTGCTAAAAGGAGTTTTAAAAGAAAACTTTTAAGTATCGTACGTAAAAGAATATCAGACTCACAAATCTAATGCCTTATCGTTGTTGTTTGTTTTAGTTCTTCCTTTATAAAGCCAGCAGAGTGGTGATATCTCGCGGCTGTCATCAGAGCCTGTTCGTCTCTGCCTCTTGCTTCTGTGCGTCACATAAGGAAGATTTCCAGACTTCTCTTCCGCACTTCGGTGTTGGAAATGTTCAGCAGGAGTTTGTTGCGAGTGTCTGAATAAAACGTGATTTTAGGAAACGTGACACGTACAATGATAGGTTTCCCCTGATTGAGGTGACAGTGAGCTGCCTTATCAAATTTGCTTCATCTTAAAATAACGAATGGGATGGCACTATTTATTTTCTATGTGTTTTTGCAGATTCTGTCCAATGGATTTAATATTTCGCTTAGATTCCTGTTTTATCCCATCCTTTTCAATGAGCAGCTCCCACACTTAGCGTTCCTTATTCCTGTTGCATCAGCGGAGTCACTGAGTCCGCACAGGGGTTTCAACATTTTCTCCAGTCCAGTTCACTTAATTCGGATAGTTGCTGAATCCTCCGGGAGGATTCCGAAGGACTCCAGTCCAGTTTATTTAATTCGGATTACTGAATCCTCCAGTAGGAAGAGAATCCACCTCATCCAGTGGTTGGAAATCGAACGGTGGACAGAATAGGACAAGTCTCGGTTCTAGAGAGAGTACCAGAGAACCCCCGATACGGCTCGGCGGCGTGGTGGGCTGGGGGAAACCCCACTGGAATTGGTCACAGTGAGGCTTGAGAGAGAAGGAGGAGTTAACCAGGCGGTTGGGGCGGAGGTGGGTTAGGAGGGAGGGTGTCCTGCAAGAGTCAAGGCCAGGCGTGAGACGCACCCACCACCTGTCCGGGAGGCCCCGGTGCTCGGAGTCCCTAGCAGGAGCCGAGTGGTGGGGGTGCAGCTGAAGAGGCGACAGGGGGTCAGATGTTGAGAAGCCGTATTGCCAGGTGTTTATTTACTTTTGTTTGTACCAGAGACGCACTTGACTTTTAAATTTTTATTCAATTTATTTGAGCTAAAAAAGTCCACAAAAAGCAGGTCGCTCATTTCCTATCCCTACCCCTCTGCCTGTTGCAACCTCCAGTCTGTTCTCTGTATCTACGAGTGTGTATTTTTTGACGATTCTTCATCTGAGGAGAGACCTTCTTGGGTTTCTCTTTCTCTGACTTCTCTGAGCATAAGGCCCTCGAGATCCATCCGTATGACTGCAAATGGCAAAATACCTTTTTTTTTTAAGAGCGAGTAATATTCCATTGTCCATATGTACCACAACTTCTCTCTCTCTTCACCCATCAGTGGACACTCGGGTCCCTCCGTGTCTTGGCTGCTGTAAATATTGTTGCAGCGATCATGGGGGTGCAGATATATTTTTCATTTTCTTTTGACAAAAACCCAGAAGTAGAATTTCTGTATCATATGGTAGTTCTATCTTTAATCTTTTAAGAGGTGGTATTGTTAAATTTATTTATTTATTTTGAGAGAGAGAGAGAGAGAGAGAGAACATGAGCAGGGAGAGGCAGAGGGAGAGGGAGGGAGAGAACCCAGGCAGGCTCCACGCCGTCAGCACAGAGCCCGCCGCGGGATTTGTCTCCCAAACCGTGAGATCATAGATCAGGAGTCAGATGCTTAACTGACTGAGCCACCCAGGCGCCCCTACTTTTAATTTTTTGAGGAATTTCCCTACTGTCTTCCATACTGGTTCCCGCAAAGGCTTTTTTTCCCTCTCTCTAGATCATCCGCAACAGGTGTTATTTCTCGTCTTCTTGGTAATAGCCGTTCTGACAAGTGCGAGGTAATATCTCTTTGTGGTTTTGATTTGCGTTTCCCTGGTGGTTAGTGAGGTCGAGCATCTTTTCGTGTATCTGTTGCCCGTCTGTCTATCTTTGGAAAATGTTCATTCAGATCTTCTGCCCACTTATTAATCAGATTGTTTTGCTGTTGAGTTGTAGGAGTTCTTTATATATTTGAGATATTAACCCCTTATAGAATATATGATTTGCAAATATTTTTTCCCATTCGATAGGTTGCCTTTTCATTTTCTTGATGGTTTCCTGCCAGTGCAGAACTGCTTTAGTATACAGTCCCGCTTGTTGATCTTTGCTTTTGTTGCCTTGCTTTTGTGTCAGATTAAAAAACCCTCACTGAGGCTAACGGCAAGGGGCTTGCCACCTGTGTTTTCTTCTAGGAGTTTTATGGTTTTAGGTCTCACGTTCAAGTCCTTAATCCATCTCGAGTTAAGTTTTGTGTATGAGGTAAGATAGTGTTCTAGTTTCATTCTATCGCGTCTGTGAGGCTGTCCGATTTTCCCAACACCGTGTAATGGAGAGACTGTCTTTTCCCCATTGTGTATTCGTGGCTCCTTTGTCACGAGTCAGTGGACTCTATGTGCATGGGTTTGTTAATGGAAGCTCTGTTCTGTTCCATTGATACATGTGTCTGTCTTGATACTAGTACCGTAGTGTGTTAATTACTACGGCTTTGAGATATAGTTTGAAATACAAGGGGTGAGATGTCTCCAGCTTTGTTCTTCATCCTCAAGGTTGCTTTGGTTCTTTCGGGTCTTTTGTGGATCTGTACAAATTTCAGGACTGTTCTCCTTTTGGGAAAAATACTCTTGGGGTTTCGATGGAGATTACGTTGAGTCTGTATATTGCTTCGGGTAGTATGGACGTTTTAACAATATTAACTTTTCTCACCTGCGAACACAGAATATCTTTCCAGTTATTTGTATTCTCTTCCGTTCCATTCACCGATGTCATGTAGTTTTCAGTATGCAGGTCTTTTGGCTGCTTGGTTAACTTTATTTGGTATTTTATTCTTTTTGATGCAATGGTAAATGGGCTCGTTTTCTTAATCTCTGATAGTTTTTTATCAGTGTAGAGAAACACGCCGATAATCGTATTTTGATTTTGTATCCTGCTCCTTCACTGAATTCCTTTATTAGTTCTAATGGGTTTTTGATGGAGTCTTAGGATTTTCTGTGTGTAACAGTACATCATCAGCAAATAGCGACAGTTTTACTTCTTCCTTTCCAACTCGGGTGCTTTTTACTTCTTCGTCTTGCCCAACTGCTCTGGCTGGGACTTCCAATACCGCGGACATCCTTGTGTGTTCCTGGCCTTAGAGTGTGATGTCCGCTGTGGGCTTGTGGTATGCTGACTTTATTGTGTTGAGGTACGTTTCCTCTGTATCCACTTTGTTGAATTTTCTCACATGCTCTTTCTACATCTATTGAGATGATCTTATGATTTTCATCCTTCGTTTTGTTATCGTGGGGTATCGCAATGACCGATCTGTGGATTTTCTTTAAATGTTTATTTTTGAGAGAAATAGAGAGAGAGAGCATCAAGGAGGGGCCGAGAGAGAGGGAGACAGAGGATCTGAAGTGGGTTCTGAACTGACAGCAAAGAGTCTGACACGAGGCTCAAACTCCTGAACCGTGAGATCATGACCTGAGCTGAAGTTGGACGCGGAACTGACTGAGCCACCCAGGCGCCCCTGGATTGTTATTAATTCTTGAATGTTAGATAGAATCTGCCATCGTAGTCTTCTGGTTGTGGGCTTTTGTTTGTTGGGAGGTTTTTGGTTACTGTTTCAGTCTTCTTGCTAGTTCACATTTTCTGTTTCATCATCACTCGGTTTAGTAGGTTGTACGTTTCTAGGGATTTATCTATTTCTTCTAGGTTGTCCAATTTGTTGGCATAGGATTTCTTATATTTGTCTATTATGCCCCTTTGTATTTCTTTTGTATCAGTTGTAATATCTCTTTCATTTCTGATTTTATTTGAGTACTCTGTTTTTTTCTTGGTGAGTTTAGTTAAAGGTATACCAAATTTGTTTATGTTTTCAACGAAACAACTATTTCATTGATCAGTTTTGTTTTTTGTTTTTTTTGGGTTTTTTTTAGTGTCTATTTTTGAGAGAGACAGAGCGCAAGATGGGGAGGGGCAGAGAGAGAGGGAGACACAGAATCCGAAGCAGGCTCCAGGCTCCGAGCTGTCAGCACAGAGCCCGACGCGGGGCTTGAACTCACGGTCTGTGAGATCATGACCTGAGACGAAGTTGGACACTCAACCAACTGAGCCACCCAGGCGCCCCACTTCTGTTGTCTTTTTAATCTCCATTCAATTTATTGCTGCTGTAGTCTTTGTTATTTTCTTTCTTCTACTAACTTTGGGCTTCCTTTCAACAGTTTTGGCTTCATCTTCAAGTGATGAGAATTGGCTAATGGTTTTTAAGGATAGGAGTATGAAGAGTAAAAGTAGCATTTACAAGGATTACTTGGTACTTAGGATAAATGGTTTGGAGGGGCGAAATTTAGGACCGAGTAGTTAGCAGAATGGAGAAAGAATCCAGAAGTGTGTGGGACTTACTGACGGAAGGGATGGAACAGGCGGAAACCCTTGAGCGATGTCCGTGTGCCATAATTAGCACAACTTGGGGCTTGTGGCTGCGCGTGGCAGAGTTGGGAGGGTGGCTGGGAACCCGGGAAGGCCTCCAGGTTTCGCATATGGGCATGGAGAAAGGGCTCCCGGGAGAAGGGGCCGGCCTGGGGAGGGCGATGTCGAGTTCAGTTCAAACTGAATCTGAACGTTTGTTGGGTCGAGGAGTAGAAGTAATAAGTGGGTGTTAGTAGTTAATATAGGAGTCTGAGGCTGAAGAGAGAGAAGTAAGGGCTGGAGTGTAGTTGTTAATTAAAATGTTACTATGTCTTTAACTTCTGTATTCCTGTTCCGATGAGGAACACTCACATGGACTCGTTTAGCTAATTTCACACGTCGTTGGGACAAAGAATACATTTTATTACCTCCACTTTACAGTTCTGCGGGCTTCCTCAGTGCCCACAAGTAGGAGATTTCTTAACTGTGATCAATTGAGTTATCAGTTCATTGACTTGTGAGTTGTGGAGTGCGAAACTTAAAAAAAAAAAATCCGAACACACACAAAGAATATATAACGTTCCTCTTGAAAAGACAGCTGCTGTCGGGAAACTAACATTCCCTCCTATTTCCTGGGATGCAGGGAACGGAAACAAAGTGAGAGATTTGTTTTTCAGCTGAAAGGACGCCTATATGCAGGAAAAATAAATACGAAACAGCGACTGCCTCCTAGTTAAAGAGAAAGTACCTTTTTTGTTTGGATCTTTAAATGCATTGCGTGTCGGATTTGAATGCATGTTCAGGTTTAAGCGTTGTTTCTGAGTGCAAATGGAATCGGGGACTTAGCTGATAGCTCTATGTCCTTCTGCCTGAGTGCGTGCCCTCCCGGCTAAAACGGTAAGGTTCAGTGTTTGATGTACGGGTGCCTCGTGTTTTTATGGTTATTCATGAAAGAACTATAGTGAGGTGAGTTTCTCTTGCCGGAACAGATGCTTCGCGGGCTATTTTAAGTAGTTTCTTAAAGTATGCTTTAAAAAAATTTTTTTTAATGTTTATTCATTTTTGAGAGACAGAGACAGACCGTGAGCAAGGGAGGGGCAGAGAGAGGGAGACACAGAATCCGAAGCGGGCTCCAGGCTGTGAGCCGTCAGCACAGAGCCCGATGCGGGGCTCGAACTCACAGACCGCGAGATCATGACCTGAGCTGAAGTCGGATGCTCTACCGACTGAGCCCCCCAGGCGCCCCTTAAAGTATGCTTTAAATTAGCATTCATCTCGGTGGGACTTAGTCATAAAGTTTTATTTCTTTCATCTTCTGATGTGAAGACGGTTTCCCAAGCGTCTGTGGAGGAGAGTGCCCCCCATGTTCATTTCCATGGTGGGGGTGGGGAAGGGCTGACATCGTTCAGAGAAATAGGAGAGTCACGAATATTTCACATCAAACACTACTTTCTGTTATTCTGAGAGCAACGTAAGTCTCATTCGGTCTACTTTCAGGTTCACAGTAGGTCACTTAGCATGATGTTCTTATGTGGAGAGTTGTTCCTGCTGGTATTGTTCAGCATACAGTGAATTTTGAAACCCTAAGTGACATTTGTCTTCTACCCGTTTACAATGTATGCAGCAGCACTAGGGAGAAAGGGGCTATGCGAGCCTGTAAAAGACGTAGGGAAAGACGGTATCGGGTCTTGGAAACCAGCTGAAGTTGTCCGCAGCGAAGAGTGATGATAGTGTGATTTTCTTTCTTTTTTTGAAGTGTGTATTTATTTTGAGAGAGAGGCGAGAGAGAGATGGAGACAGAAAAACTGTGTGTGCATGCACACAAGGGAGGGGCAGAGAGAAGGGTCAGAGAACCCCAAGCAGGCTCTGCGCTCGATCTCATGAACCAAGAGATCATGACCTGAGCCGAAACCAAGAGTCAGACGCTTAACCGGATGAAACAGGCAGGCGCCACAACAGAGTAATTTTTTAAACAGAATTTGGCGGGTCTTCCTTTGCTGGGGAAGAGAGTTGATTTTGAATGAAGGAGATCAAATAACCTAACCGGGGCGTGATCTTTGTACACTGCTAGTTGTATCAAACAGATGTAACTTGTTTAAGCCAAACATTGTGGCCGGTTTTCTTAGAGAAAACTGGGTTAATATTTATCGAGGATTTTCTTCCTGTTGCCTTCAAGGCAGTGGAGATCCGTGATGGCCGCACTAGTAATGCTGATAAGCCAGCCGGTGTTTGCCCAGAGACGCAGTTAGTTCCAGAGAGAAAGGATCCTAGGGCTCAGGGACGGCGGCTTCTCTCCTTCCCGCGCCCGTCCGGTGGCTGAGCTCCCCCCCTGCTGCGGCCGAAGGCCTGTGGATCGGCCGGCACTTCAGAATGTCCCATCATCCGGCCCCAGGATTCAACCCCAGCAGCGCCGGGCAGAGCCCTCGCTCGGGACTGGCAGGGCAGTGGGTGACAGCGGGTGACAGCGGGTGACACGGTGTTCTTGCTCCGCTGTGGTGGTAGCAGGGGGCCCTTAACTGACGTGTCGCCAGATGCGTGCGTCCCGAGGGTCGGGACAGGCTCCGTTACAGCGTCGTCACAAGCGCCCTGAAGGTGTCCGTGCGCCAGCACGGCGGTCCTGTGTTTCTCTTACACGCGCAGTTGGCCGCTGGACTAGGTGACAGCCTCGGAGCGTCCCACCTCTCGTGTGGTTTGCTTTGTTTTGTTTTTGCCGAGCTGGTGTGAGTTGAGACTTCGTCTCTGGCAGTGGAAAGGGTTGAGAAACAAACACTGGGATTTCATTCAGTGGAAAAGAGCGTGGTTTTAGGAGAGAGTCACAAGCAGGGCACTAACGAGGGTTAGGAGGAGTGTTGGGAGTGACTTGGACACTGACGGGGGCCCTCAGCTGTTTGTACTAGAAGACTCTTCCGTTAAAACTTGAAGTTGGAGGGGCGCCTGGGGGCCCAGGCAGGTGAACGCCGACTTCGGCTCAGGTCATGATCTTGCAGTTTGTGGATTCGAGCCCCACGTTGGACTCTGTGCTGAAGGCGTGGAGCCTGCTTGGGACTCTCTGTCCTCCCCCCACCCTGCGCCCCTCCCCTGCTGGTTCTCTCTCTCTCTCTCTCTCTTAAAATAAGTAAACTTTAATAACCGTACAAACTTGAAGTCGGACTGGCAGTCCTCCTTAGGTGAGGCAACTTAGGCCTCTTGTTAAAAGTCAGGAAAGAATTTAAGCACAGGGACTTAAACCAGAGAAAGGTTTTCTGATTCCTTGTACAGCCATCTTTATTTTATTTTATCTTTTGGCTTTACCATCTCTTTTGTAATTTTTTTTTTTTTTTGTATTTTATTTTTTTTTGGAAGGCTCCATGCCTGGCGTGCAGCCTCGTGCTGGGCTCGAATTCACGTTCTAGCAAGACCTGGGCTGAGATCAAGATTCCGATGCTTAACAGACTGAGCTACCCGGGCGCCCCTAAAGGTTAAAAAGTTTTGAGGGCCCCTTGCTCGTAAAGGACTTCTAGAAAAGCCAGGTGCGTGTGAGTTTATCAGCGCGCACAGGAGGTGCAGCCCACAGGCCAGCACCGTGTGTCAGACCCCGCGAGTTACCGTTTCTGGCAGCGAAAGCCACGCTTAGGTTACGAAGATAGCCTTTCCCAGAATGATAGAGCCAAGCTTTGACAGGACAGGCGTTGTGGCATTCTCTCCCGACGTTCACAGGGGGAAAGTTGGGGTGACCCCCTCCGTGCCTGGAGAGTCAGCCGACTCTGGCACTCACGTGGAAATAGATGCCACATACCTCAGACTCGCTCCGCGCCGCGCCTGCCCGGCCTCGGCCTTGGGGACTCGGTCTGTGAGGCAGTGTTTGAGTCACTCCGTGAGAGCTTCACTGTCCAGGCAGGCGAGGACCGGGGTGTGGGGTGTGACCCGTTCCAGCGAGAAGCTGCTCTTCCTGCTGACGGGCGTGCACGTCCTTAGGTCCTGTTGCCGGCGGGTTTCCAGAAGCGAACTTGTTCCTCCGTCTGAGTGGGAAAAATATTTTGGAAAAAAATTATGTTGCTCTATCCAGGTCGTGAAGCAAGATGTGACAAGGTAGGGACGTCTGGGTGGCTCCGTCGCTTGAGCGTCCGACTCTTGATTTCAGCTCAGGTCACGATCCCAGGGTGGTGGGACCGAGCCCCACGTCGGGCTCTGCGCTGAGCAAGGAGCCTGCTCAGAGAGTCTGTCTCTCTTTCTCTCTCCCACCCTCTCTCTCTGCCTGCCCGTCTCCCCTGCTCACTCCCTCTCTAAAATAAAACCTCAGCCAATAAAATAATTATGACAAGGTAACAACAGAATAAATGTACTTCCTACTGGAGTATCAAGAACCCTACATTGAGCCTATTAAATCCGAATGTCATTCCGATCTCCCGGGCTCCCACCGCTCGTCTGACCGTTGTTACAGCCTAAATGCCCTCGACAGTCCGAGTCAACCTGTCCTCGCTGATCGGCCAGGGCTCCTGCGGCCCCACGCGTCCTGTGTTTCAGCCGCCTCACCTCACGCCACGCCACGCCACGCCACGCCACCTCACCTCACGCCACGCCACGCCACAGACGCTCCTCTCCACGCCTGACTTACTCTTCGGTCTGTGCCGCCCTGCGTCCACTCCCGCCGTCGGCCTACCCTCAGCTTTCTCCCACCCGCTGCACCTGGGCAGGAGTCCCGTGATACTTCCGGTCTTTCTCCAGAGCATGAGGTGAGACCGCGTTTCCCCATCCCCTGCAGGCTGGTGATCACGTGACTCGCTCTGAGCAGTCAGATGTGGAAGGAGGTGAGACGTCTCTGAGAGCCAGTTCACAGTTCACCCTGTAGTCTTCCCTGCCGTGGTAGGCAAGGGTGTTGCTTGCGAGGTTTTATTCTGAGTTCTCGAGTGAGAGCCAAGTGGAGGTAAGTCACTCCGTGGGCAAGTGTAGCCAGCGCAAATAAATCCTTGGCGTTTTAAGTCACTGAGATTCTGGGATAGTTTGTTGCATCACCGAAGCTTAGCTCATCCTGACTGATGCTCACCGCTGTAGTGAGTTTCTTTTCTTCATTGATACCGTAACCATCGACAGCATTTTTGAGAATCTGCCGTGTTCCAGGCTGTGTGTCACGTGCTTTATTTGTGTTATCTCATGACCTCTTCTCAGGAGCCCTGTGCAAAGTTCTTGTCATCACCTTTAGAGAAGCCGAGGCCGGGAGCTGAAATCATCTGCACACTCGCGCTGCGTGCCTCCAGAGCCCGTGCCCCTGCTGACTGTGCCCTCCCTGACTCGCTTGTCCCCGCATTGCCCAGCGACCGGCTCGGAGCCCCTGCTGGGTGTCCAGCCCTGTCCCAGGCCTGAGGATCAAAGTGTGAATCAGCAATAGTCCCAGTCCCCAAGATGAGGGTTTTGCAGACAAAGGGAGAAATTTAAGCAAGTTAAGTACAAGGAAATGTTAACAAAAGTGATTCAGCCTACTGGGCGCTGGGAATAGGTGGTATCAAAATCTCTCTTTTTTACTGTAAGGTTTGGACAAGTTCTCACCCCCCTGCCTTCCCACCCTACCCTTCTGACTTCTTCGTTGTCATTCCTAAAAGGGGGGAACCTTCAACATTTTATTAAGCGATAAAATGCAGAAGGCTGCCTACCTGAACGTGGCGTTAACGTGGGATGCGCGAAGCCTGTAAAGTCCCTGGAAGTCAGCAGCGGCCGGTCCACGGGGGTCCTGTTCGAGTTCATTGATGCAGCGGAAGCTTCAGTGAGACGGCAGGGGAAGGAACGGCCCATTTGAGGGACAAGGAGAAGAGTTGGGTGGAGGAGGTGGCACTTGGCTGGAGTTCCTAATCAGAAGTAATTTTACTCTCGGCGGGGGTAGGAAAGGGAAGCCCATCCCAGGCTAAGGGAGATGGCGTGAACGAAATTATGGGAGATTTAGGGAACCGCGAGAGGCTTGTTATTAGAAAAATCCGGAGCGTCGGGGGGGACATGGTGGGAGACGGTGTTTTGGCAGGTGTCCTGGGCAGACCAAGTGGATTGGATTCTGCTGCACAAACCGGAAGGACCCCTGGAAGGGCTGAGTCCGTGCTGTGGCCTGCTCACCGCCTTGCTTCCTTCTTTGAGTGGAGGTTCTGGAGGTTCTGGAAGTGCGGGAGCCCATGACGAGTCGGGGGAGGGGTGGCAGGGATGCGGCGAGGTGGTCGACGGCTGCAGGGCCAGGTGACGAGGCTGAAGTTCAGGTAGAGGGGTGGGGTGGAGGGAACAGGTCAAACAGTGCTGAGGAATTAAACTCGATAAAGATGTTTGTTTATAAAATTCACAAGTGAGGGGAAGAAGGGGCCCAGGAGAGCTACCAAGCTTCGGATTTGGGGAGTGTGCGCGAGGGGTTCGTGATAAAGATTCGGAACGCAGAAAAGATTCGTTTTCTGACTGCTTTTTATTGCTGTCGACATTCCTTTTTCCTGTAGCAGTTATTCCCTTAGAAGCCTCAGCGGGGCGAGCGTGCTCAGTGTGAAAGGAGTCGTTCCCCTCCCCGTACCCGACCCTGTTGGCTTCCCCCGTTTTAAACCACGAGTGTGTGTAGTGATGGTCTTGAACAGAAATAGTACCTTTTACAGGACTTTTGTCCTTAAAATTTTTTTTTAATGTTTATTTACTTTCGATAGAGTGAGGGATGGGGGCAGAGAGAGAGGGAGACACAGAATCCGAAGCAGGCTCCAGGCTCTGAGCCATCAGCACAGAGCCCGATGCAGGGCTTGAACTCACAGACCGCGAGATGGTGACCTGAGCGGAAGTTGGACGCTTAACTAGCCGAGCCACCCAGGCGCCCCTCTTCGGTCACTTAATGACATAGGATGAGCCGCTTTCCAGCTTGTTCCGTGTAAGTGCATGGGGATGGGTCTGCTTTACTCATTAGGGGAGGAAGGCAAGTGGAACCCCTTCCCATTGGGATGTTTCTGTTTATTTCTTTATATTTGCGCTTGCGAGCGATGCTACAACAGATACGCTGTGTATCTGTCTTTGCTTCTGACGGTGTGGATACAGAGCTTTTCTTAGAGGGTAAGTTCAGCTCTATCCTGCATCGGGGAGTAGTCAGCTAATGGCCATTTAGGGGCGCACGTCACCGAGTCACTTGGGTCACTCGGGCCGGTATTCAGGAGAGAGGAGGGCTGCGGGTGTCAGATGTCAAAGCGTGAACAGCACTCGAAGCTACAGATAACGATTCACTTACTGAGAATATTTATTGAGTGCCTCTTGTGTCTCAGGTGCCAGCTTTTCTTCGGGATGTAACGGCCCCTCCCCTGCCTGAGCTTTACTGCCGAAGGAGGGAGAAGGCAATTACAGGAGTAGTTAACTTGATTTACTATCGGGGCCCGGGTGGCTCAGTCCGTTAAGTGTCCGACTTCGGCTCACTTCGTGGTCTGCTCGCTCTCTTTCAAAAATAAATATTAAAAATTTTTTTTTAATTTACTATTAAAATTTGTGATAATAGCTACAAAAGAGAAGAAATGGATGCTCGGAGGGAACGTAATTTGTAAATTCGGTGGTAGGGCCCAGCCTGGCTCTTTGTCGTACGCTCTTCTTCGCTAATCCTAACTACGATCTTCTTTACGTCCATGACCCGAGTGCCTACTTTCCGTGGACCCTAGAAGGAGCCGACTGTGGAAGGACAGGCTCCAACGCACAGACACACTCCCGGTTTGGATGCTAACTGGTGCGGTTGCATCACCTGCCTCCTCTCGCTGGGGGATACTGTTCCCTGGTTCCCTGTGCCACTTGGTATTTCTTCATTTCCCAGGAAGGAAACATTTGGGTGAAAGCTGCTTTAGAGGCCACACCTGCGGCACCGGACACGCCCTCTCTCTCTCTCCATTGCTAGGACTGTTTCTGTTTCCGGTGCCCAGTGAGCCAAAGGCTGCCACAGAGTCGCCCGTTGGAGGAGCACCGTCCACCCCCAGTCCTCACAGCTGTGCGGTGCTTCCCTGAGCCCCTGCAAATGCCTGTCATTGGAGCAGTGTGGGAGGGGCTCAGGAGAGCCTTACGAGAGGCCCGTAGCTAAGGCCTGAGCGCTTTCTTACTCAGTAGCCTTCCTACTAACGGGTGTTTGGTGTTTCCACTAGCGTCCTTTCGCCGACAGACATGGGGGTGTTAGAAGTGTCACTTTTGCTACTACATGTTACTTCTCCGATTGTATGTTTTAATCGTTTCCTGGTAACAGGGTGGGTTACCGTTGCCGTGGCCCTTATGTCACTTAAGTACAATGCGACCTTCTAATAAATATCGGGGAGTTTTGAAGGCATTTCCATGGGATGTTAGCCCATAAACCTTTGGGTACAGGTGTTTGTCCTCAGCAGGAGCCTGCCGGAGAGCCGAGATCCCTGTCCCGGACTTGCTCATGCAGACTCTGCAGACAATACGTTAAAACAAACAAACAAAAGGATCCTGTGTGTTATCAAACAGGTTTCAAGATCTATCTGAAAAGGAGGCAGTCGTAGTACCGAATTACTTTGTTCTTTTTAGCATGAAGTTTGCCTTTTACTTCTTATCTCCCTTCTTCTGAAAGTTAGCTGCTTTTGTTTGCATGTTGGAGGCGAAACAGCGTCCGATGTCACTCGCTTCGGCGTGAGTCACCTCTCAGAGCCTCGCAGTCGGGGAAGGCGCGGTTTCGGAGTGCCGGATTTTCGCAGGGTTGAACTTTGCGTCGTGAGGACGCCTTCTTTGTGAGAAAGAACACAAAGATCTCTGGCTTTTGCAAGTTGCTCAAGAACGCATCACTCAGGTTTTTCCCGGGACTTTGGAAGGAGCCCGTCCACGTGCTAGGCCGTGAGACTCGGCTTCCTGGGAAATGTTCCCCCTCCTCTAAGGTACCGTTCCTAGACTCTACAGGGACCAAAGTCACATGTATGCAGGGACATCCCAGTGATACGTTAAAAAAAGAATTTTTTTTAATGTTTATTTAGTTTTGAGAGAGAGAGACACAGAGCACGAATGGGGGAGCAGCTGAGAGAGAGAGACAGGGAGACACAGAATCCAAAGCAGGCTCCAGGCTCCTAGCGGTCAGCACAGAGCCCGACGCGGGGCTCGAACCCACGAACCGTGAGATCACGACCTGAGCTGAAGTCAGACCCTTAACCAGCTGAGCCCCCCAGGGGCCCCAACAGCGGTATGTTTGTTAACGAAGCCCCAGAGGCCAGCCGGGGGATGGTGCGGGCTCGCTTCCTCTGGGTGGTGGCTGGATCTGTTGAGTGTTTAGTTGAGAAAGGGCGTGGTGTGGGTTGCAGAGGTGGGTGGGGCGGGAGGTGAGGAGGCAGTGTGGGCTGGCGGGGGGAGGGGCTGGGTTGCTGTCCACGTTGGCTGCCACGGCCTGACATCTCAGCTAGAGTCACTTCCTTGATGTCCTTTCCTGCCCCTGGAGAAGCCCGCGGAGACGCAGGTGCGTGGGAGAGAGCGCAGAGGGTGGCCTGGAAGGCACAGGCTGGTTTTATCCGCCTCTTTTGCTCAGTGTATCCTGATCGTAGCGTCTGCTTTAAAAAAAAAAAAAGAAATGTTAGCAAGTTAGCAACCTGGGGCGGCCCAGTTGGGTAAGCGTCCGACTTTGGCTCAGGTCATTTTCGGCTCCTTCGTTTTCTGACACCCACCATGTTAACAATAGTTACTGCAGCCAGGATAAAGTTGGATTCAGTACCGTATTAGTCGGCGAGGCTCTTCAGTGTACCGTATTAGTCGGCGAGGCTCTTCAGTGTGGAACTCTGTATGTTGAGAGACTTTGAGAAGAAACAGTGTAATCATAAAGTATCAATAGTAAGTTAGGCAGACGGGACATCCAGAGACGAGGACATCTTGAAAGCAATTACTCTTGTGAAACGAGTCTGAGGGCTAGGGCGGCTGACCGGGTCTTGAAGTCTTGGAGCCTACAATTTTTGTGCATTGGCTTCCCCTCTCCTTCCTAGGGCCGTCGGAGGCATCGCGTATTGTAACGCCACTAAGTGACATAAAATGAGCATAGTACATAGCAAGCACTCAGTAAATGTTAGCAAGTTATGGGGAATACAGAACTGTTTGCAACACAGAATGTTAATGTGATTGCATTTGAGTAGCTAGAGGAAAAAATACCGAAATCGTATTTAATAGAAATCTTTGAACCCTAGATTTGGCTAATCGTGCTTTCTGCCTCGGGTTTGTTTAAACAATTAGTTCCTTATTTGGGACACAAGAGCAGAGCGAACAGCCTAGGGGCGGTATTGGATATACCGATGTGTGTTATACTGGATACAGTCCTGTCCCAGTGGGTAAGGCAGCTCGCTGGGCCCTGTGGATCCATCTGTGGGCAAAGACTCTCCTGTGGCCTCGATTAAGTGGTCTCAAGACCTTTCTGGAGCATGCGTGGCGTGAGTGGAAGTTCAGTGAGGAAACACGTGGACATAGATCTGCCGATGCGAAGCTCTGTGGAACCAGAGAGAAGAAGACTGTGAGGGAGTTAATGCGAGGGGGGCGGGGCCCTACAGCGGAAGAGAGAGGAGGAAGGCTGCTCTGGTTTTGTAAGGGTGAGCCCGGCAAGGAAGAGTTGAGATGTTGTGAGTTGAAGGACGCATTAGGGGACACACACACACACACACACACACACACACACACACGCTCTCTCTCTCTCTCTCTCTCTCTCTCTCTCTCTCTCTCTCTGGCTTCTTAAGTGGAAAGAAAGACCCTCCAATGATAACCCACTTTCTCATTGGGTTAAGTTTTATACCCTGATCTTAAAACCTCACTTTACAGAGAGCCCGTTCACTGCCCCTTCCCTCGCCGGCCGCGCTTTAGAACTGTGCGCTGGCCGGCCGCCCTCTGTCTGCGGGGCTCTCTTGGACGTGGGTCCCCCCTTGTCGTGCCAAAAACCCAGCCAGTGTTCCCTGGAATCCCCGGAGGGGAGAAGGTGTTGAGGGTAAGGGGTCAGAAGCCCACCCGGGTGGGAAGTGTCCACCGAGCCAGACGGAAAGCCTGTGGCCGGGGAGGGGTGTGCGGTGCGGGGAGGTGAGGATTCCAGGCGGGGACTGTGATGTCAGCGGCGCCGGAGGGAGCAGGCTTGTCCTCAGCCTCGGCAGTTGGAATCTGTTGGAGGCGGTTGGTGGGCCCGTGGCCCGTGAGCATTGGACAGGACAGGACCCCGCTGGCGTCGGCTGTGACTCCGAGTAGAGAGGAAGCGATCTGAGGGCCTGTGCGGGTCTCTGCTCCCTGGACTGCCCGCCTGCCCGACGCTGCTAGGAGGAGTCAGGCTGCCCGGAGGCCGGCGAGGCCCGCTTAGAGGCCCCGAGCCGGTGGCCCGAGAAGTGTCCCTGTTCGCACCCGCGAGCCCCAGCAGTCAGTGGCAGACCGTGGCATGGCAAAATTATATGGTGAGGAGGGGGCTCGTTCGAACGATGCAGCAGCGGGTGGTTACTAGGCGCCTGCGGTGGACCCGGTGCCCCGCCAAGGCCGTTTCAAGACCCCGGGGTTCTCTAAGTAGCCGTTTCGTGACACGGCGGTGAAACGGGCGCCCCTGAGATCTTGCCGTGTGTGAGAACCCAGTGGTTGTGTTCATCAGCACGAGATGTGCAGGAAGGACCGGTGGGGACAGTCCAGAACCGGCTGGAGCGCTGTTGGCCCGCCAGCGCGGGAAGGGCGCTGTGCCTTCGGGCAGCGCAGCCCCGTTCACCCGATTGCGGGCGAGGGAGGGAAACCGAGGACTGCTCGCGCAGGTCCGTCGCCTTCTGGAGGTCAGGGCTGCCGTGCCATGTGCCCGGTCCCCACCCGCGTTGGTTTCGGCAGACCGTGTGTCCCACGCGGGGCGGAGACCCTGGCGGTCACGGCGGGCAGGGTCAGCCTAGCATCCACGCTGCTCGTGTTCTTCAAAACCCATCCCCGGTCGCCCCGTCATCCAGCGATTCTGAAAGTGACCGGAGCGGAGAAGGGGTCGGGGGCCGTTCGGCTGTCCGGGTTAGGGTTGGGGCTGACGTGGAGGCGCTCTCTGGAAGGGCTTGCGTCTCACCTCTGTGAGGGGTTGGAAGGCGCATCCGGGTGACGTGGCAGGCGGAGCAACGCATTCCAGAGAGACGACTGGGGATCTGTCCTTCCAGAGACGGGAGAGGATGGACCGGGGCAGAGGTGGTCATGACGGATTTGTCTTTGAGATCCGTAGCCACGCTCCTGGCTCGTGCCAAAGGCAAGTTTCTGACCGCTTGTCCAGGATTAGGGATGTAGCGTCTTCCTAGTTTATTTGTAAAAGGGTAGAGATGATGGAATTTTTTTTCTCTGAGCATGGATTTGTGATCCTACCCACTGTATGAGCTAGCGGAAAATAGAAGAACCCCAGGAACCATTTACTGGGCAACTGTCACGTTCTAGGCAGCATATTAGAAGTTTCACATCCATTATCTTTGTTATTCCTTACAGTAACCCCTATGAGATGGCTGCGATTATCGTGACCACCTTACAGATCTGAGCCTCAGCATGAGCTCATGGCCCAACGTCACGCATTTGTACCTTCTGTGCAGATGGGGGAAGAACTTTCCTTTTCCGTGATGGGGAACGACTTCTGAACCAGTGTTTAAGTTTGGCGAGTGTTAAGCACAGTTCCGCTAAAAAAACATTTTGTCCGTTGCTCTTCCTATTTGAAAAGATAACTTTGATAAGCAAGTTGCCAGTGCGTCTGCCCGTAGCTCTTAAAAGTTATATTTTTAAGATCTCTTCGATACGGCTAGTCATATGGAGCGATCTCACTCCAAAATGCGGGAATAAGAACAAACTCAATTATGAGTAATAAAGTTTGCTTCTAAACTTTCGCGAGACGAAATTTTAACCATTCTCAGATGCAGTTAAAGAGTTGCCAAAACATATATTGGTATTTTAATTAACCAGTGGAGTGACAGGTTTGAGTTTTTTTCCTTAACAAAAAATAAGTGGGGGAAAAATCTTTTTAAAGTGTTGTGGTTTTTATTTTAGAGTTTATTTATTTATTTTGAGAGAGAGAGAGTGCACAGGGGAGGGGCAGAGAGAGAGAGGGAGAGAGAGAATTCCCAGCAGGCTCTGTACTGCAGAGCCTGACACGGAGCTCGAACTCAGAAACCTTGAGATCAGGGCCTGAGCCGAAATCAAGAGTCGGATGCGGAACCGACTTTGCCAACCCCGGGCGCCCCCAGTTGGGCTCCGTGCTGGCAGTTCAGAGCCTGGAGCCTGCTTTGGAGTCTGTCTTCCTCTCTCTCTGCCCCTGCTCTGCTCCTGCTCTGTCTCTCTTTGTCTCTCAAAAAGTGAATAAACATTAAAAAAAATATAAGTAAATAGTGCATCAGGTTGGAGGTAAGCACCATGGAGAAAAATGCAACAGTGAGGGGGGAGACACGGAGTATATGTATACTTTTGATGCAAGCAGGGAAGGCCGTACGGAGAAGGTACATCGTGAGCGAGGATTTCAGGCAGGTGAGCCGTGCAGCTCGCTGGTGACAGGGTTTCCGGAGGGAACGAAGAGCAAGTGTAGACTCCTGATCCGAGACCGTGGCTGGAAGAGTTGGAGGCAGTGCAGGGGCCAGGGTGTGAGTGGGGGAGACAAGCAAGGGTCATATGGGGTGTTCAGAGCCCCACTAAAGTTTTATCCAATCTTTAAGTGACCTAGGACGCCGTTCAGGGGTGTAAGGAGAGAAGTGGCTTGTTCTGACTTCCTAACATCACCCCGGCTTCTGCGTTGAGAAGCCGACACAGGGAGACGAGTTAGGAGGCCAGCGGGCCGCAAAGGACGATGGAGGCCTGGGCCGCAGGGGAGGCCGGCGCCTGGGTGAGCAATGGGGCGATCGTGGATCTATTTCAGAGGTACAGCCAACAGGTTTCCTGATGCGGCGGGCGAGCTGGGGAGAAAGTCGTGAAGGACAGCATCCACGCTGTGGCCAAGTTTCTTTGCAAAATGTGGGAGACCGGATGGTCAGGTCGAGGTTGCCAGGCTCCTGTAGTCAAAAGCATCTGACAGAGGGAGGGACTTGGTGCACATTTCAGCTTTGCCGATGATGAGATACTGGATTTTGAGAACGTTATCTACCTTTTCCAAACTTCTGTTTCTTCCCCCATAGGTTGGAGACAATCCCCACTTCATGGTCAGGTCTCGGTTACCGGCCTTATGCCTCCTGCTCCCCCTTCCTACGCTCCTTCTCTTTCAAATCCCGCAGGGGAGTGTACGGTGCTCCGGCTTAGCACACACTTTCACTGTGTCACATACCGTCAGTTCTATTTTTAGTGCTGCTAAATTTGCTCTTAGGTTCAGTCGGTGTCCGCCAGATGTCTCTACTGTAAAGGTATCTTTTCTCCTTTGTTACGAGTAGTGTGTGGAATGGTACTCGGAGGTGGTGTGGCTCAGTTCTCAGCACCCAGGTATTCACGTGGCTTTGGCATTCGTTGATTATCTTTTCCTGAACTATTACTTTGAGGTTTAGAGAAGGATGTGTTTTGAAAAATTCCACTATCCGTCCTCTTTTAAATTTCGAATTATCCTATAAAGAAGAGCTACCCCCTTCCTTGCTTTACTGTGGGTATTATTTGGACTCATGAATTTCTTGTACATTTCAACGTACAAGAATACATGACCACATTTACCCATTTTCCTTTTGTATTTAATGTATTTATGGTCCTCAGCTGTATATATTATTTCTGATCCTCAAACTGCCCCAGATTTGGCCCGTACGAACGCTTGCAAAACATTTCTGTAGTCCATGTCACACACTGCCCGTGAGCCTTAGATATTTCTTGGCCTTCTGGCAGTTTTTCCACATCTACTTTCTGTTTTCCTATCTCATACTGGAATCAGCCGTTTCTCCAAGGATCCCTGGTCCTGTTGTTGGAGAAGGGTATTTAGTAACCAAGACATGAGCATTACATGTGCTCATTGCAACTGGGGTGTTAGTACTTTTAAGGGTTTTCAGTACTTAAAGCTAAAAAGTAAATGATAAACTTATTAGGTAGATATATACTCTTTTACCTAACAAGTTTATCATTTATTAAAACCGCTATCCCCAATTCAAATCCAGTACCATAGACTTCTTCCTTACCAGGAATGAAAAAAGTTACTAAAGCAAGTATAATTCAGTAAGAATCTCCTCTCATGGTACAAGTATTAATATTGATGATGTAGCTCACTTAGAAGAATTTGTTTTGTGGGCTATGATAGAACAAGAAATCTGAGGAAAGTTTTCAGTGTGTCTGGAATTTTGACTTGATGCTCTTTGCATCCTTAACTTACTCAGAACGACTTACCTGACTCACGCTGTTAGTGTCCTTACAAGATGAATAGTTTAGAAGCACATTTGCCTTTTTAAAATTCTGAAAGTTATAATAAGAATCTCTTTATTAAAATATAAATATTTACTATAAGGCTTTAAAAGTATTGAAATGTGACTTATGTGATGTCCTTATATTAGCTGTAGGTTTTGTTGATGTCATTGTCAATACATGAATTGTTTGATTTTTTTATTGTTTTTTAATTATTTTATTGTAGTATCCCGTATTCCTGCTGCTTTTGCTCATTTTAGAATATTGAATCATGTCATCAACTTTCCTAATTAGGGCATTTTGAACTATAATGAATTTTTTTTTAATGTGATACCATTTTTGCATTTTAAAATAGATATTTGAGATCTCTTTGTCATAACACGTAATGTCTTTTAAACAAAAAGCATTATGAACGAATGGACAGCTTTGTGGGTTAAAGTTCCTGTCTTCTGGCAAACGGCATATACCCGCTGAAAGCAATCTGAGGTAGGTTGTAGTCTTAATTTATGTCAGTCTACTCTATATGCAGCGGCTACATTAACATTTTTAAGTATCTTTTGAGGAGCTGCTTGAGCCCTTCGTTTATGTGTCCCAAGTGCGAGGTGAACTTGACATTGCCTTTTGGCCAAGATTGCCGAGCAGGGCAGGACCGGATGAGTAATGCTTGCAGTGGTTCACGTCTCTGGCAGCCCGTCCCATCCAGCTGTGGTTCTCGTTGCTGGAAGCCCTGGGCTTTGAGTGAGAGACCGCAGCCAGTACTGACGGGTTTACTATAGGGGAGCAAAGCAAAACAAAACAATAAACAAGTAATTTCTCCATTAGCCTCGGACTACAACCGCCCCAGTTTTATTTCAAGTACAAAACTTAAACCTTATTCCAAGTGCCGCCTTGAAAACATAACAAAGGATGCTGAAAATACTTGTCATGGAAAAGGCTGGAGATGTATATATTCAGCTCTTTTTTGGGGCTCGGGAAGAAAAGCCCCCTGTGTGCCGGCTGTTAAGATCTAGAGGCAAGAAGGCTGCGGCGTGATTCCCTTTCGACCAGGCTAATTTATAGCCCGCCCTGTGCTCTTCCAGTGTTCCCTCTTGCACTCCGCCCTCTGCTCCTCCTCTTCCCGATAAAAATACCTCTCTTCTTGCTTTACTGCTTTCATAATCCAGATGACCACGACGACATGATGACCAAGTTTCGGGGCAGAGCGGCTCTGGCCCGTTTTCTAATTTATTTTGATTTAAACACTTTGTTAACTGAGGAGAAATAACTGTAAAAATCTATGATTTCCTCATGGTCGTCATGATTGAGTTACACGTCTACACTCTCTTAAAACAATGCTTTTTAAATTGAAGTCATTTTTCGTGTCTACGCAAATACCCAAATGTAGCTTAAATGAAGGTATTTTACTTCATGTTTATCTTGGAATGTTTTTGAAAGCACTGACTTTGATGGCAGGGGGCCCAGTAAATTCATTTCTCTCATACCTCGGTAGGTTAATACCACCGAGATGTTGCTCCCATATTAAGCCGGGGGTGAGGATGGGAGGGGTATTTTCTCCTAGTGTCTATTGTAATAAGAATAACTTAATTCAAAACGTCATAGACACGTAGTGAAAAAGAAAAACTATCCAGTATTTATAGCCGTATTGGTCAACTTTATAAATTACCTTAAGAACAGAAGATCACATTTCTGGGTAGAAATAGGAAAAGTATAAAGGCTAATCCTGGCGAAAACAGGATAGAGTCACCTAGTTTCATAGGCTTGGCAACAGAAACAAAAGGGTGAGGGAGAACTGTCCTTGGAGCAGTGAGCGAGACTCAGGTCTGGTTGCCGGATCTCAGGCCTACACGGCCCTGACGGTGAGCTGGCAGCCGAGTTTCCTGCGTGTGTCTGTGTACGGAGATCGTTATGAAGTGCTTATCTTCGTTTAGCCTCTGTAGTTTGCAGCCTGAATTCTAAAACGGCTGAAATAATCACTTCTTTTTCCTGGAAGACCTGGGAAGAGTAGGCCTCGTTTTGGTTTGGTTTTGAACGGCGCTTTCCCGGAGTGCTCATGCCTTCGTTCTTCTAGCAAACAAATCAGGAAAGGAGAAAAAGAGATCATTCATACTTTAAATTTGGGGAAACCACCACCTTACTCGTTGATGAATTTAAAGTCGGTTTATCCAAGGTCAAACCTGATCATCTGACAGACTGGGACCAGAAAGGCTTTTTGGAGGAAGCCTTTTAAGGCTACATTAAATGTAGCATTCTGGTAAGCCGTATGCTTTAAGATTGACTAAATCTTGTTAGCTGTTATTCCTAAGAAATAAAGCATTTGGGCAGATTGTTAATGCCGCCTGTAAAAACGTTAAAATGTGTAGCAGTTTGCGTGTTTGGATCTTTCTGACTCTGCTCTCAGGTGCTCTATGAAAACCAGGTCCCCTCCTGCCCTCCTGAGAAGCTGTCTTTTTCCCTTGTAAGGTTCCAGCCTGGAGTTTTCCTCACATTTGGCCCTCGGTCACAGTGGGTGGGCCTGGATTTGCTAACTGCTAGGTTTCTTCCAATTTTTACTTGATGAAACATGCAGCGATTAATTTCTCTATCAGTCCCGCTAGTGTTAATAAAATGAAACAGTGAAATGAATGAGAAGTTTCTTCATCTTCTTAGGGAATAAATGCTAAACGTTTATAGCAAAAATAACTTATCCCCATCGAAGATCTGAGAGCCGACAGGAAATTCCTCCTTTTGTTTTCCTTAAACTGCTGAGGAGGAGCGATTTAAGGATTAAATTTAAATTTGAGAGCCCAGGGTTTGCCGTGTAGCTTGCTCCTTGAATTGTTCTGATCGGTTTCCCCCCATATATTCTTTGACAAGTTCCTGCGTTCTTGTCTTTTTCTTTCCATTTTCCTGTGACGCGAATTCCCGGAGCAGATGATGTCGCGCTGTGTGGGATACCGTGACGGAGTTAACTTTTAGGGCTCACCTGGGCCATTCAGACTAAGCTCTTCCTCCCCAAATCTTTAATTTCACATTTCACCACATGAAGTTACATTCGCAGGTTCCAAGGATAAGACATGGCTGCCTTTTGGGAGGTCATTTTTTGGCCAACGCCAGTATTTGACTTTGAACCTAAGAACTGTTGAGAGGCAGTAAGGTGGAGAGGTAGTCGGAGAGCAGGAATTAGAGACCACAGAAGCTGAAAGCACACTCTTATGAAACATGGCTTAGTTATGTATTTGCCGTGTAAACTTTAGCAAGTGACTTAAGCCCTCAGTCCTCTTTCCCTCTTCTGTAAGATGTAGACATTCTGATAGCAATTCTAGCATAGGGCTATTTTCAAGATTAAATAATTTAATAAATGCAAAGTGGTTAGTGCCTGGTACATAGCGGGCACTCAACAAATGTCGAGTATTATTATGGTAAGCAGTTGGCTCCGAAAAGCTTTGCATGAAGCAAGCAGCTGTGGCGGCTGCTATTTGGTGGTAGATACATTTGATGTGCTTCGCTTGTATTTACGAAAGTTCATTATTTGCTACCTGAAGGAACACTGGCAAGATACACAGGAAATCATAACTGCGTGTGTGTTGGCAAGGGGGTCTGGTGGGAACGAGACTTCTCCACATATACCTTCTTTATATCGCTTTAATTTTTGAATGTATAACGATTTGAAATGGCCAACTAAATAAAGGAAGTTCAGGACATGGAAGCTCAAAATAGATCATCTATACTCGATTATGTAGCTAAGAAAAATCTCCAGCGAGTAAAATTTGGAGTTTTCGGGGCATCTATTCCCATGATTCATGAGTCTGTGTTGTTTCCTTTGGCATATGAATGATTTTCATTCTTTTGAGTTGAGTCCAATTTTTATATTCAGTATGTTTTCTCAACAAGTTTTGTTTAAATTTCATTTTTTATTGTGCTTTTAAACATAGGTAGATTTATTAAGACCTGGTGAGTAGATCATTTGATAAGAGCAAATTTACCTTAGAAAAATGTACTTAATTCAAAATATGGATCTTTAACTTGCTGTTAAATTGACACAGATTTGCGAAGCATAATGATTTAAAACATAGGCTTCTGATTACGAAGCTCTCATCATATAGTTTCATTTTCCCATTGGTTTTGTTTGTTTTCTTAACCTCGCATTAACTTTATTAATTTTTTTCATGTTTTTTTTACATTTATTTATTTTTGAGAGACAGAGACAGACAGAGCACGAGTGGGGGAGGAGCAGAGAGAGAGGGAGACACAGAATCTGAAGCAGGCTCCAGGCTCTGAGCTGTCAGCACAGAGCCGGACGCGGGACTCGAACTCACAGACTGTGAGATCATGACCTGAGGCGACATCAGATGCTCAAGCTCCCCTGCATTAACTTTAAATTAACACTTTTGCCACAGTTCACTCACGTTTTATTGTATTGCTTTGTACTTCTTGAAACCTTACTAAAAGCTCAGTAATGACAGCTCAGGTAGCCTGCATGAAGAAACCTGCCGTTTCGGTGAACACATATGCCTTAAAATATTAGCACTGTATTTTGTGTGGAGCGTTATGTTCCGAAAACATTTTCCAGTTAGTTTATTAAAGCTTTCCACCAGCCCTGGGAAGCCGGCAGGTCCGGCATCGCTCAGGTCTTTGATCTTCATCGCTGATGAAGTTCATTGTTGACTTGCTCGTCTCTTCAGCATGAGTAAGAGGCAAGGCCCCTGTTTTTATTTTTTATTTCTATTTATTTAAAAAAATTTTTAAAATGTTTGTTTATGTTTGAAAGAGAGGCAGAGTGCGAGTGGGGAAGGGGCAGAAAGAGAGGAGGACACAGAATCTGAAGCAGGTTCCAGGCTCTGAGTGGTCACCAAAGAGCCCGATGCGAGGCTCAAACTCACGCACCGCGAGATCATGACCTGAGCTGAAGTCCGATGCTCAACCGACTGAGCCACCCAGGTGCCCCGAGGACCCTGTTTTTATTATCTCTAGATTTCTAATACCTAGCATATTGTTGATGCTCAAAAGCAGTTGTTGAACGGACAAATCAATGTATATCAATGGATGAAGAGATAAAAGCAAAATCATGAAAATTACCTTTAGTGATTTTTCTAGACTTGTGTGGCAAGTCCGTGAAATCACTGGAAGAAAATTCCTTGTCCTTGGACTTCTAGTCAGCGCTCCTTTCAAAACTACTGATTGAGTCCTTTTTTCTGCTTTAAATACGAGATCAGCTTAGGGCCATTCAAATCCTTTGTGCCAAATAGAATAAATTAATCAGTCCCCAGCCCCAGGAGGATTTAGCACTTTTGCTCCTTAAAATCATCAAAGGAAAATTCTCAAAGCTTTGAATGCCTTAGCAGCACATTATGAGAAATTCGCTGTTTTGTTTATTCTGTTTATCATACCTTTTAAGTGACATGCATATTCCTCTCTTACTCAGTGTGGGCTGCTGTTACAAACACCGAAGGCTGGGTGGCCTAAGCCACAGACATGTGTTTCTCCCTTCTGGAGGCCCAGGTGGATTCAGTTTCTACTGAGAGCTGACTTCCTGGTTTGCAGACGGCCACCTTCCTCCATTATCCTCACGTGACGGGCGGGGGGGGGGGGGGGGGGGGGGGGGGGAAGAGAGAGAGAGAGAGAGAGATAGTTTCTCCTGTCTCGAGGCCTCTACCATCAGGAGCTCACTACCTTCCAGAGGCCTCCCCTCCAAACGCTGAAGCACTGGAGATTAGGGCTTCAACCTGTGGGTTTTCAGGGCACACACATTCGGTCCATAGCGCTATCCCTCTGACAAAGTGTGCGGATAACTCAGTATTAAATGGTTCAAACTTCTTCTCCATTATAAGGCTTCAGTAGACAACTCGGTGTTTCCATTTTTACCAGCGTTGAGAGACACGGGAAGTTCGAGCTGAACAGTTGACAGGGTTTTTCACTAGGGTTTTCTTCCCTTACTGTCATCATCATGGCTCAAAAAAGGAAATTAAGATCTATTTTCATCATCTGTTCTTAGTATCCTCAAAGCTGTAGAATTTAACCTGTCCAAATTTGAAGTTCTCATGTTCGTTGTCATTAGGTAGCCGTTCGGGTTCACAGAGCTACTGGAGGTGGAAAACAGGGGTTCGGCCTCATGGTCATTCCCCGGGGGCCCACCTCCGTTAGCCAGCTGCTAAGGCTGGTGCTTCCC
Organism: Paradoxurus hermaphroditus; assembly: GCA_004024585.1. Taxonomy (NCBI): domain Eukaryota; kingdom Metazoa; phylum Chordata; class Mammalia; order Carnivora; family Viverridae; genus Paradoxurus; species Paradoxurus hermaphroditus. Next base: position 108,642 of record PITB01000383.1, on the reverse strand, counting down.
CCCTTTTCCTTCCAGCCTCTGGCGCCCTCGCTCCAGGGCTGTGCTGGGTGTGGGCTCTGAACACCTTACGGACCGAGTGGCACTGATGCCTCACGTGATGTCGCACACCCCGGGGCGCACACATGGTTGACTTTCAGACAGAGCTTTAGGGCAGACACGGAGAGAAATCCGTGGGGACGGCGACTTTGTATTACGCATCTAAGAACCGAAGTAGAGAAGGTTCGGTGGCCGAGGAGGGCGTAGGAGAGGGTCGAGGTGGGAATGCGGTTTTGCTCGGTGTGTTTGGCTCCAGGTCGTGGAGGGGCTTCCATTTATCTCAGAAGAGTTTTTCACTTTGTTTTGAAACCGTGCGGAACTGACTGCGTGCTGCATTTTTAAATACAAATGTGAAACAGCCTATGATCCTTTCGCTTCAGCCGCCCCACAATCCTGCCATTGTTCCACCGGGTCGTACCGTTCGCAGCAGAGCATTTATGCGGTCACCGACACTCGCGGATTCTTACGGGGAGGAGAGGGACTTGGGGACGGGCAGCAGTCCTCCTTTAGAAATGACCCTAGCAGGTAACAACGCGCGTAACGGGACGCCCGCGGCCGCCGAACGAACAGGGATGCGGCTCCGTGCACTGCGGGAACCCGGCAGGTGACTAAGTCGTGTTGCACCTGCACCTCGCAGCCCACCGAGTGGCGTCCCCGTGGTCCCCAGAGCGGGTTCTCAGGCCCATCTTTCAGCCGGGGGTGAGGGCAGAGGCCAGGAGGGGCGGGAGGAGGCCTGGCCGGGGCAAGGAGCTGTGGGCGTTGCTTGTTGAAACAGCCTTCTGGGTGTCCGTGTTTCTTTAGACCACCCTCCAGCCGCGGGTCCCGGGTTCCGGGTCCCGGGCCGCGTGCCCACTTCTGTCGAAGGAAAACGCCGGGCCGGTTGGGGGCTGGGGAACGCCGGCCGCTGGGCTGCACTTCCGGCCCGCGCGCGCCATCACCGGAAGTGCCCCGCCCCGCCGACTGTTGAGTGTGGCGGCTGGTGGGGTGTGGAGGGTGTGGAGAGCGCCGGGGCCGGTCTGGGGGGCCCTCCCGGTGCAGGCCGGCCGGGAGGTGGGCCCCCCGTCGGGTGGGCCCGCGCCGCCCCCAGAGCATGCGGTGAAGAGCCCGCGCGTGGGTGCTCGGGCGTTAGGGGCCCCGCGGTGTGCGGCGGCCTGGCTCGTCTGGACCGGGACGGCCGCAGCCGCAGGACCTGCCCGGCCTGCTCCCAGCTTCCTGGTGTCCCTGGCCGGGGACCCTCGTGCGGTGTGGAGGAGCACGGCCGGCCGCCCGCCCCGAGGGTCGGTGCTCCCGGTGTCCGTCCTGGCGGCATGCCAGGGGCCACCCTGCGGCGGACTGTGGGCCGGAGGATTGGTGTTCCCCTCCACGCCCCGAGCATGCGCGGAGGGACTAACCTGGGGCCCTGGGAGCAGAAAGTTCGCGAGGGGAGGCGGTAGGGCTGGTTCACAGGACTGTGGCAGGGATTGGGGCACCTTCAGGCTGCAACCCAGATTGCCTGAAGGAAGGAAAAGTTAGGCGCTCAAACCAGGAGCCCCGAGGCAGGGCAGCCCCCAGGACGGATGAATTCGTGCCTCGTTGACGTTCGTTTGGATCCACTGCTTTGCCCTTTCCACTCTGCCAGTTGTTGGCTTTGTCCTGATGGCAGTTAGATAGGTGCTGTCACTGCAGGCGGAGAAGCGCAGCGGAGGGAGAGTGGCCAGCCAGGTGACTTGCAGCGGACCAGATTACTGTCGTGATTGATTTGCCCAATCAGGATTTGTTTGAAAGTGGCCGCAGTGACCTGCCCTGGTGTGAGGAGAGGAAAGTGCTGTCTGGTGATGTCCTGAGCAGGGGCAGTAACGGTGGGAGTGGAACAGGCTACTAGGGTGCGGAGATGTCTGGAGATAGTGGGACCAGGGCCCAGCAGCTTCTGCCAACCCGAGGGCGGAGGGGGAGAGTGGATTGCAGGGTGGCCGGGATGGTTGGCTTCGGTGACTGGTGGGGGGGTTCACTTAGAGATGGGGTGGAGAGGAGGGGAGTAAAGATTCAAGAAGGTAAGGTATCAGTCATCTGATAGTTATTTGATGTTTTTTGTTTAGAAGTTAAAGGTATAGATGTAGAAGTCACCCTCAGAGATGTGACAGTTGAAGGCAGGAGGGTACAGAAGACCTGGAAGGAAAAGGGTGTAGAATGAGGGACAGACGAGAGGAAATCCCAACACGTAACAGGTGAGTAGAGTCTGAGTCAGCAGAAGAAACTTGGAAGGGCGGTTTAGGTAGATAGGAAACAAGTACTTTGTAGCTCTGAGTGTTAATCTGTCAATTTATTCCAATTACTAATAGACTGAAACTTGTTTCATTCATGCATTGGAGTTTTGGGACATCAACCCTTGCATTGGATGGGTTTTAACAGATTTCGAGTATCTCTATGAAGTTCTAGTTGGCGGTTTCTCGTTTTACGTGTCTTAGGATGGGCAGCCTGTGTAACGATTTATTTACATTAGGCACGTTGATGGCTGGATAACTGATCTTCCCTGCTGTGTTAGGTAGGAGAAGTTCTCAAGAAAGCACAGGATTGGTTACTCATGTCTGATGCAGCTGAGCCTGAGCAGGTGAAGACTGAGGCTGTCAGGAGGCTGAGGTCGTCGGGTTGAACTGCTCCGGGAAGGTGGCTCCCGTCTCTGAAAGCCGCCGTAGGGCAGTGCCGGCGCCTGATGTCACCGTGTGGTGACGGGGGCGCGAATCGGAACGAAGGGCGGGACGGTGGGCACCAGGTGGCGGAAGAAGGAAAAAGAGAATGTGTGTGTGATCAGTTTACCTGGCTTGGGGGAAGCTCGGTGGCTGTTTCGGGATTGGTGGGCGCCGGAGCACATTAGCGATCTGTGAGAAGGGGCTGAAGAGAGTTCGAGGACCCGAGATGTGGAAGGGGATGATCGGGTGAGCAGAGCAAAGAAGGGGTCTCCCGGGCCTGCGGGAGGAGAGCCGGCCGGGGTAAGGGAGAAGGTGGGACGTGGGTGGTGGTTCGGAGAGATGCCGAGGAGGAAAGGGAAGGCTGCGCTCAGAAATAAAGACCGGTTATGTGTCAGGGAGGCAAGGGTGTGTGTGGACGCGTAAAGGGCGATGGGACAGTCTTGGTTCTGCCGCCACAGGCCGGGGACCGGGAGTCATCGGGGAGAAAGCGCGGATTTGGCACAGCTGTGCGGTCTTCTCTAAACCATTAGAAGGGCCGAGAAAGGAGTCGGATGTTTGGGTTTACGTGGTGCGGGGATCCGCGAGGGAATCCGTGGCGGTAGCTAGGGCATCATTGGAGCAGTGGGCAAAGGTCTTCAAGCTCAGCTGAGCGGTGGCGACGGCCGAGAAGGCAGGGGACAGGGATGGAAGCGTGCAGGCGAGGGCAGAGCGCCCGCTCCGTAGCAACGAGAGGAGGACCGACGACGCGTAAGTCCCAGAACAGGCGTGTTGGTCTGCTCGGCTGCTGGGACGAGGTGCCTGAGCGGGGCGGGGGGGGGGGGGGGCTGACACCGCGGGCGCGTCTTCTCACAGCTCTGGCTGCAAGTCCAGGATCGAGGGACAGGCTGTTCCCGTTCCTGACGACAGTTCTCTTCCGGGCTTGCGGGCGGCCCTCTCCTTGCCGCGTGCTCACACGGCCTCTCTAGTCTCCTCCAGAAGGGCACTAATCCCGCCCTGAGGGCCCCACTTGCATGACCTCACCCCCTCCCAGGAGACATCCCTCCCAGGACACCCCCATCTCCAGGTGTCATCCCCCTGAGGCTTAGGGCTTGGACGCGGAATTTTGTGGGGACACCTTTCTGCCCCTACAGAAGGCGTGGGCAGTGGGGGGATTTTTGTCCTGGAAGGAGAGGACAAGGGTTCTGCTTGGCCATCGTGACTTCACAGCAGCATGACTTCGCCCGCGTAGGGGAGTGTGCGTGCGAGGCAGCCGTGCTGCTTTCAGTCTACCGCGTGAGGCGGAAGGAGCGGCTAGCAGTAGGTTCCGATTCCCTAAGTGTGTTTTACCGGCTGTGTCAGCAGCATGGGGTGTAGTTCGTGCAGTATATTCTGGAGAGAGCTGTAAATCATGGAATGGGCACGTTGTAGGTTTTTAACGGAGAACTATTTGATGTACAAGCTGAATCGAAACTAGTAAATAATCCTCTTGTTTTGGATATTCAAAATAGAAGTTTATTACATTGACAAAATTAATTTTTAATTAGCAAGTGTGATGCTTCTTCAAATATTAAAAATTTAGGGTAATTTGAAGTCAAGTGTTTTTAAAAATTAATCGTGAGCAGTTTTTATAAGGCAGTTTTTCTCTTCAGGAAATTCTTGCTCCTGGTTGCAGGGATGAGCCCCGCCGGGACCCTGGGGGCACTTCCGCCTGCCTTTCAGACCTGGCGTTTCCGGACGCAGAGGCGGTGAACGCTTGAAAGCAGCTTTACTCTGACCCCAGCCTCCAAACACCTGTTTGAGTGGAGCGACTGTCAGCATTCCGGGCGCAGCTTCTAACAAATTCCTGTCTCTTTAGCTCTTCGAGATGGCGTTCACTGGAATCGCTCTTCGGGAACTAACTCTGACATACATCTGCATGAGCGAGGGAGTCGTCCTGTATAGCTAGAGCACCTTTGTAAAACTCAGACAGTTTCTTTAAAGGTTGAATTTGAGGGCAGAAACTGTATTACAATGAATGAAGTGTGTTAGACTGTCTGTCTCATGAATGAGTGGCTCAAACCTGCTTAGCTCACAACTTTAGCCTACACCCTACCCGCACAATCACATACCTCCCTTCCTCTTAGAGTCACTCAGTGATGGTCGAAGCCCCAGACACTATAAACTGATAAGAGAAGAAGCACAGGGGCCTTTGCCATAAGCCAGGGGTCCCTCCTGGGCCGGCTGACGCACACGGTCCTGCTCTGATGTCAGACAGCTGATAAGTAGCGCCCTTGGCTCCTTTCCCACACTTTGTGCCAGAGTGGGAAAAGGCTCTTTGTCTGAAAAAGCAGCTCTACTGAAGTCTTTCTCTTTTAAATATATGACTGCTGTTCTTGACTGTGGGCCAGATTCCCGTCTGTTTAAACAGTTTCGCATTATTTCTGAATCGTTTGGCAGAAAAGGATGTTTGTTAGCAAAAATATGTTTAATTCATCATGCATGATATTCCGTGATGTTTGTTACCCCTTACGAGGCTTCGCATTCGGATTTTTTTTGTGAAAAAGGAACCGTGGCAGATTTGATGAAGGGGGTGGGGTCGTTCAGCAGGTCGCTGGTACAAACACCTGCATACACTGGCGTCGGCATCTGTACCTCCACCTCTGCCCTTAGGGCTCTGTGGGAAGGGGAGGGGTCGAGCGAGGACTGAGATCAGTTCAGCATACGACACGTGGCAGGCCGTTTGTCTCCACGTACTTGCTGGCGTTTACACTGAGATGCGGAGGAATATTAGATTCGTGAGATCGAACCGTTCAAGACTGGTGATAATCTCCCGGTACATATGCCAAACATATTCTCTCTACTCGTTAAAAAAAAATCCAGACAGAACATGTTCTAGAGCCAAATCGTCTTTACAGTGATACAGTCTGAGCAGCACGTCACCCGGGAAAATGTCCACTAAGTAGATCGGTGGCTCGTTGTGAAATCCCGAAGAGGAAAGATCACATTCAAATCTGTAATCTTATGCCTTTCTTGTTAAAAAAAAAAAAAAAAAAGCCCAGTTGGGGCACCTGGGTGACTCAGTCTGTTAAGAGTCCGACTCCTGATTTCAGCTCAGGTCATGATCTTACAGTTCATGGGTTTGAGCCCCGCATCGGGCTCTGCGCTGACAGCATGGAGCCTGCTTGGGATTCCCTCTCTCCCTCTCTCTCTGTCCTTCCCCAGGTTCTCTCTCTCTCTCTCTCTCTCTCTCAAAAAATAAATATATAAACGTAAGAAAAAAAATTTTAAAAAGGGAGCCCAAGGTGCCCATATCTAATGAAGGGTCTGTAAACCTAAATAAGGTAACTCATCATATAACCAAAGTTATCAGTTGCTAATGCTGAGATCAGCTCAGATTAGTGAAATTCAGGTTCTGCATTAGTGCCTACTCTTACATTTCTAAATACACCCTAGGTGAATAGTTAGCAATGAGAATTATAGATTACAGTAATGAGCATTTGCAAGCAGTTAGAAGCAGGAATGTCTGTTTAACATCTATACTTTTGTCATCACGGAAGTTGAAAAAGTGTCTCGGGAATTTAGAAACGTCCCTGGATTTCTACGGTTCCATTCTTAGGCTCGGATCTTCCGCCGAGGCCACTGTTGGAGCAGCACAGCGTTTTGTTTTCTGATTTACGTACACTCATGTTTTATATTTGCGTGTTAGTGATAGCCAACATTTACTGGGCACTGATTTAAGCAGTTTTAGTCTATTTTCCTTCCTTAATCCTTACACCAGTCCTGCGAGGTGTAGATGCTGCTGTCAGCTCCAGTTTCCAGGGGAGGAAATCCAGCATTTAAAGATTAAATAACTCGCTCAGTAGGTCAGGAAGTGGCAGAGCTCAGAGAAAACCCTGGCAGGCTGTCTTTCGCAGGTGGAATTTTATCCTGGAAATTAGCTGGTGTCAGTGACCAGGAAGATAATGCCCCTTTGCCTCAGCCCTTAACTTACCATAAAAGTGGTTCAGAGCTGACGAAGGGAATTGGGAGTTTCAGAGCTAATAGGGGACGTTCGCGAAGCTTTCAAGCAATCAGATGTGCTGCGTTTGTGTTTAAATCTTTCTCGGCTAGAAAGATGAAGGACCCCGTTCTGCTGCGCTTCCTGCCCACGGGTCGTGTAGCATCCTTAGTCAGCGGGGAGAATTTGGCTCACTCACTGGGAAGCGTCAGCATCTGTTGTGTCGAGGGACAAGATGTCGACAGCAAGGTAGCAAGTCGAGGGGTGTGTCCGTGATCCGAAGAGGAAAAGCGGTATTGGAAGCTAGAGGTTGAAAGCCTCTGTTGTGTTCGCTACGGTGTAGACGGCTGTGAACTCTGAGACCGAGAGAGCAGGCAGATCAGCTGGTCCCAAACACGCATGAGGGAGCGCTTGCTCGAAGACTGAACTCAGTGCGTCTGAGCGGCTAAGTGTGATGCTTCGTGGGTATTGCCGAGTTTGAAAGTGGCTGCAGTCACAGATCCGAGGGCTGTGTTTCCAAGGCCAGAGTGTGAACGGAACTGACGTTCTGTCAGCACGCTGACCTTCCTTTCCCCTCGGTGAGGACTTTATCCGTAGCGGTGATATTGACGCGTAAGCATAGGAATGAATGTTTTTAATATCTCCGTGCCGATGCCTAAGTGGTGTGTAATTTCTTGTTCAGTCTGTTGGCAGGACGGGACTCCTTCGCTTCCCAGCAGAGTTTCATGGCGTGTGCTGTTCAGTATTTTCATGTTTATCAGCAGAGTTCAGTAGAGTCAGCCAAGAGAGTACCTGTTTGCAGAAGACTCGGGTCCCACAGACTCAGGTGCTTTCAGCTTGACCGCTCACAAATAGCCTGGGTCTCGGCGTGTACAGCTTTCTGCCCCAGTGGGTTCAGTGTGGAATAGGCACGTCGCAGTTGGGGTTACAAGGATTAAGTTATCGTAATAACAATCACGATTAACACTGAAATTGCCGGAAGTAATGGGAGCTCTTCCTCATTCAGTTCTGAAGCGATCGCCAGATGCCTACCAGGCGAACACGGCGTCCGGCCTCAGTATTTGGGGATTCTGTGCTTGCAGATGTCTGCTCGCTAAAACTTACCTGTAACCCCCACGTCAGCACTCAGGCCCTTGCTGTCATCCGCGCACACGCAGAGCGGCGGAGACCGCGACTCCCCCGGCGCGCGCCTCCCAGGCTGAGGGGAGAGGAGGCAGCCCTCTGCCTTCTCGTTTCAGTTCCCGTTCCGCGAACAGAATCAGTGTATTTAATGTCATGAATTCCTCATTTTTGCGCTTTTTATTTGTGATTTGGCTGTTTAAAGCGGCCCCCACGCACGGTCTGAAGTGCCGTCGAGTCCGGTGCTCGTGAGCACAGAGAGGCCGTGCCGCGCCTTACGGAGAAGATGCAGAGGTCAGGGCATGGCGCTGCTGGCGGCGCCGCGGGGCCGACGGATCGACTGCGTGGTAGATAAGGTGTCTTTAAATAGACACACACGTCCATCAAGGCCACATATTGATCAGTCGATGACAATGTTGTGACTCGAAGTTCACAGGCACCTAACTAACCCTGTATTTCCCCTTAGGGATGATGAGTGGTTCAGTACTTGCTAATTTAGTGTTTGTGTTGACTTTGTACGAACAAGAGTCAACAGTAATTACAGGCTCCGGGGAAAAGAAGATGAATAAGGTGGTGTTTTCTGCCTCGGAAGATCGTGCCTCCTGTGGAGAGAGACGTCCCTCGGTGTCCGGAAAGTTGACGCACCGGCCGTCCTGCATAGCTTAGGTCTTCCAGCAAAGACTCTGAAGACTGTTTTGTGGTTGAGATGGAAGCTTATAACTTTACTAAACAGAATTAAGTGATCCCAATTTTAAAATAGTACTTGAGAAAGTTGATTTTGGTTCTGAATACATACTGCTCTTCGATAAAATAGTCTAGCTTCTTGCTGTTAAAATAGCAAAATAATGGAATTGTAACGTCATGTTTGTATTTCTGAAAGCGCGTGGCGACACGCAGCATGGCGACACCGCGTGCGGCGCAGTGATCCCTCCCAGGGGCTCCCCCACGTGTCCCCACTGTTCTCAGGCGGGAGCAACTGCGTCTTCGCAGGAGGAGGAGTGTCGCCAGACAGTCGCGGGTTTTAGATGTCAGATCCGACTAATGGTCTTCTTGTCCCTGTTCATTTTGGGGGGCACAATATTTATGCAGTTATTTAGAAAATTCATTCTGCCTTTTAAAAAATCACAGTTTTCAGAGGGTTGTTAGTTTGCAGGGGCTGCCAGAGGACAGTGCCACCTTGGCTCACACAGCCTTTCACACGCCCTCCTGTGCCTGTCCGGGGTTCTCCGCCTGGGCCGTGTGCGTTCTCCCCTGAGCCAGGCCGCCCGTAACCGCTCTCCTGTTGGGACTTCTCTCCGCCCTCTGTAACTTTAATATTCTCGGGAGATGTGGGTCAAAAATAGCTTCAGACCAGTAGTATCTTCAAAGACTAATTAACATCAGCAAATGAAGATCAGATCACCCACGAGCGGGCTAGGCCGCCTTCAGCCGCCTTTGAAGGAAACCGCTTTGATCCACGTGGGAAGTGTGCGAGCCCAGCGTGGCGAGTCCGGGGCGCTCGTTCCCCCTGGTGGCGGCGGGCGCAGCGGGAGCACTGATGAGCGAGAACCTGCAAGTTTGCTCCCCTTCGTGCAGACACGCTCCTGTAATAAAGGCTTTACTGGGCATAAGCTGTTTGCAGAGCGAGGTTCGCAGGTTCCGTTTGGGGTTGAAGGGAAACCTGGATGCGGAATCCCTGTGTAAGTCGAAGGAGCCTTTTGTGAAGCATGAGAGCCCCTCCTTTTAGTAAATTCAGATTTTTACACCGTAGGTTTTCTTAAGGCCGTACGTAAGAGACGGGTGCTGGGCTTTCTAAATAACATTCACTCTGCGCTCGACCCCAGATGTCGTTCGACCGAGAGCATAAATCTGAAAAGCAGGTGGGGCAGGAGCCAAGGTGGTACTGGCACAGTGCTGACGGTTTCCCTTTTTTTTTTAAAAATTTAATCATAAAATCCCATCAGGCAGGTGTGATTTTATCAGAGAAGATAAAACTGAGGCCCAGGGAGATAAATAGTTTATCCAAAGTCAACCCAATTACCAAATGAGGCAACCTTTTGGGTCCAGGTCTGCCTGACTCTCCAAATCCTTACTTTTCCCCTAGTCAGTCGTCCTGGTGTTTTGTTTTTACCCTGCCTGGGAAGAAAAGCCAGGACTCACGAACTGGAGGACAGAGCCAAGCTACTGGCCAGGTCAGAGGCCCTAGGGGCTAGAGGTAAGCAGTGGGTTGAATGGCTCCCCCCCCCCCCCCGCCACCCTCCCCGTGTCCATGTCCTAAACCCAGAACCTGCGGCCATTACCTTGTTGGGAAGGAGAGTCTTAGCAGATGCGATCAAGGCCAGGATCTTGTGACGAGTTCATGCTGGTTTACTTGAGTGGGCGCTAAATCCGGCAGGTGTCTTTATGAGGGAGAGGCAGAGGGGGGCATCACAGCCCAGAGAGGAGGTGGCAGCGTGATGGGGAGGGGGGGTGTCAGGAGAGGCAGAGAGTAAAGTTGATGAGGCTGCAGGTCAGGAGATGCTGGCAGCTGGAAACAGTCCTCCAGACGGCCCCCAGGGGTACGGCCCCGACACTTAGACTCACTGTGCGTTTTGGTAGTCTAAGTTCACGGAAAGAGATCTTGACTAAAGAGGGGAAAAGGGCCCTCAGAGCAGTGCTGCCCTGTGGAAATACAGTGTGAACACGTACGTAAGCTGCCCTTTCTACCAGCTACTTCAAAGAAGTGAACAGCTAAAATTAATTTCAGTAAATCTTAATTTAATATTTCTGAAATATTAGAGTTTTAGCATGTAGCCAGTACAAAGCTTATTTAATGAGGTAGTTTCCATTTTTTCATTTGTGCTGTTGTCTGTGAAAGCCAGTGTGTCCTTTACACCCAGAGCATCTCCCTCTTTGGAGTGGCAACTTGCCCCGTGCTCCGTCGGCACACTGTCACTCACGGCTGCTCTGCGGGACGAGCGCAGCCCTGTCAACTCTGTGAGAGAAGGGTGTGTCTTCAGTTACTTCTCCAGGAGATATCAGCGTCTCGGGGGGCGTCCCTGTCCCTCTGGCCACTGTCCTTCAGTTCAGACGTCACCTCTCTCTGGTAGACTCAGGGAAGTCACCAGACTTTGTGACTCAAAACACCAGATGTTTGTGACTCCCTCCCTAGATTTAGAAATCCTGAATGGGGAAGAAAACACAGGACCGTGTCATTGTTTTATTTCAGGCCAAACTCAACTGGGTTTTAATTCTGCGGTTGCTGTTTACTGGTTATCTGACTCTGGACAGATCTTTTCATCTGTCTGACCCTCAGTTGTCTGGTTTGTCAATGGAGGAGAGGGAGGACAGGGCGAGAGGGAGGATCACACGTGTGGAAGGTTACCATGGAACCGTGTGTACAACCCGGCGCCTCCTAAGTGCTTACAGATGGGAACTGTGAGAGTTCGCAGCCCTGAAGTTGCTGATACACTTTTACCTGCTAATACAGAATTCAGCGTTGGAGAGCTTTTGTGTCTTGTATTTTTGAACTTAAAAAAAATCTCTACGTTAGCAAGTTGAGAGCAGAGGCCGTGTCTTCAGCCTCGCGTGCAGAGCCTTGCGGAGGGCCGAGCACACCTGAGTCCTCAGAGCCTTGTGCTCGGCCGGCTCCTCCTCCCTCCGCGGTCACTGTGCTCTCACGGACAGACGCGCTCCTGCGTGTCTCCTTCCTGCCCTCGGGTTCCCGGCGGCACGCGTATGTTCGTGGGACACCTGTAAAATATCCCCGGAGGACCTGTGCAGCCAGGGCGGGCTGGGGGAGCGGTGCGATGGTGTGTCAGTTTCTTCCGCTCGTCAATCAGCTAAACCGGCATTTTTCTTGTAAGACGTAGACTGTTGAATTAAAAATAATGTCAGCGTTTACTTAGCACTTCTACTGTGTGACTTTATTATAGTTATGGCAAAATAATAATCTCTTTATGCAGCTTCACATTTTTTTTCTGTGCAGAATCTATTTGTGATAGAAATGGTTAGGAAACGAACTTGATTTATCCTTCCTCACTTCACAGGTAACCTCTTAGAACATTCTGTAAAGTGCGGTGCATTTTTTCTTTCATGAAATAAATTTAGTTTATTAACTTTACTTGTACTAGTCTTATCCCTTTGTGGGTCGTTGTATTTATTCATGTAAACCTGCGTGGTCGTCCCACAGCTGTTTAACAACCACCCGCGCACTGAAGGACCTGGCGGGGCCTGGATTTCGGTAATTTCGAATAGAGCTGCTCTGAACATCCGTGTGCAGAGCTTTCGCGTGAGCGTAAGCATTTTCATTTCTCTGGGGAAGACGACTCTTCTCGACCGTTACTCACCACGCGTGAAGTCTCTCTTCCTTTCGGCATGGTCAGCTGCCGCTGTGTGGCTAGGAGAGCTCAGTGAGAGTCCGGAGCCGAGAAGAAAGAGACAGACTCTCGCTACGATTGTGTGTTGGCTCTGCGCTGGGACGCTTTCCGATGCTCAGCCTGGCGTTTCACCTCTTTGCCTTAGTCTTTACTTTCTGTTTGCATTGTGCCTGAACATCAGTCAGAGGTCAGAATTTGACATTTTAGGGTCTTCTCGCCTCCTTTCTCAGCATGTGTCGTGTCCCTGGTGTGAGTGGGAACTTTGGTGTTTGTCTTTCCATCTCCCCAGCTTTTCCTCCTAGGCTTTCGGTGTGTCTGTTGTTGGCTTCGGCTATAATATTTAGCCATCTCCCTTCCCCCCTTACCCCTGCCCCAGCTGTGGTGATTCCTTTGCTTTTCAGTCTTTTTCAGGAAGATGTTTGAGTAGCTACCTTCTGCCCAAGAGAGTTCTGAATTAGGTGAAGCAAAGTCAGGAACCTGAGGTGCGTCCTCCAGGTAGCCCCCAGACAGGTCAAACAGCCCACCAAGGTTCTGAGAGTGAGGTCCGCTCTGTGCTCTCCTGAACCAGGGACCAGGGTCCGACATTGGAAACGGGCTGCAATCCTCAAGGCCACTGCCAAGCAGGGGAGGGGATGCGGCAAAGGCAAATAAAAACGTGCAAGGCTCTTCTTCCCTTTTTAAGTTGAATTTTTCTGGACTCAGTGTCTCTCATTACTGTAAACATCTGAGTGTGTTTTTCAGAGTTCTGACAGAGTGGACTTGGACAGTGTTTGCTCATTCATTTTGGAATTTCTGTGGTGGGACAGGCCCTTTGAACTCCCTGCATTGCCGTTTCTGTCAATGTCACTCTGTCTACAAAACCCTACAGCGGACGTCATCCCTAATGATGAGAAAGTTGACATTTTCTCACTAAGATCAGGTACAAGATGAGGATGTTCCTTTCACAATTGCTTTTCAGCATTGTACTGGAAGTTCTAGTTAATGCAATAAGACAAGAAAAGGAAATAAAGTAACACAAATTGGGAAGGAAGAAATAAAAAAAGTCTTCTATCACAAATATTATGATTGTGTAGAAAATTTGAAAGAACCAACAAAGCGCCTCCTGGAATGAATAGGCTAGAGTAGCCGGGTGACAGAGATCTAAGGCTTGTATGCAGAGATCAGTCGCTTTCCTGTATACCAGCAATGAACAAGGGGATTTTAAATTAGACATCTGATACCATTTATGTTAGTACCCCCCAAAATGAAATACTTAGAAACCTAAGAAAATATGTACAAAATCTGAGAAAACCCACAAAACTGATTAATGAAACCAAAGAACTAAATAAATGGGATAATATTCCATGTTCTCACATAGGAGGAAGAGACTCACTGTTGTCAAGACGTCAGTTCTTTCCAACTTGATCTACGTACTAAATGCAATCCCAGTCAGACTCTCAGCAGTTGTTCTGTAGATATTAACAGACTGATTGGGAAGTTTAGACAGAGGGCCAAAACCCCAGAGTAACCAACGTAGTCTTGAAGAAGAACAAAATCGGAGGACTGATAATACCTAGCATCTTGACTCACTAGGAAATGACAGTAACAGGACTATGAGATATGGGTGAAAACAAATAGGTAAATAGATGAGCGGAACAGGATAGACCCACATAAATGTGATCGGCTCTTATCGACGCAGGAGCAAGGGCGGCGTCCTGGAGCGAGAGTGGTCTCTGCAGCGGATGGTGCTGGAATAGCTGGCACTCACACGCAGGCGAACCCTGGACTCCGGTCTCACGCCCGCCACCACAAATCACCTCAGAATGGATCAGAGACCGAAACGTGGAATGGGAAACCGTAAAACTCCGAGAAGGGCACAGTAGAATACCTACACAACTTGGTTTCTGAGCGACAGCGTTTTAGTTCCGCCCCCAAAGGCTGAAAGAGAAATTGATCCATGACAGAAAAATTGGCAATCTAGACTTAATTAAATTAAAAACTTTTGCTCTGTGAAAGACAATGTCAAGAGAATGAGAAGACAAACTACAGGCTGGTTGAAAATATTTGCAAAAGGGACAACTGGGGCAGGACTGTTCCCTAAACTAACGTACAGAAAGCTCACAAACCTCAACGGTAAGAAAACAAACAACCTTATTAAAACACGGGCCTAAGACCTAACAGACGCCTCGCCGAAGAAGACCTACAGATGCAGATGAGCGCGGGGAGAGAAGCTCCACCTCACACGTCGTCAGGGAAATGCACGTTTAAGCAACAGGGGGACCGCACTACACACCTGTTAGAGCGGCCGTCGTCCGGCAGGCGGGGACACAGGCTGGCCCAGACGTGGAGCCCCAGGAACGCTCCTTCCTCGCTGGTGGCAGTGCAAACCGGTGCAGGCGTCTTAGACCACAGCTTAGCGGTTTCTCACAAAACCGAATATAGTCTTTCGCATACTGTCAGCTGTCACACTCGTTGGTATTTACCCAAACGGGTGGAAGTTAACGTCCACGCAAAATTGGATGTTTATAGCAGGATTTTTTTTTAAATAATTTCCAAATTTTGGAAGCATTCGAGATGTCCAGCAGTAGGTGAGTGGATACAGAAGCTGTGGCACACCAAGACAGTGGAATATTACCCGGTGCTAAAAAGAGCTGTCAAGCCATGAGAAGGCACGGACAGATTTTAGATGCTCGTTACTAAGTGAAAGAAAACAGTCTGTGAAGGTCACGTACCCTCTGATTCTAACTATATGACATTCCGGAAGAGGCAAAACCGTGGCGTTAGTACAGAGGTTAGGGGTTGGGAGTGTGGGGAGGGACGAATAGGCGGAGTGTGGAGGACTTTTCGTCAGTGAGAGTTCTGTGCGTGATGCTGTAATGGTGCCCATGTGCGGTCATGCATTTGTCCAGCCCCGTGGAGTGTATGTGTGAACTATACTGTCAGCTTTGGACTTTTTTTTTTTTTTTTTTTAGTTTTTTAGTTTTTTAATGTTTATTTATTTTGAGAGCGAGGGAGAGAAAGAGAGGGAGAGAGAGCATCCCAAGCAGGCTCTGCGATGTCAGTGAGCCTCACAAACCGTGAGATCACGACCTGAACCAAGATCAAGAGTCAGACGCTTAACCAACTGAGCCACCAGGGGCGCCCCTCAGCTGTGGACTTCCGAGTGAGAAGGACATGTCCGCGTAAGGACATCGATTGTAACTTCTGTCCCAGTCTAGTGTAGGACGTTGATGGCAGGGAGGCCGTGGATGTGTGGGGGTGGGCCTATGGAAATTCTTCGAATCTTCCCCTTGGTTTTACTGTGAAACCCCCCAAAATTCCGTAAAAAACGGAGTTGAATGTTTGGCACTTATTCTGTTGGACTTAAATGTATTTCAGGGAGCGTCACTATAATTGTTTCCCCCTCAGTTCCTATATATTATAGGAGGGATGCAACCAGTTCATTATTTTTAAAGATACCCTTGGCCCTGCTAAAAATATTTTATCTGCAGTCCTTTGAACCAGAAAGTTAGTAACAGCCTAGCAGTATGTTACCGTGGCAGAGACAGGAAATGTCTTTATCACCAGTAACAGTTTGGAACTCAGCATGCCCTTTGAAAGCTGCTGAAAGACTTAAAAAAAGGGCCAGGAGGAATCCTTTTTTTTTTTTTTTTTTAAGTGAGAAAACCCCAAAGATTCAGAATTGTTTAGGTGAGATGACGGAGCGCCGAGGTGTCAGGCATCGGGGTGTCGCTTCTCCAGCACACCCGCTTGGCCACTTGGCTGGGCCTTGGCTGCTGCATTTATGATATAAAAGGAGGCGTTCGGCGATGTCCAGGTCGCTTCTGCTTCTACGACTCTGGCTTTATGTTCCATATTGATTCTTAACCGTCCTAATTTGGTATGTCTTTTGAGGAGTGAAGTTCTATGTTGATAAAATAGTCTCAGAATTTTTAGATATATTGCTTTTAAAAACGGAAATAGAATTGATTCAGTAAAATGATTCTTGTCACAGGGTAGTTTGGGTCTGTAATCTTACATCTTTATTACATATTTTGGCGTATTTCCCCTGGAATGTTTTCCAGTTTATTTCTTAAAGGAAATCTCTAACTTCTCAGTGTATATAAACTCTCCTCTCGTAATGCACTTTGATGATAATGTCATAATTTTTTTACATACTTTGAAGGAAATTTTTTACTAAAAGCCCAATTCTATCTATCCTGGGCTTTTCCTCTTTAGTTAAGAGTGTTGGGGAGGAAGAGTTCATTTTTGTCTCCCATGAAGAAACCGTGATTGATCTGTTGCATTTCTGTTTGGTAAGTGGAGGATAAAATGTTTAGAGCTAGGTTAAGACCTTGTGAGGTGTCAGGTAAGCTCCTAGTCAGTGAATCACTTGATAGTGACTTACAAGGACATATCAGAAAATGCGGGACCGATTGGTTGGTACTTAACCTGCGCTGGTGAAATGAGTAGCTGTGTGCAGCGTGCTGTGCGTGTGGCGTGGAGTGCACTCGGGGGCGGCGGGTCACCTCACTGGTTGGGCTAGACAAGGAGATAAGCCGCCCATGGTAGGTACACCCGGCTCACAAGGGCATGGAATATTCCAGGGCAGGTGGCCATTGGTGGTGTTTCTCACTCCGAAGTCTGAATTAGTTTGAGGAAAGATTGGTGAAATAAATTTATTTTCACATAACCTCTTTTATCAGAAAGACGTCTCCAGTCCCTTTCCCTGTCTAAGCAGGATGTCAGAGGGGTCTCGTCAGTCCCCTTCTCACTCTGGAGTTCACGTGGGCGGAACAGCAGCAGGACTGGAGGGCCGAGGCTGCCCCCTGGCCACCCGCCAGTCCCCGTTTGGAGAACAGGCTTGGGCCCCAGTACCCTTTGCTGGAAAACCCACTGTATGACGGTCTTGGCCGTCGGTCCTTATTCTGGAGAATGGGGATTTGAGTTGAGGATTTTGTTTTTCAAGGGTTTTGGGGGGAGAAACATTTCAGAGAAGTGGTTTATGGCTAAGAGATTTTTAATTTTAATTTCTCTTACTTACAAAGTCGCAAAGAATCGTCCCTTCTTGTTTGAATACTCAGAATTTCCAGGAGAAAGAGAGAGAGTGCAAGCGCGAACCTGTGTGGTTGAGGTGGGGGGAGGGGAGTGGGTTTGTGTGTCCACGTCGTGTGTGTCTTCATTCGTGTCTTCACACAGCCACCATTTCCGTGAGCTGAGTGTCCTACCCTTTCCGTGTTGTTTTTAACTCTCATCAAAGCCATGAGATGGCTGCAGAATTACTTTATAGACCGGAAAACATGTTAGAAAGGCTGCCTAACCTGCCAGGTTAGTCTGCCTGTTAGTGGTGGGACCAAGATGTGAAATTATTTTTGTGTGTCTGATACACTTGCACATCTGCACCTTAGTTTGTGTGTGTGTGTGTGAGTATGAGTGTGTGTGTGTGTGCGTGAGCATCTGTCCCACTCGCCACAGGAAGACAGAACTCCTTTTGTCAAAAGTGGCAGGTACGTCCTGCACTTGATATTCGGACTCGTGTGTTTGACTCCTTGGCAGTGAGTGTGTATTCAGGATTGTGTTTTCTGTGATAATGGACCGGACTGACTCTGTCAAGTGTTCGTTTGCAAAGTGGCTCGCATATTTAGAGTATCCCCCGCCTCCTGGGTCGCACCGAAGATCAGCTGGCGCGCCTTAGCGGGAGACCGCGCCCTGCCTGGTGTGGCACAGCGGGGCCGCCGAGAAGCGCGCCCTGCATAGTAGTGACACGGTGAACCCCGGGCGCGGAGGAACACGAGTCTCGTGCTTGGTAATGCCGTCTCTCCTGAGGCCCGAGCGCTCGCGGCGAGGCCCAGGCGCTCCTGGCGTCAGAGGGAGGGCGAGAGCGTACGTCCTGTCCTCGGGCTCTGTGTCTGCAGTTTGATTACGCGCTTGCCCCGCTCCCCACCCCAAGTAGATGTTGGCCTTCTGTGAATGCCTCGTCTTTAGCTTTGGTTTTAACATATCCGCCCAGGATGTCTTCCTGTGTCTCCCGTCAGGGCCTCGTTTTCCATTTTAGGAATCGTAGCTAGTCTGGTTTCTACATGTGAAACAAAACCCATTTACCTGTGAGAGGTGGGGTGGACTCTTCAATCTTACTTCTGCTCTTTATTGTTAAAGGAAGTGAAATGTAATCAGTTTGTAAAGTCTTTTAGCTGAAAGAACTGTGGGAAGGTTCCTTCGTACAACAACGATTTGACCCCTCTTGGGCACTGTACCGTGTACGGAGTGAAGGGAGTGGCGCCCATAAAATGCCTGTCCTCAGGAAGCTTGCGTTGTAGCTGGGGTGGGCAGGGGGCAGATACGCGTGTGAGCGATTCGGGCCGCGTCCAGCCGTGCTGACGCCGGCTGCGGGCCCCTGGACGGCCGTGGGCCTGGGGAGGGGGCAGGGAGGGAGTCCTGTTAAATCTAGGGGAAGAGCAAGGAAGGAAAAGAGAACAGAAGAGTCACAGGGAACCTCCCAGACAGGAATGTGCTCACCCCCTGGAGAGCAGGAGGTGAGGGGGGAGAGGCAGGCAGGCTTGCAGGGGTGCAGAGCTTGTGGGAACAAAGATGCAAAGAAAATATCTCTTGGGGGAATAAAAATACTTTCTTATGGACTTTTCTTAGCTTCAGATTTGAAAGGAAAGGCTTGAGGAATGTGATGATCATAAATAAGACTGTAATGTAAGAAGAGCCTGGATAACAAGAATTTGTACGTGAATATATATTGGATATTCGCACATCCAATATGTATTCAATAGAAACACTATTTCATGACTTCTTTCCCCCTGTGAGAGTTCTGCATACAGTCGGTATTGAACCTTTAATTAGTCATGACAATTTGGAACTGACGATCTAAATCGGCATGTAGAAGGTCTAATTTTCAGGTTCCGAGGCAGAAAATCTACGTATTACAGCGTCGTGATTAAGAACCAAACTCTGGAATCAGGCTAAGCCACCCACCCGCTGAGCGACTTCACCGCTCTTTGCCTCCGTGTTCCCATCTGTGGAATGGGCACAGGTGGAAGTAGTTCTGTTTGTAACGGTTGCCCGGCGTGCAGAGCAGAGCTCCGTGCCTGCCCCGTGGGAACACTGAGTGACCGTCAGGACAGCTGACGCTTAGATGCCCCACACACAGGCCGAGAGCTGTCCTGCTCACCCGCTTCCCTCAGATCACCCGCCCTGCTCCTCCTCGTCTCCCTCTCCATTTTGTTTTCCCGCTTCTCGTCCTTGCTCACGACACCTTCACGCAGGATTCCGTCGGCTTGGCTGAGTGCGGTTCCGCCTGGGGCCCTACAGCTTCCGCCATAGTCCCTTACGGAGGTTTTTCTCCATGGCAGTGCTTTCTGAATGAGCGGTGCTGCCTGGACTCGCTCCCTCTCGCTCTCTCCCATTTCCCTGCTCTGTGGCTGGGCACTCCTTCTCATCTGGAGGGGAGCACCCACCGAGGGCGTGCTGAGAAGATTGTTTTCATTTTTTTAAAGTTTGTTTATTTTGAGAGAGAGGGACACAGAGAGAGAGAGAGTGCGCCAGTGGGGCAGGGGCAGAGCGATGGGGGAGAGAGAGACCCCAAGCAGGCTGCACACCTTCAGCGCAGAGCCCAACATGGGCCTCGAACCCCCGAACCATGAGATCACGACCTGAGCTGAAACCTAGAGTCGGGTGCGTAACCGACTGAGCCCCGCAGGTGCCCCGAGAAGATCGTTTTTCATTGGGGTTCAGGCCTCGAGGCGGTATGGGGGCTTCCCAGAGGGGAGGCGGATCCTGCCCTGCGCATCACCGGCATCTGCTGCCGGGCGCCGGGCAGGTGCAGGAGGAAGTCCGCACTCCCTGGGCCGCGCGGGTGGTTCTCAGCCCTCGCTCCTGCCGGGCTTGGGAGTGAGGCGCACAGTGACGGCTCACCTGCAGTGCCGGAGGCGATTAGCGTCCAGACCTCGTTAGCAAACACGTATGTATCTTAGGAAGACGTTTTCCTCGGACGGTATTTGTTTGGGGATATTTAATCTCCACATACCATTCTTTTAAAGTAAGTTCGGAAATTATTCTGACAGTAATATTTTATCCACTTGTCTATTTAAAGTCCACATTACAGGAGGAGAAGCACCATATTTGGATGAATAAAAAAATAAAATCCTTCATTTCAGGAATGTACCTTAACATGCATTTCAAATTTACTTCTTTTCTCGGTGTGTAATTTACAGATGTAGAGATGGAGAGTAGTATAGCATTACCCTGCAGGGGAAGACCTTTCCAAGGACTTTGAGTTAATACAGTGTTTCAAATGTTAAAGCAAAAAGAAAAAAAAAGAAAAATCAGTCTTTGAGAATGCTGTACGATTTATTTTATCAAATTTGGTGACCAGATTGCAGAGAGATAGTTTATTTGGTTAGTAAAGTCAATCCACGGTCTGTGGGTTCGAGCCGACGTGGGCTCAGAGCCTGGAGCCTGCTTCGGATCCTGTGTCTCCCCCTCTCTCTGCCCCTCCCCCACTCACACTCAGTCTCTCTCTCTCTGTCTCTCGAAAATAAACAAACATTAAAAAAGAAAAGCCAATCCATAATGTCCGCTCGGCAGAGGAGGCATCTGTGGTCCCCGAGCTTTCGGGTGCCTGCAGGGAGAGCATCGGGGCCAGCGTGGCCCACCGGCCTGTGGCAGTCTCTGAGGTCCCGAGGTGCTCGTGTTGACCTTTCCCCAGGAAAGTGGACACTTTAGGGAGTTCCTGGGGCTCGTCTACATGGGGTCCGTGGACTCCAGGCTGAGAAACTAGGTTTCTGGAAAACTCTGGGAGCACTTCTCAGTCCAGATCACTTCTATGACCTTTTTCTTAAAATGGAAAATACTCTTAAGAAAGCCTGATAAGTTCCAAATTATTACTTGAACTTGGATATTTCATATCTTTGTTTTAGACAAATAATCATGAGTTTATTCCCTGAGGTTTAAAGAAGTTAGTTTAGCAACAGATAGATCATGATTAGGCTCCTGCCGTTTGTGCTCCTGCCGCTGCAGCCGTGACCGTGGCGGAGACGCGTCCGCACTCCGACGCCCTGGGCCTTCCGCCTGTCCGCGGACGGCCGCGCGGATCCTCGGGGCCCTCGGAGAACGTCGGTCGTGGTTCCGTTCGGCTGCCGCGCGACTGCCGCCAAGTGTGCGGCTTAAGCCGCAGACGCTCCCTCCGGCCGTTCCGGAAGCGGAATCAGGCATCGGGCTTCCGCAGGGGTGGCTCCTTCGAGGGCGGGAGGGAAGCTGCGTGCCAGGCCCCTCTCCCGGCCTCTGATGCTTCGCAGGCCTGGCCGTCTTGGTGTCGGCGGGCTTGCGGCACGGCCACCCTGACACCTGCTTCTGCTCTCCCGTGCCGGTCCCTCGCGTGGCCGTGCTTTGTGAGGACGCCGGTGGTGCGGGATCGAGGGCCCACGCGACTCCGGCGGGAACTCATTCCACTAGCCACGGCTCCCTGACCGTGTTCCCCCCAAGGCCGCGTTCCGCGGTCCCGGGGGTTAGAACTCGGACGTAGGACTAGGCCTTCTGTCCGCCACGTGGCGAGGAGTCCTCAGCTACGGATGCCGGGCCGTCGGGAGCCCGCGGCGTCGACGCCGCAGCGCCGTGTCTGTTGGCACGCGTCCGCACGAGTCCCCGGGCTGCTCCCGAGCACCGCAGGGCCCTCCTCTTCCCCTTCTCCTCCCTCAGCTCCCGCTTCCTCGCGCGTCCATGTTCCCCGGAGGCCCCCGCGTGGGCAGCCTGTAGAGTCCTTCTTCCCGCAAACGTGGCCGCGGCAGGATTCCCCGGCCGCGGCGCATCGGCACTGCGTGCGGGTCCCGGAGCGCGCGTGCGGCGTGCTGGGGTGCGGAACGGCGCCCCGTCCCCCTGCCCCTCCTGTCCCGCCTTGACACCCCCAGATCTCTCCAGACGCTGCCGTGTGTCTTCCCGGGGACGAGGTCAGCCCTGGCCGAGAACAGCGGATTCACACTCACCCTGTGCCAGGCCAGGAAGTGGGGAATCCAAGGGTCCGAGTGGGACAAACCCCTGTTCTCGGGTGACTCCGGTTACTGAATCCGGCCACACAACACGGGGCAGGCAGGGGCACAGGGAACAGTGTGGTGGGGCGAGGCGGGAACGGAACGGCCAGGGAGTCCAGAGGCCACGTAAGTCAGCTGCTTTTGCACACGTGTCTGAAGGAAGTGTTAGTTGCCGTTCTTAATGGGTAGGAAAACAGGGAGTTTTCTTTGCTATTCTCCAGGTGTTTTTCATCTTTGGTTTAAACTGTCGTCTGAAGAAGAGCTGATACTAGTGTCTATGTTTTAATGTAAATTAGTTGGAGAATCGAAAGGTGTCATGTTGAAAAAGGACAAATTCATTACTTTTCTCCATAGAAACAGATGTAATAACACTGTATCTTCTATTTCTTCGTGGTACTGCACCCTCCATTTGGATGTGGATAAACATTTGGTCTCTATCTTTTGAAATATTTTAAACATTATAAGTGTTCTTATCATTTAAATAAACAGCTTGTGTGTCTAGTAAACTAATGATTGTCATGCTGGTTGAGTTATTTAGTTTTTTTTGCTGAGGAACAGCTTGGAGAGAGTATAGTTGCTTTTTCTGACATCAGCCTCAAAGGGAGATGATGTCCGCGTTATATTTTAGTGTGATTACGTTAGAAAATGTCTTTCTGGGAGTCCTTTTATCTGACATCATTGAATTCCATTATAACATTTAAATCATTTAAGTTTCTTACAGATTTTTGGAACAGTACACAGCGTCACTGAAAATTGATGAAAAAACTTCATAGATGACTTGTAGAAACTAATTTTAGTAAAATTAGTTCATAAAATTTTATATGTTAGGAGAGGGATTTCCTGGGTTTAAATACAGACTTGTAGTTCACATGGTTGGTCCCTGATGCCTTCATGTTGAGGGTTATTGGCCTAATTTCATTTGTCAGTTGTCAACAGTGGTTGAGAGGAGGTAAGACCTTGTTATTTGTAAGTATTAAAAGCTCTTTCAGCATCGAAGTCCGAGGCGTCTTGACCTTACTCATCGTGAGAGGGAGGACCTACGGAGTTTTGTTGTGATTTTCCAGACTGTGCGACCTCACAGTGCTGGAGCTCCCGGGCTGCTCGCCGTGCTCGCCGGCGGGGCAGGGACTGAAATCTGTAAGCGTCCTGCGGCGCACAGGGCCTCAGCTTGTCCTGCGCCTGCGCGGGGCTTGGCGTTCTGGTGGTGGGATCAAGACTTGAACAGCCTCGTCAAGATCGGAGACCGAGGACAGAGAAGTAATCTTGTCCGAGTCGTAGTCTTGGGCGGACTCCTTGACGTATGATGCCTCTTTGATTTTTAAAAAGGATCCTATTGGAAGACGAAAACCGAGAGCTTTCACATGTTATAGGAGTGGTTTCTGTTAACTTTCTACGAGAACAGTCGCTCATAATTTCTCCCTCTGGGGGGGATGCGAGTCTGTTCCTCTCTCTCCCTGTTTTAGGAGACAGTATAGAGACTGTATTGTGTAGCGGTATGAGGTGTATTTTTAGTATTTTTCCCCCAAATGCATTTTTCTGTTTTAATTGTCAGAGACAAACTTGTCAACTTTTATTAGATTTCGTTTTTATCCACAGAAATATTGGTTATTTCTGAAGTAAAAATTCACTGACTTAAAAAATGCTTCTCTTACCTCTGCAGCAGAATTTGGTAAATAATGGTTATAATTTGGCAACTATTAAAAGACAGTGCCCAAATTCTATGACTGTGATTTCTTAGATTTTGCAAAAATAGGTAGTTTTCTTAAGAACCAAATACCTAAGTTATGTGAACTTTGACACTTTGCAATAATTTCAGTTTACATTTAAAAGGAAAGGTGTCATAATTCTTCTCAAAGTTTTCTTTCTTTCTTTCTTTCTTTTTTGAGGGAGAAACACTTACACACACACACAACGTGAATCAGGCTCCAGGCTGAGCTGTCAGCACAGAGCCTGACTACCCAGGGCTCAAATTTGCGAACCATGAGATACGACCTGAGGTTAGCTTAACCAGCTGAGCCACCCAGGCGCCCCTCTTTTTTTTTTCTTTTAAGTTTATGTATTTTCTTTTGTAATCTCTATACCCAACATGGGGCTGGAACTCATAGCCCTGAGATCAGGAATCACATGCTGTTCTGACTGAGCCAGCCGGGCACCCCTCAAAGATTTATTTCTAAAACAGCTGAAACACTTTCACCTGTTACACCAGAAATGAAGTTGGACTAATACACTTAAGCTTTTGTCATTATTTCTGTTTTCCGATGCTTTCAGATTCTTGTTCTCCAGATTCTAAAGTCTTACGTGATTTAACCAAGTCTATTTTGAACCATGTGCTATTTATATTAAAAAAAATTAGCTTGCTGATTTTTAAAGTTAGGAGTCGTCAAAAGACACACACATTCATTCCTTCCACAGATAGTGTGTTAGGTGTTTATTACGTGCCAGGCAGTGTTCTAGGCTGGGAATTAAGTAGTGAAGAAAATAAAACGGGTGTGCTGGCTATATATACCAAAGGAAAAAGAAAACACAGAAGAGACTTTTTGTGCATTTGTTTGTTTTGGGTGGAATATTTGGCACTTCAGGAAGGGCAGCCAGGGAGCTGTCCATGAGAAAATGACAGGGGAGGAGGTCTAGACCTGAAGGAGGTGAGGGAGCTTCCCAGGCAAGGACACTCAGTGCAGATGCCCTGAGGCAGCCCTCCAGGCATGCCTAACGTGGCTGGAGTGAGGTGAGCTAGAGGGACAATACAGACAGGAGGGCCATGGAGGTCGTTTGGGGGACTGGCCATTACTCTGATGATATGGAAGCCATTTGAGCTGTGGGGTGACGTGCTTTGACTTAAATGTTCATGGGATCGCTCTGTTGCAGTGTAGAGATATACAGTGAAGGAGGGCTAGGGTGGTAGCCAGGAGACCATTCGGGATTCAGGAGATTCCTGAATGGTGCAGGTGAGCGAGGAGGCGGCTGGAACCTGGTGAGCAGGAGTAAAGGTGTTGAGTGGTTGGATCCTGGATTTGGAGCCAACTGGACCTAGTGAGTGAGAGGCAGGCTCAGGGATGACTTGAGAGCTTTTGCCCTGAGCAACTGAGAGCGTGGACTTGTTATTTATAGAGATGACAGAGACCGTTAAGGAGAAGGTTTTGGAGAAGTTTTATTTTGGAAATGGATGGATTAAACCATTTTAGGTAGAGCGGCATACCGTAAGAGTTTGTTATCCATGTATTTGTTTGTAAGATAAAGTACCCTAGCTTTATAGTAGGTGTCAGTCTCAGATACGGAAGTCTTCTCTTTCTCTTTCACAACTGTTCTGGTTGGTTTAGGTCTTCTCAATCCAAATATGTTTTTGGATCAGCTTGTCAATTTCTTATATAAAGCTATAGGTCAGTCTGGAGAGGATAGATATCCTAACGATAGCAAGTCTTCTTATCCATGTACATGGTATATATCCATGTAAGTGTTCTTTAGTTTGTATTCGCAGTGCTCTTGGTTTTCAGAGTGTGGATTTCATGCCTGTTTTGTTAGTTATGTCTATGTATTTCATTCTTTTTGATGCTATTGCTTGTGTTCATGTTTTATTATTCCTGGTATTTAGAAAAACAATTGATTTTAAAATATAATTGTATCCCGTGACCTCAGTATGCTTATTTTTGTAATCTTTTGTAGATTCTTTAAGATTTTTTGCCTATAAGATTATGTATGTTGCTTGTAAATATATAGCGCTTTGCTTCTTCTTTTTAAATCTGTATGCTTTTACTTTCATTTTTTTTTTTTCTGGCTTTATTACACTGTCTGGAACCATTAGTACAATGTCGAATGGAAAAGGCGAGAGTTGACATCTTTGCCTTGTTCCTTGTCTGAAGAAAGCATTCAGCTTCTTACCAGGAACTGTGGTGTTTGCTGTAGATTTTTCATAGACGTCTTTTATCTGGTTAAGAAAGCTCCTTTCTGATTTTACTATGCTGGGAGTTTATATCATGAATATGATAGATTTTGTCATGTAACTTTGTATCCATTTACATGAAGATTTGGTTTTCGTCCTTTATTCTCTAAACTTGATGTATCATGTTAATTGATTTTTGGATATTAAACAAAACTCAAGTTTCGAGGATAAAACCTTCTTGATTGCGACGCATATTCCTTATCTGTGTTGTTAGGTTTAATTTTCTAACATATTTTTAAGGATTTTTGTTCTATGTTCATAGGGCATACTGGTCTTCGATATCGGGAAGATGCCTCATGAGTTTGGGACATCTTCCTTCTCAACTTAGTGTGGGATTGGTATTACTTTCTTCTTAAATATTTGAGATAGTTAACTGATGAAACCATATGCTTTTTTTTTTTAAGTGAGATATGCACAGTTATTCAATAAACCCTTTTTTGAAGTTTATTTATTTATTTTGAGGGGAAGACAGAGAATCCGAAGCAGTCTTTTCACCATCAGCGTGGAGCCTGATGCGGGGCTCAAACCCGTGAAACTCTGAGATCCTGACCTGAGCTGCAACCGAGAGTCAGATGCTTAACCAGCTGAACCACCCAGGAGCCCCCAAACCGTACGCTTTTTTAAAAAAGCTGATTCCCAGTAATTCCGCTGACTGTCTAACCTTTTATAGTTTATTCCCTCCGCGGGTTGTTCATCTATGTACCTGGTGTGTCTGCTAGTTGAGCCTTTGGTATTAGTTTCTTTTAACCACTTATTCCCATTCAAATAGGTATTTAATACTCCTTCAAACTTAAACTTATGATATCTGCCCATTTTTTTGCATTTACTGCTATTTTAAGATTGAAGCAAATTTAAATTACTTTTTTTTTTTGAGAGTATTATATCACCAAGTAAAATAATTTAAGATACTTATAGTACAGCCTCTGCTGCTGTGGCCTGAACCGTGCTCCCCTCAAATTCATGTGTGGAAGCCTTGTCCTCCACCGTGACTGCATTTGGAGGAAGGAAGTCATTCAGGCTGAATGATGTCTTAAGAGTGAGCCCGTAACCCCTTAGGATTCGCCTTCTTCCTGAGAAGAGGCCCCAGAGGACGGGCGCTCTCCCCAGCACACGTTCCAGGCTGACGAATACACCTGCTTCACGCAATTCCCTTTGGAGCACACGGTCGTCTGCCCGTGCCTGTCGGGATGCTGGGTCGGACGCTCGCCTCCGTGCGCTGGGAGTGTTACAGTGGCGAGTTTAACGAATACTCGCTTTCACAGACTGTAACCTTGCAGGAATATGTCAGTACCAGTTGGCGTGTTCCGTCACAATCACACACATGCTCCGACAGAACCTCTGTGCTTATATCCTTCTGCCTTTTGGAGCTAACATGAGATTGGAAAGGTAGAGAGGTTCTCTTCCGAGTTCGTATGTTCATTAAAGAAAAAGGTGTCGGGCGCCTGGGTGGTTCAGTTTGTTGAGCGTCCAACTTGGGCTCAGGTCATGATCTCATGGTTCATGGGTTTGAGCCCCACGTCGGGCTCTGTGCTGACAGCTCAGAGCCTGGAGCCTGCTTCAGATTCCGTGTCTCCCTCTCTCTCTGCCTCTCCCCCACTCGCACTCTGTCTCTCTCTCAAAAATAACAGGAAAAAAAAGTCTGCATCTTTGACGACTGTTGGTAGTTATACTTTCTGTTGAATTGATTATGGGTAACATAGTTTGGGAACTGCATTAAAAATTCCTATTTACTAGGGTGCCTGGGGGGCTCAGTTGGTGAAGCGTCTGACTTTGGCTCAGGTCATGATCTCACAGTTCGTGAGTTTGAGCCCCATGTTGGGCTCTGTGTTGACAGCTCAGAGCCAGGAACCTGCTTCAGATTCCCTCTCTTCCCCTCCCCTGTTCATGCTCTGTCTCTCTCAAAAAATAAATAAAATTTATTTCTAAATAATTCCTCTTATTCTGGAATAATAAAAATAATCCAACTTTCAAAAATATATTAGTTATCTATTTTTCGCAAAGCAAATTACTACAAATCTAGTGGCTTGAAACAGTGCCCATTTTTTAGCTCACAGTTCTGTGGACTAGTAGTCTGGTGCCATGTGACCTGTTTTTTGTTCTTTGTTTTCCCCTCATGTTATCACGCGACTTCACATTAAGGTGTTCACCGTGCTGAATTCTCATCTAGAGGCTCTCTGGAAACCTCCGCTTCCAGACGCATTCTTGTCATTGATAGAATTCGTTTCCTTGTGATTGTGGGACCGAGGTCCCCGTCTCCTCGCCATCCGTCAGCGCCAGGCCTCTCTCGGTGCCCAGGGTCTGTCTGAGATCCCCTCGACACGTGGCTCTCCACCGTCAAGTCCGTGGAGGCGCGGCCAGCCTGCCTTGTGCTTCGAGTCCCGGCTTGCTTCTGCCGCCGGCGCGAGCGGGAGAAAACCTTTGCTCCTCAGACGGCTCGTGGGATCAGGTCAGACCCGCCCGGATCCTCTCCTCGTGGACTGCCAGTCTCCAGTGTCGCACAACCTGGTCACGAGAGTAAATCCAGTCGCATTCACAGGTGTGGACGCAGAGTCTTAGGGTGCCGCTGGCCACGGACCGCTTTTCTGTAGGTGATGGGCTGTGGTTTTGAATCTTGATGATTCGAATAAAGAGGGGATTGATCAAAGGATGGACTCTCCCGTCCAGCTGAAAAAATGTATGCGCGCTTTGAATTTTTATTGTTATTTAAAAGTTTTAATTCCAGCATGGTTAACACACAGCGTCCTGTTGGTTTCAGGGGTGCAGTATAGCCATTCAGTTCTGTACATCACTCAGGGCGCATCGTAAGTGTGCTCTTTAATCCCCAGCACCTAGTTCGCCCGGCCCTCCTCCCACCCCCTGCTGGTAGCTGTCCTTTCATTCTCTGTAGTTAAGAGTCTGTTTCTTGGTTGGTTTTTTTTTTCCTTTGTTCTTTCATTTTGTTTCTTAAGTAACACTTGAGTGAAGTCGTATGGTATTTGTTTTTCTCTGTCTTATTTCACTTAGCATTATACTCCCTAGATCCCATTCACGTTGCTGCGGATGGCAAGATTTCATTGTTTTTTTTTTTACGGCTGAGTAATTTTCTATCGTATATATGTACATATGCATGTGTACACCACATCTTCGTTATCCATTCATCTGTTGATAGACACTCGGGTTACTTCCGTAATTTGGCTTTTGTAAATAATGCTGCAATAAACATGGGGGGGCACATATCTTTTCGAATTAGTGTTTTCATATTCTTTGAGTAAATACCCACTAGTGGAATTACTGGATTTTATGGTAATTCGGTTTCTAACTTTTTGTGAGGAATCTCCATGCTGTTCTCTCAGTGGCTGTACCAGTTACCAGTTGTCATTCCCACTAACGGTACAGGAGGGTTCCTTTTCTTCCACATCTTTGCCGACACTTGCTGTTTTTGGTGTTTTTGATTTTAGTCTTTCTAACAGGTATCTCATTGTGGTTAAAAAAATTTTTTTTTAATGTTTATTTTATTTTGGGGGGAAGGGGCAGAGACAGAGGGAGACACAGAATCTGAAGCAGGTTCCAGGGTCTGAGCTGTCAGCACAGAGCCCAGCGTGGACTTTGAACCCACAAGCGGTGAGATGATGACATGAGCCAAAGTCCGCCCCTTAACCTACTGAACCACCCACGTAGCCCCCTCTCATTGTGGTTTCGATTTGCATTGTCCTCGTAATATTTGCATTGTCCTCGTAATGAGTGATGTTGAGCGTCTTTTCATGTGTCTGTTGGCCATCTGGATGTCTTCTTTGGAGAAAATTGTTCATGTAAAACAGCATAATCTTTTCAGTGAGACCGTGTAAACTACACCACTTCTCCATGATTTCAATAGTGTAGGTCAGAGATGCAAATTAACATTTTCTTTTGTCATATAGGTTCTAATGCAATATTCCTGGGAAATCTAAAGTAAATCTGTTATCAACGTGGACAACTTCCTAGTATGTACCCCATAGCCCCTGCTTTCTTGGGCTGCAGATTTAGTTTCCCTCCTGCTTGCTGGAAGACGTCTCCATATAGTTAATCCTGTAAGCCACTGCAGTTCGGCAGCTCTCAGACCAAAAAGCACCTGGTTTTCCATGAATCGTTTGTTATCTCCTGTTTTTCATGTCACCATCAGCTGTCTAAGCTAGAAATGGTGGGGTCCCCTTTGGTGTTTCTGCCCCTTCAGCGTCTTTTTAAATTTGTCACTAGTTCTCGTTGGTTAGCCTTACCCAGTATTAAAGAGAATTTAAAAACTCCATAGCATAAGGATATTGTTTGTTTATTGTATCTGAACCACATGGATCTGCCTCGTTCTTAGCAGACCTTCAGTAAGCATGTCCCGAGTGAGCACCGCCTCCCCGCGTTGAGAGCGAATGGCGTCAGACACACTTCGTGTTCAGTGGATGTACTTTACCAACTTGCAGCATGGCTATCTGCTCATCTTCCGACTTTTTCTTACGTTCCCCGGTTCATCCTAAAACACGTTACAGTACCCGACACCGTAAGACTTCAATAATATTTTCAAATGAGTTACATTGAACGGAGAAGTGTAAATAGTAATACACTCTCACAGGGAAGTTTAGGAAAATACAATTTCTGGATCAGTTTATAATAGAAGTTTTTAAGGAGGTATGTTTTCTAATAAAGAAAAAAAATGACATTCAGTTGTTTTGAGGAAATGACTGTCTTTCATTCGCTTTGTTTCAGATTTGTGTATGAATACATGACTTTTTAAATCCCTTTGGACAAGCAAAAAGAAATGGTTTATAGAAATCTCAAACGCATGGAATTTGCATACTTTCACTTTTAGGGCATACTTCTTTTAGACTTTGATAGATAAAGATGCCGATGTGAATGCTGAAAGAACGGATCACCAGGCTGCTGTTACTGCGATTGTCTAATCTCAGTCCTGGCCGTGGGGCAGCAGGCGCTGCGGTGACTGACTCGAGGTCTGTCTGTGTGTTCCTTATGGCACTCTCTCTCTCTCTCTCTCTCTCCGTGTGTTTCTCTTTTCTCCATGTTTCTGTTCTATTTCACCACATTAATTTACATCACATGAAACCAATTTTCTTCCCTTCATAAAGTACTTCTAAAAAGCTTTCTTATAACCCTGTATACCGCTGTAAGGTTTATTTCTGTGGCTGTATTTATCATTAGGGTTTTGTTTTTTTTTTTTAACATCTTATCAAATGCTTTACCAAAAATCTCAGTATCTAGTAGTAAGTTTAAAATTTTTCTTGTTATTAAACATGTGGGTTGCACTTGCCCTTCCGTAGCCTAGATGGCTGTCCGCGGATTCTTGTATGTTTTGGGGCTGAGGGGCCGAGTGTATCCGTTCAGCATTAGGCTTTTCTGTACGTAGTGGCTGCTGTGCAACCTTTGAGAAACCGCTTTCACTTTCGGGGGCAGCGTTTGATCTCCGTCCTTCGGTGAAAGTTGCCATGTGGGTCGTGCTAATCACACTGACTCCGCCTGCTCCTTCTCAACGTCGCTGCCTCTCAGTTCTTGTCCTTTCATCCAGGCCAACCATCCCAACTCTGGAACCATTTCAACCGTGTCACCGCCGTCCAGAAAAGGGAGTTTTGTCCATCTCTGCTGTTTCAAGGCCAGAACCTTGAACTTTCTTGGACTGCTTCTGTCTTTATCTCTAGGCTGCTTACTCCTTTGCTGTTTTCACCCATCTTCGGGTTCATCGATTACTTCCTTCAGGACCGCCCTCAAGTTCACTTACAGGTTTGCCTTCAGCTAACTTCCCCTGCACTCTGTGGGGTGTCCTTATGTATGTGCCCTCGAACTCCATACTCCTCTGGCTCTTTCTAGAAGTCGATTGACCTAATCCAGCCTTTGGCCCCCATCCCTGTGTGGTCCTGCGTGGGAGTTCTTGAACGCAGACCCGCCTGGGTTCCTTCGCGACGAATGGTCAGGTATACGTTCTTGTTAACGCGGTGGTTGGGCGGGCAGTTCCTGGGTTTCGTGATTCTCAGGTTAAACAGTCATGGGTACATCTAACGTGTTACTCTTTGGGAAACACATCTAGATGCAATAGTCGCTAAATACAGGTGAATATGGGTTTTGTGAAGTCACATTACTTTTAAGCATAGCAAGATTGGATTTCTGTCGAAAATTTAAATCCTAGGATTTCTCACTATTTCTATGGATGTCATTAAATATAACCCACTAACCACTTAGTGCGTGTGCAGATCTTTGCAAGTATTCCTGTGGACGTCCCTCTGTCCCGACCCCGTGGAGTAGGTCCCGTGGTTGGGCCCGTCCTTCATTTGTGAGGACGAGGAGTCTTAGAGGGTTAAGTGACTTTCCGAATGAGTGCCGCCGTGTTTGAGCTCGCGGCCGGCAGCTCAGAGCCCGGAGAACCGGGGTAGGCTGCCTCCCGCGAGGCGACTGTGGGTTTACAGCCGAGCTTGAAGAGGTGAGAGTCTTAAACCCTTTGTACTTCCTAACCCGTGCCTGAATAGCTGCCTCTGCGGTTAGACTTGACTTTGGAGACGCAGTTTTCTGAGTCACGGAAAGGGTGAATTTTGGTGTACGTAACACTAATTCTTTTAATTTTACTTGAAAAATTGTTGTTTTCATCCATATCATTTTGAGCAGCTTAGGTTTTTATTTGCCTTTCTCAGTTAAAGAAGCTTTCATTGATGTTCTCAGCCAAGGGGAAACACATACTTTATTTTATTTCTGCTTAGAAATTCTGCAGTGTGGGATTAGCCCTCTGATAAATGCAAATTACGATCATTAGAAACAATGTCTTCTCTGCACCAAGGCGCCCCTCAGCTGTCAGTTCACCTGGAGTTAAATAATCACTTATGTAGGTCAGAGTCCTGGCAGTGTATTTAGTCAAGGCTTATCAAATGACTGCTTTTTAGGTGGTGGACGAATCATCTTTCAGTAGGAATGTACTTGGGTGGGAAGAAATTATCCAGGTGAGGTAGATAGAAGGCAGGGATAATTATTATAAGGCATTAAATCTTTTTCAACTTTATTGAGATATTATTGACTTCTATGTAGTTGGGAGGTGCACAGCTCGACTTCATACGTGTATGTACTGAGAAAGGATTCCCACAGAAGGTCCGCTAACACCACCACCCCCAGGTTTTTCGCGTGGGGTGATAACTTTTACGATCTGCTCTCTTAACAACTTGCAGGTATAGAATACGGTGTTGTTAATTACAGTCACCAGGCTGTACATGAGATCCCCAGAACTTAGTGCCGTACAGCCAGCGAGAAGTTTGTACTCTGACCCCCTTCCCCACCAGCTTCTGGCAGCCACCATTCTAGTCTGTATTTCTTTGAATTTGGCTTCTTTAGATTCTACCTATAAATGAGATCATACAGTATTGGTCTTTCTCTGTCTGCCTCATTTAAGTTAGTATAATGCCCTTAAGGTCCATCTGTGTTGTCACAAAAGACAGAACTTCCTTCTTTTTTTATGGCTGAGTGACATTCCTCTGTGTGTGTGTGTGCGCACACACGGAAACACCCCACCTTGGTTCATTCACGTGTTGTTGGGCGCTTAGCTTGTTCCGTGTCTCAGTTGTTGTGAACGATGCTGTAGTGAACGCGGGGGGTGCAAACATCTCGTCCAGACAGGGAGTGAGTTTCCTTTGGGCGCGTGCCCGAATGTGGGCGTGCTGTCGCTCCAGGAGCCTCCGTACTGGGTCCCACAGCGGCTGCACCGATTTCCAGTCCCACCAGCAGGGCACAGGGGTCCCTTTTTCCCACAAAAACGCCAACACTTGTTATTTCTCGTTTCGATGATAGTCCTTCTAACATGTGCGCTGATGTCTCCTTGTGGCTTTGATTCGCATTTCCCCGATGATGAGTGATGTTGAGCCCCGTTTATTTTTTAGTCCTGGTGTAATTAACACACAGCGTTGTGGTAGTTCCGGCGTATGGAGTAATGACTCACCGATTCCATACGTTTCTCAGCGCTCGCCACCACAGGTGTCCTCCTCGCCCGCTTCATCCGTCCCTCCCAGCCCCTCCCCTCTGGCGACCACCAGTTTGTTCCTGTATTTACGAGTCTGGTTTTTTGTTTGCCTCTTTTTTTTCTTTGCTTGTTCATTTGTTTTGTTACTTAAATTCCACATGGTATTTGTTTTTCTCTGAGCATCTTTTCATGTATCTGACGACCATTTTTATGTGTTCTTTGGGAAAATACCTATTCAAGTCCTTTGCTCATTTTTTAATCAGATTGTTTATTTTTTTGCTTTCGAGCTGTATGGATTCCTTGTGTGTTTTGAATATTAATCCCTTATCAGCTAGTATGCAAATATTTCCTCTTACGCATAGGCTGCCTTTTTATTTTGCTGATTGTTTCTTTTGCTGCTCTGGAATTTGTGAGTTTGAGTTTGATGTCATCCTGCTGGTTTATTTTTGCTTTTGTTGCTTGTGCTTTGGGTGTCATTTCCATAAAATCATTTCCAAGACCAGCGTTAAGGAGCTTTTTCCATATGTTTTCTCCTAAGAGGTTTATGGTTTCAGGTCGAATTTTATTTTATTTTATTTGAGGGTGAGCGAGAGCAAGCTGGGGAAAGGTGCAGGGAAAGGGAGAGGGAGAGAGAGGGAGAGAGAGTTCCAGGCAGCCTCCAGGCTCAGCACGGAACCTGATGTTGAGGCTCCATCCCACCGCCCTGGGATCATGGCCGGAGCCAAAATCAAGAGTCGCCTCAACCAACTGAGCCACCCAGGCGCCCCGTTTCCGGTCTTCTTTTAAGTCTTTATTCCATTTTGAGTTCATTTTTGTTAGTGGTGTAAAATAACGGTCCAATTTGATTCTTCTGCATGTGGCTCTTCCGTTTTGCCAGCAGTCTTCGTTGAAGAGACTGTCCCGTCCCCACTCAGCCGTGCAGGCTCCCTCGTTGCTTACGAGTGTGTATGTGAAGGTTTATTCCCGGGCTCTCGGGTCTGTTCCGGTGGTCCGTGTGCCTCTTTCACTGCCGGGGCCGCGCAGTTTTGATTACCGTAGATTCGCAGTTAAGTTTGAAATCATCGTCATTGTGTTCTCTCTCAGAATTCCCTGAGGCTCGTCTTTTGTGAGGCAGTGTGAATTTTGGGATTGTTTTTATTTCTGTGGAAAATAATAAGGCATTCATTCTTACTTCCCTCCCTGTTTTTCGTTCTCGGTTGAAAGCAGTGATCTCACTGGCCGTGGGGCTTGACAAACTCAGAGAAGCATCGTAGCTGTTTGTTTCTGTTACAGCTTTGGAGCCATGTCAGGGACACTGAAAACCATTGACATCTGTCACACGATAACCTTTATTTATCACATAGAAAGGACTTTGCCTTTTTAATTAAAGAAGCCAGGAAAGAAATTACTTTTAGAGCCCGTTAATCCGTTCCCTTTTTTGAGAAATGATTAGAAGAAACTGCTGTGTAAAGCCATATTCATGAACTCGTGGGGAACGGCTTCGACCTACGGGGCTCCGTGCTGCCCTCTGCACAAGGAGATATTTCCAGAACGGGTGCTATATGGTCGGTGGCTTGAAGGATGTCAGAACTAGAAAGCACATTCAAAATACAAAGAAGTTCTAATTTTTTGGAAAACAATAGAGACAGTAGACTGGATGGAAAAAGAAACATGACAGTGCTAGAGAAAGGGAGACCCCATCTGGGCTCAAGGAAGGCGGGGATTTGAGCAGGGGCAGCGGGCTGCGAGGAGGGAGGGTCTTTGGCCCGGACGCTGGGACGCAGACCTGGACGCGTCTGTGATCTCGCCGGACTCGGCGCAGTTTCCAGCAGTCACATCTGCACATCCGCGAAATCACGTCGGGACAAAGAACACTTGTCAATTAATTCATTCAGTGGCGGCGGTCCTGTGCTGGGCGTTCCCGAGACCGTTTTAGAATTTGGCAGCTCTCGAGGGAGACCCCAGGACACCGCGTGCAGTCACGCTCGCGGGTGAGACTTCTCACAGCAGAAGGGCAGACGATGCAAAGTCGGCAAGGGAAAGGCACTCGCGAGGCCGTGACCCAGGAGACCCGGCCCGCGTGTCCACAGTCCTCCCGGGGACGTCCCACAGGGAGCTCTGATTCCTCAGCAACAATCGTGACCACACGTGTGAAGTGCCGTCTACCAGGAAAACTCATGCTCACGTAGGCACCCTCCCCCGGCGCTGTCCAGACCCGCGGACTCCCAGGAGGAAAGTGGGTGTTCGGCATGAGCCTCACTGTCCACACTGGCAGCCTCGGCACGGTGGCCCTCAGCACTGCTCCAGAGCCGCGTTCCTGGGGCCAGCGGCGGCCTCTCGGGCGAGAGTGGTCTCAGGCCCCCGTATCAAGTGTTTCTGCACAGAGCCCGGGACCGTGCTGCGTGGACAGCGGTGGGAGGCCAGGACCCAGGGACCATGTTGTGTGGAGACAGAGGATGCGAAGCAGGCTCCACACTGTCAGCACAGAGCCTGACGCAGGGCTCAAACTCAGGAATCATGAGATCATGACCTGAGCCACAGTCAGACACTTAACCGGCTGAGCCACCCAGGCGCCCTCAAACCTCACCTCCTGAAGCACAATTACCCTTGTTTCTGCTGTTTTCTCCCATCTGATCTCAATATACTGACTAGTGTTACCTCCCAATTTGTAATTATGTTACACATTTTAATCAAATTATAAATTGCAAAACCTGACTGCTCAATCTCAGGCTTGGTAAGAAAGTGGGAAGAAAAGAAAAGAAAAGAAAAGAAAAGAGCCGAAATGGCCTGGCTCACGGGCCAGCCCTGGGAATTAGTCTCATCGGAGACTCCGCCTCCCCGCGTGCTTCCCCCGTTTCCTCCAGTGCGCCCAGCCCTTCCCCGGCCCTGCTCTCCGCGGCTGTCACCCCGACCCCTCCGCTTTGCCGGCTGGGGCACGCGTCCAGCCGACCTAACAGCACCTTCCCCAGAGACCCCCGCTCAGCACCCGCTCAGCACCCGCTCTGCACCCGCTCTGCACCCGCTGCCCTGCTCCAGCAGCCCTCCCTCCGGTCGCTCCTGCACTCCAGATCCCGAGCCCGGGCTGGAACCTTCCTTTCCTTAGTGTGATCTTGTTAAGCTGCAGCCTCTCTGAGGAGATGGCCAGCCCCGCGAGGGCAGGGGCTGGTGTTCTGCCGCCGTCCACGGGGGCTGGTGCGGCTGGCGGCTTGCAGCTGAAGCCAGCGCTCATTTACTGTGCCAGAAGTCACGGCACTGCAGTTCCGTTGAGCATGACGGTCAAGAAGGTCAAGAAAGAATTTTGTTTTAAAGTTTATTTATTTACTTTGAAAGAGACAGAGTGCAAGTGGGGAGGGGCAGAGAGAGGGAGGACCTCAGGCGGGCCCTGTGCGGAGCCCAACACGGGGCCTCGAACTCGGGAAGGCGTGAGCTCATGACCTGAGCTGGAATCAAGAGTCAGATGCTTAACTGACTGAGCTGCCGAGGCGTCTCCAAAAAGAATTCTTAAGACATCTTACGGTGTGGTTTATGAGTTCATCTAAGTAGCAGGGGGACAGGCCCCTCGGGGAGGAAGGGCTGCGCTGGCTCAGTGCTCGACGGGAGGGGATGCACAGGAAGTACTCGACCATAAATTGTTTTGTTTTTTTTTTGTTTTAACTTCTACTGGTAAAACTCCTTTTGCAAGATTTCTCTGGTGCTTATCAGTCCTGCACGAACTGCTGGCGAGGCACACAGGCGGCCATGAGCCCCTTTAAGAGCCGGTGTGTGGGGCGCCTGGGGGGCTGGGTTGGTTAAGCGGCCGACTTCGGCTCAGGTCATGATTTCACGGTCTGTGGGTTTGAGCCCCACATCGGGCTCTGTGCTGACGGCTCAGAGCCTGCAGCCTGCTTCAGATTCTGTGTCACCCTCTCTCTCTGCCCTCTCCGGGCTCACACTCTGTCTCTCTGTCTCTCAAAAATAAATAAACGTTAAAAAAAAAAAAAAAAAGAACCGGTGTGTGTCTGATCCTTCCAGACCCGTGCAGGCTGTGGGTCAGCCTTCTGGACTAAAGGTGAACCTTTTCCTGCTCCCGCCCCTCATTAGTGGGGCCTTCAGAACGTGTGAAATGCGCTCCGCCCATGTTCTGGAAAGGGAGCGACAAAACCTGGGTGGCCGCACGTCTGTTGACAACACGGTTTACCGAATATTTTAAGCCCACTGTCGAGACCTGCTTCTCAAAGAAAAAAGATTTTTTAAAAAATATCTCTGCTCATGGATAGTGCGGCTGGCCGCCCGAGAGCTCTGGTGCCGGCCAGCCCGCCAGCCGTTCCGCAGCCCGTGGATCAAGGAGTAATTCTGACCCTCG
The DNA here is from genome assembly GCA_004024585.1 of Paradoxurus hermaphroditus. Classification (NCBI taxonomy): domain Eukaryota; kingdom Metazoa; phylum Chordata; class Mammalia; order Carnivora; family Viverridae; genus Paradoxurus; species Paradoxurus hermaphroditus. The sequence goes on along the minus strand of PITB01000383.1, from coordinate 70,334 downwards.
AGTCTTCCTACTTAAGAAATACGTTTCCTAAGGTGATAGCTGCCGTAGATAGTGATTCCTCTGATGGATGTGGGCAAAGTAAACTAAAACCCTTGTGGAAAAGATTCACCATTCTTGATGCCATGAAGAATATTCCTCGTTCGTGAGAAGAGATCAGAATGCCAATCTGATGCTGGTATTTAATGGAGTTTGGAAGAAGTTGATTCCAGCCCTCACGGAGGACCCCGAGGGGGTCAAGACTTCAGCGGAGGAAGTCACTGCAGACATGGTGGAAATAGCAAGAGAACGAGGATTAGAAGCAGAGCCCGAAGATGGGTCTGAATTGCTGCAATCTCGTGACAAAACTTTAATGGATGAAGAATCGCTTCTTATGGATGAGCAAGGAAAGTGGTTTCTTTGGATGGAATCTACCGGTGAAGATGCTGGGAAGGGTGTTGAAGCAGCAGCAGGGGATTTAGAATATGATATAAACTTCGTTGATAAAGCAGTGGCAAGTTTGAAAGGACGGACTCAAGTTTCGAACGAAGTTCTGTGGGTAGGATGCTATTAAACCGAATCGTGGGCTGCGGAAAAATCGTCCGTGAAAGGAAGAGTTCAATTTCACTGTTGTCCTATTTACATTTGAAATTGGCGCCACCACCCTCGCCTTCGGCGTCCACCGCTCTGAGCAGCCAGCAGCGGGCAAAGTTGAGGCAGGAGCCTCCACCAGCAAGAAGGTTATGACTCGTGGAAGGCATTTTTTAGCAATAAAGAACTCTTTAATTAAGGTGTTACGTCCGTTGCGGTTTTCGACATAATGCTGTTGCATTCTTAACTAGACTCCAGTATAGCGTAACCCTAACTTTTATAAGCACTGCGAAGTAAAAAAAATTCATTTGACTCACTTTATTGAGATATTTATTTTGCTGTGGTGGCCTGGACCCAAGCCTGCACTCTCTCCAGCTTAGGCCTGTAATTACAGCTGAAGAGACAGATCAAATGTTTTCAGATCTGTGATTTCATAATAATATTATTTTTTTAGTTGCTCGTCTACAGGAGAATGCTACTGAACCAATTCACTGTGAAAATTGGTAAATAAAGGAGACCAAATTAAGCATTTATCCAGTCTTATTTCTATGAACTAAATAGTTAACAACGGGAAGTTTCTCTTCGTGCTATTTCAGTTAATACGTGAAGACGGCATTACAGAATTAGGAAACGGCTGTTCTCAAGCCCGAACGAGTTAGTGACTCTTGGATCAGGGATGCTGCGGATGTCTCGGGGGGGGGGGGGGGGACAGCCAGATGGCGTAAGCCTTTCGACAGAAGAGCGATGCCACTCTGAAACCTGCCTGCCCACCCCCAGGTTGAACCTCCGTTTGTTCAGGTGTCTGGATCTAATTTCAGTTTTCAGGACACACAAAGGGCAGATAAATGTGGGAAACACCACCAATAAGGATACAGTGAGAAAAATCCAGACTGTAGAAAAGCATAGAACCAGAGATGTGTTTTCTTCAATAATAAATTATAGTAAGGACAACGAGATAGATGGAGGGGAACTTACAGGATAAGAGAGACCTCGGGAAAATAGCGCAGCGCTCCAGCCGCAGCGGGTACACCTGACCTGGGTCTGGGTTCACTGAAGCTGTTTAAAACGAAGAGTGAAAAATAGAAACTTCAACATTCGGATGTTGGTGGTACTAGAAATAATGACTGATATCTCTGTGGATGTGATAACATTCGTGGTTAGAATAGTTCTTGTTTTTCAGAGATAGGCGACATCTGAACACATTGAAACGATGCGTGAGACTGTGTGAGAGGAGAGTGGGCGGGGGGCACAGATGGAAAATACCGGCTATGAACCGACTACTGTCGAAGCTGGGTGTTGAGTACACGAGAGCCCATTGTGTGGTTTTGCGTGTGTGTGCGCATGCACTCGCGTGCGCGCGTGCACACACACACACACACAGCTACGGAGTCTCCAGTGGAAAAAACGGAATTTGTCGGTTGTAGACAGTGGTAACCAGAAGGGTCGTAGGACAGTGTGTTCCGTGATCAGAGGCCTGTGAGATTGCTGCTGAGAGGGAGGAAAGGACCCTCACGGAACTAGGTTTAAAAAAAGATGAAGAATGCATGGCCATTGATATTAGCATTTTGTCACTGATAGTTTGCGCTACCACTGATGGAAACCGCGAAACTAATCCTCTTCATTATCACCCTGTGGTCCGGCAGTAAGATACCCAAGTGGGAGGAATTTCTGTGGCTTTTATCTATTTGTCTGTTTCTTGAAAAAAGGTACTCCGCGTCAAAACGAAGCTGTTCCTTACGTGTTCCACAGGTTGTTGGCTCGGTTACTAGCCACGGAGTCAACTGTCTTTACAAAACTGCTTGTCGGTCTCCAGTTTGCTCTTTGTTACGCGCCGTCAGGGTGAGCGCTACATCCAGCCCTTACGTGCACCACTCCGCTGTTTCCCCTTGGATTTTATTTAGATCGTGATTCTTCGTCACGTTTTTGGCGGGCATCATGGAAATAATGAAATTCATCCAGCTGTCCCTACCTCCGTGTGCACAGTCAGCCTGTCCGTGTCTGTGCTTCCCTTCTCTCACCTGCGGCTTTGACCCAGCCCTGGTCGGTCCTCAGCATCCCTGCCTCGCGGAGAAATGAAATAAATACACGTTGCATAGATGAGAGAATGAAGCTTATTAATAGAAATAAGTATTTTTAAAAAATGTTTCTTTATTGAGAGAGAGAGATTTAGAGCATGAGCCAGGGGAGGGGCAGAGAGAGAGGGAGAGAGAATCCCAAGCAGACTCCACAGTCAGTGCAGAGCCCGACTTGGGGCTCCATCTTCCAAACGTGAGATCATGACCTGAGCTGAAATCAAGAGTCGGCGACTGGGCCACCCAGACGCTCCAGGAAGTGTTTTTCATGTATATTATTTCTAAATTCCATGTCATCTTGTAATCTGTATGATTCCTTGTGTGGAGTTTCGGTGGCAAATTTTGAATCATTGGACACTAGTGGGTGCTAACGACAGCCTGGTCCGACCTTCTCGCTCTCATTGGATTTATTGTTACAAACAAAGATCCACTAAGTCTTTGTTTTTCTTTTTTCGACATAAATAAAATGTACAGGCCGTGGGAAGCTATGGAAACATTAAAGCAAAGTTGGAAACAAAACAAAACATCCCCGCATGTACCGTTTTCTGAGCGTGGCGAGTTGTTATTTGGCGAGTTGTTATTTCAGCATCTCGTTCTGGGTTGGTCCCGTCCTGGCCCAGAGGCCGAGACAAAATTGGATGTTAGGAAGTAAAGGGGGATAACATGTTAGAAAATAAGTGCGGGAGGTGGCTTTGATGGCGAAGGACCTTGAGCACACATTAAATGCTAAAAGAAAAATGGAGGTTTTAGGGGCGCCTGACTGGCTCAGTCTGTGGAGCATGCGACATTCGATATTGGGGAGTGGGTTCGAGCCCCACATTGGGTGAGATTACTTAAAAATAAAATATTTTAAAAAGAAGTTTTAGAAAATTCGCAGTTTCAGTGTTAAATGAAAAGTGACAAACCTGCGATTTGACTCGCTGGACAAACGCGAGCATGGGCTTCACGCTGGGAAAAAAGGCAATTCGGCCCTGTTGTTGGGTGTTCCGGCAGAAATGCCGTCTACGAGTTGATTACGTGACTGAGTTCTTACGACGGCCCGCTGAGATAGATTCGGTTATTACTCCCGCCCCATGTGAATCTCCTTCCCGGACAGACAGGAAGCCAGGCCGAGAGAGGGGAGGGCCTCCGCTCCGGTTCTTGCCCCGGCCAGTAGGCGAGATGAGGCAGCCAACTCCCGCCCGCGCCGTTAATCGCCAGGCCCTCGTGCCTCCTGCTCCCATTCGCCTGTTGAAGGAGGGAGTTATTTTCATGAAATGTGAGTGTTAATTTGGGAAGAAGATTATATTCAGATCTCTTGAGACATTTGAGTGATAAAGCTATGTGATACTCTTTGGAATTCTAAATGGAATTTACAACCAAAATGGTATATTTGGCATCTCATTCCTTCTCCGTAAATAAATACAGGGCTTGATTCATTTTTTTAGTCTAGGAGTTTACTTAAACATTGTAACTCATGTATGACTCAGCTGATCTTTAACAATTAAGTTTTGAGTAATTTATACAAAATGGGAGTTAAGGAGTGGGAGTTCTCCTCTGCCTTCTGGAGGGCAGAGTGTCTACATACATTATTTGAAATTCTTCTGAGTGGGATGTTTGTTCTTCTCTGTTTGTTTTCATTTATTTATATCCGTGTGGACTTCTGGACTGTCTTAGGCCATTCGGGCTGCTGTAATACCACCAGGCCGGGTCACTTATAAACAACGGAAATGTATTTCTTACAACTCTGAGACCGGAGGGTGAGGTCGCGGCACCTGTTTGGTTGGGCGAGGGCCTTCTTTCAGGTCACAGGCTTTGTGTATCTGCACGTGGCGGAACGAGGGTTAGGGTCTCTGGAGCCTCTTATAAAGCACTAATCCCATTCATAAGGGTTCCACCCTCATGACCTAAGCATTTCCCAGAGAATGCCATCAGCTTTGGGAACTAGGATTTTAACATATGAGTTTGGAGGGATGGGCACACACATTCAGACTATAGTATGGGTATTATTTACTCTTTGGATTAGAATCCAGTTAATTCAGTGCTTTATTTTGTTACTCAAATGGCTCCATGTTTTAATGATTGGGAACTCTTTGAGTCAGCCCGTGTCACCTTGACGTACCCCACCTTGTTTTGCGTGTCGACTCCTAGCACTTCCTTCCTTTGTGGCACGACGAGATTCCCCAAGCTCATCTTAGGTATTGTGTGTACTTATCCTAGACTCCGCCGTTTCTCCAAGGAGCCATGGTTCCTTCTGTTGGGGGAGTGGTTTCAGGAATGAAGATCCGGGTGCTACGTGTACTTGTTGCTGCTGGCGTATCGTTGCTTCTGCGCCCTCTCAGCCAACCTAGCGAGGAGATGGACGTGTGTGTACTGACCTGCGTGTGCGTGGAGGGTATCTATAGAGTACAGCTACCAGCATTTGCATGTGTGACCGTCTCCATCTGTATTAACCTAGTAGGAGGCCATACTGATGTGTCGAACTCTAATCCATTACCCTGCAGGTCATTCTGGACTCCCCTCCTGCTTATCTGTCACACCCTCCTCCCCCGCTGAGAAGCCTCATTTCCACCATCAGCTTACTTACTTGTTCAGCTCCAGGAGGAGCGCACCGTGCTGTGAGAATTGTTAAATTCTGCCCCGGTGGGATCACTCCGTCAACTTGGATACATTGATTCCGTGGAGTTTCTTTTGCTTTTAGTCTTACAGACTCCACTCCTTTCTAAAGTTACTTAGGTCAGCACCCCCTCCCCCCACCTCCTTTGGTGAGGTTGTGTGATACATTTGTAATGCATTTAGATCTTTGGCCATATGCTGCCTTCCATTCTGGGATAGCCTGACTTTTCTAAATGTTGTCTTAAAATTTTACTACATCCATGAGTTTGGGCAAGCACATGGTATCACCTATTCTGCATCATAGTATCATATGGGAGAGTTTCATCCCCCTCAGAGATGCCCCGTACTTCACGCATCCGGTCTTTCTCCCTTCCCCCAGAGCACCTGGCAGTCATGGGTCTTTTTATTCTCTCTGGCTGTAGTTTTGCCTTTTCCAGAATGTTGTATAATTGGAATTACACAACACGCAGCCTTTTCGTGCTGGATTTTTGCATTTAGCAATATGTGCTTAAGCCTAATCCATATTTTTTCATGGCTCGTTAGCACATTTCTCCTTCAGTGAGTAATATTTAATTGTGCGGACGCGCCCCAGCTTGTGCGTGCACTGCCTGTCGCGGGGCAGTTTCGGTGCCTTCTGTGTGGGACGGTAACGAATGAAGCTGCCGTCCGCATTCACACGCAGGTTTCGTGGGGACGTGAGTCTCCAGGTCCGATGGGTGAATACTTAGCAGTGCGGGTGCTAGGTCACACGCTAAGATTATATTTAGCTTTTTAAGAAGCTGCCGGTCTTCCAAACTGATTGCCATCTTGCATTCTCACCAGCGGCGGATGAGAAACGTTAGTGCTCCAGATCCTTGCCGAAATCGAGAGTCCGTTTTCACATGTTAGCCCTCCTCCGAGGGCCGTGGCGGGGTCTCGTTTTTAACTTCGGTTCGCTCCTGAGAGACGGGCGTCTTTTCCTATGCTCACTTCTCTTAGCTGTGTCTTTTCTGAGGAGATGCCTGTTCAGATCTTTGACTCGTTTTTAATTGGGTTGTTCGTTTTCTTCTTGTTGAGTGGTAAGTGTTCTTTGTCTGTTTTTGACACAGGTCCTTTAACCTGACAGTTAAGGAGGCAGACAGGACTGGGATCGTAGTGCCCTGAGGTGAACCGAGAGGACGAGGAGGAGGAGTCGGTTAGGACCGTTTCCGGCCTGGGGCTCTGGGCCAGCGGGCAGCGCTGGTCACAGAAAGAGGAAAGCCGAGACTCACTTTGGGAAGGAGGGGGCGGCAATGACTCACTTAGTTTTGAGTCAAGATGGAAGGACACCCAGGGACTGGAGGTCGAAAATATGTTACGATTCCTGATTCAGATTCTGCTGTCACCGTCCCAGATTAGCGACGACAAAGCAGAGTAAGGAGCAGATAGGGAGTTGGGGTAAGAACAGCACGGTGGTTCATGATGTTTTGAGGAGGAATCGAGTGTCGCACAGGAACCGCTGTGGAGGACTGAAGGACGTCATTGAAGAGGGTGTGAAATTTGCGTTGTCGTCTTCTCAAAGGTCAAGTCAGCGGTCAGTGTACGTCGACGCCCTGTGCCTTTCGTACCTGGGGGTGTGATTTACTCTGTCGGGAGAGCTCTCCCTTACTTCATTGAGTCTTTTATCTTCAGCACCTTGTAGAACTTCGCAAATTGAATTTTACATCGCTGGGGCTCTTTGCCCCACGATCAGACAGGGTCTTAGTTTTCTTTTATCTAATACGACGATGCAACTACACACCCGTAGCTATCCGTCTGTCTGTTGTGTAAATTGACTGTTGTAGTAGTGAATTCATTGAAAAAATTATTCGCCTTCTCGACTCTACCATTCGCTTGAAGCATCGTAGCGGTTGTGACTTTAGTCCCCAGCAGAATTAATTAACACATGTTAATTCGTGGCTCGTCTGGTGTAGGGAACATGCAACTTATTCCCTGGAGTTAAAGGATATGCTTCCTTTTCTTCTCTTCTGCCTCTGAAAGTATAATTTTCTATTTCCTTTTTCACCTGACTGTCCCTAAGGATGGTAATTTATGGAATAATTCACAGAGGGTACCGAGTAGTAAAGAAGAGTTGCCATCACAGGTGTGTGGATTACTGACGGCCTGTTTGTGATTCGGGGTTGTTGAATGAATGGTGTACCAACATGAGGCACCAGTCTCCCGACATGTAATTTTGTACATTCAACGTGAAAATATGTAAAAGCACTTTGTCTGAAAATCCTATGTACATTCAACAGTTGTTATTAGACTGCAAATTGTTTCAGTGACACTGACCACATACGTAGAATAGCAGTGAACAATTGTTAGTCATCCTGAGCCGATTATTGTTAATACCGTTGGATTTCGTGCCCTGAGAAAAAGGAGGCTTTGTGCTGTAAACAATGAAAGATACCAATTTATGCTGTAAACACATTTTTAGCATCTAAAATGTACCAGTATTATATTCTCCTGTTCGTTTCCCCTCCTAGAGTTTGGCTTACCTTGAGTATTAAGGCAGTGGTTACTATTTCCAGAAAGATCTGAGTACTTGGTAAGGCTCACCTGCACAGCAGGGGAGCACAGCGCTGGCCCCGTTCCATGCCGACACATGCTGTTGGAAAGCAGCTGTGTTACATGATGTAAGGTCTGTAGCTTAAAATTTATTTTAATGTTTATTTATTGTTTTGAGAGAGACAGTGCGAATAGGGGAAGGGCAGAGAGAGAGAGGGAGACACCGAATCCGAAGCAGCTCCAGGCTCTGAGCTGTCAGCACGGAACCCTGCGTGGGGCTCAGACTCACGAACCGAGAGATCATGACCTGAGCTGAAGTCACCCAGGCGCCCTACATCTGTAGTTTAAAGTTCTAAAGTTTTTCACTTTTGCCTTTTTTACTGTTTTTTTTTTTTTTTGAGACAAAATACACATAACCTAAAATTTGCCATTTTAACCATTCAAGTGTATAATTCAGTGGCATTAATTATACTCCCAGTGTGTACTGTGACCATCACTTCTGTCCACTTCTAAAACTTTGCCTTCACCGGAAACAGAATCCTGTACCTGTTAGGTAGTAATTCCCCATCCTCCCCTCCCTCAGCCCCTGCTAACTCCCAACCTACTCTGTCTCTCTGAATTTGCCTATTCTAGATAGTTCCTGTAAGTGGACTCATGGAATATTTATCCTTTGTGTTTGGGTTTTTTTTATTTACCATATTGTTTTTGGGGTTTCCCCCGTGTTGTAACGTGTATCAGGACTTCAGTCCTCTTTATGGACGAATAATCTTCCATTATACATGTATACGCCTTTTATTCTTTTTATGTTTTAAATCAATCTTAGCACAGCGTGTCATTTTTCTGTATTTTCGATGCTTACTAAGGTGGCATCTAGGTTAATTTTGTTCTTTTTAATTCTTTTCTAGGTCTGACAGATGAAAAAGTGAAGGCATACCTTTCCCTTCACCCCCAGGTATTAGACGAGTTCGTATCTGAAAGTGTCAGTGCAGAGACCGTGGAGAAATGGCTGAAGAGGAAAAACAACAAGCCAGAAGGTAAGGTCTCCTTCAGACTGAGTGGGGATTATTTCCGAGTTTATAGGGACCAAAAAAAAAAAAACAAAACAACAACAACACGAGTATTTAATACATGCTAGAAAATATAAAGTAGACACAATTAGTATTTTAATTCTGTAAAAGTTTTACTCTGTTTAAAAAGATAAAATCAGTTAGAATGAGAGGAAATAAATACACTAACATAAGATCCTTGGCTACAAAAACTTGGCAAAGTACGCGTGAAAATGTATTATTTGGCTATGACATGCTGAAAAATGCAAAAGTTAATATTAGACTCGATTTTATTTAGTGATTATTATTAGTGAGTATATAAATGTTCTCTATATTTCAAAAATATATTCTTACATTTTGCAAAAAAATCATTAAATAATTCTCATATGTAACAGTAGGAAAAGAATTCTTGACTTTGCATTAGACATTTTGGTCACACTCATGAGCTTAAGATGCTGTTATATTTATGACAAAAGAAATGGGGGTTCAAGGGGGATGGGAAGGGAAGTGATTTCCCCCCAAGTCGAACATGTGTTAATGTATTGGATGTGAGTATCGTAGCATAGTTTTCAGTGAATTTATATTTGCCCAATTATGGCTTCTTGTTTCTGTGAATGTTCTTCTTATGGTAGAAATTTGTGTTAACACAAGATTTTAACTCTACGAAGAACTTTTATGTTCAAAACAAATACATGCTGTTTTTCTGGAAGTTCGCTCAGTGTAACAAAAGGCCGTAAGCCAAGCTTGTAAGTGACCGCCATGAGGATGCCGTGCTGTTAGAACCGCGGCCCTCAGGCTCCCTGGGCCGACCTTCCTGTAACGTTCAAAACTAAACACCTTTCTTAGAGAATTTTTATAATAAAGAGAGAAACCTTGACAAAAGAGAGCATTTGACACTGCAACACTATTTAGACTGTAAGTACCTGTTGGCGAGCGTGCGTCTGCGTGTGTGTGTGTGGATTGACAGGGAGAGAGAACTAGAAATAAATCGCAGAAACAAGCACAGCAGTTTTTTTCGAAACAATCACAGCATTTACTACTGAGGACAAAGCTTGACATGGCGAATCTCAGCTGTAACAAACCTCCGACATTTGGAAACGGTCTGAGACGTCTGACACTTTGAAGAGCGTGACGGGGTCATGCTCAAGGCACATCATATAAAGACGCAGATTTTATCCACCTGCTATGTAACGATGGATAATAACACAGTGCAGGAACAGGTGGTATTTGTAAGATGGGAAATTGAGTGTAGGCCTTAGAAAATGAAAAATGTCGCATCGTGTCTTAGGGTCGCGATGATATTGTTAAACATCTCTTAGATTTTTATAAATATCTGAACTTGTCATTCCGTGGCTTTCAAATCTGTTTTCTTTATTAGTTTATCAAATAATACTTTTAGCTGTTCAGTACACACACTCCAGGGGTAAATGCTTATTAAGGACAGCAGAGTGTGGCCGAAGCAGTGGTCGCTTGTACCGAAGACACAGTTGTCCGTACGCGGAGGCCATCTTGCTGGGATCAAGGACCAAAAGAAGCTGAATGAGGCGGGACGCGGACTTCCCTCTAGCTGGGGGCCCCGCAGCCAGGCGCACGCAGCGTGCAGTGGGAACCCGCACAGAACCTTTACTGTCCCGCTGGGCCCCTTCCACGTTCCCCCAGGGGGGGGGGTTGGTTTCTCAGGAGAAGGTAGCAGCCCTTGCAGACCGGTAAACCGAGGTTTAGAGCCCATCAGTGGGCGTGGCTAGAAGAAAGCCCCGCCCAGTTTGGCGGAACTGCTAAAGCGAAGCGTCTTTGTCTCCTGTGTGTGTGGTTCGAGATTACGGCCGAGGCTGAGGCCTGTGTCTCTTCTGCCTGGCTCCCCTACGGTTTTTTAAAATTTCGGGTTCTCCTCGATGAGGCCTCCGCCTCCTTCCAAGTGGCTTCATCCAAAATGCTTTGAGGAAGGACGTTTTTGTGGAGAGGGTTTTCGGGGAGCGATTCTGCTTCCACGCCAGAGCCAGGAGCAGAAAGTGGGACAGACAGAAGTTCTGGGAGAGTATCGTTGACAGAGAGAGAGAGAGACAGGCCTCGCCAGATTGTTTCCCTTCGCGTCAGCTTAGTAAGAAAACGAAGTAAGGAAAGCTGTGCTTTGTGCACAAGTACTCAGTAAGTACTTTACCTGTTTTCCGCCGCGGAGGAGCCGGAATGGCTCGCACCGCGGGGAGTCGTGTGAAGTACACGGTAGTCCGTGCCCGAAAGGCATCTGTGAAAATTCAAATTTCAGCCAGTGAATGAATAATGGAGTGGTTATTTACATTATGGAATGATGTTTGCTTTTAAAACGTCCTGCTTTCATGCTGCTTTCAAGTGTGTTTTTCACGACGCCGTCCCGCTGTCCAGAAAGCTCCTGTTCCTTCGCTCGCGGAGGGTCTTACTGGGCACCTGCTCGGTTAGTGCTCGGACGCCTCAGGCTGACGAGACGGAGGGTGCGTGGTGGCCGAGTCCAGTCGCGCCGCGGCAGGACTCACGACGGGTCAGGACGGCGTGACCGCGGAGCAGGCGTGCGTTCCAGGGAGCTTCGCGGGGTCGGCCGTTCGCACCCGGCAGCGGGCGCGAGGGTTAGCCTGGCCGCGGTCGCGCGGCGGCTTTGAGGGCGCCGCGAGGGAAGGCGGCGGGTCCCCGGTACCCCCGCGCGTGACCGTGAGCCCCTGGAGGTCGCCGGCCGCGGGAATTGTGGTTATTTTCGTGTCCCTTGCCAGCAGCCGCGTGTGGCCCCGGGGAGGCGCTCTCTGCACGTTTCGAATGAAAGGATACGCCCGCCAAGGAGGGGTAGCTTCTCGGCCCCCTCGGGGACCGCCGTTTGCCGCGGTGCGCCTCCTCTCTCCCCCTGCTCACGTGAGGGCTCCTCGGGGCAGGGTTGTGGAGTGTGCGTTCGTCGCCGCTCAGGGCGCGCTCTCAGTCTCCGCCAGCCGCGTGCGAGGTGCTGAGGGGCCGGGAAGGTCCCAGCCGGACAAGGGCAGGCGGCGCGCCGTAGGCCGCCGTCTCCTTCCGGCTGGGCCCACGGAGGCCGCGCCTAGTCCGGGCCTGGGGCTCCGGCCAGGTGCCCTGCAGACAGGCGCCCTCGCGAGTCACCCCGCCCTGTGCCGGCAGAGAAGCGGCTCTGGGAAGGCGGCCCCCAGGGGTCTTCAGAGACCGACGTTTCCAGAGCCTTCACTCTTCCTGTTCCGGTTTGGTTTCACTGCTTTTATAACCCCTGCATCTTAAGTGCAAAGCGCCGTCCGCGGCCGTGAGGCGAACTGCCTTCTGAAGGCCGGCGGCGTCGGCTCGAAACTCCAGACGATCGATTTTCAAGCCACGGTGGGAACTGGAGGTCGCGTTCGTTTCTTTTATAACTTTGTGTTCTCACTTAGAGAATGTGTACCTGGTCCCTGACGGTGTTGGGGACTGTCCCCACTCACAGCCACACTTCCATTTGGGGAGAACTTCAGGAAGAAAAGAAAGTTACCTAGGTAACTAAGAATTGAGTTGTTTAATCAACTATATTTTGTGTTAATTTTTATGCAAGGTAAATTTGACAGGCCCAGCTGGTACTCATCAAGGCTCAGATTACTAAACTATTTGACATCTACACAAGGTATGAATATCAGATTAACAAATCCACCCGTAGGATGTGATGAAGATCCTACTGTGCGGAACGTTCTAAGATGGAAGGCAGTTCACATCCCTGATGCCACTGCGGTGTGTCGGTTCTGCTCAGGAAGAATCATGAATTAGCGGGACTGTCAGCAGTGTCCCCTTTTGGCTCCTAATGTCCAAAACTAGTAGTTGACACAACGTCTGTGGTATCAGAGGGGGGTGCATGAAGAAGCGGGAACATTGGAAGTCAGTACGACTCTATTTGGCCTCTCCTGGTATTAGAATAATATTTAAAACACATGGACTTTGTTTAAAATCCCCAAAGCGTAACTGTGATATTCGTCTCCTTAAGGGAAGCCATTAGGTATTCAAGAGGGCGAGGGCGATTGATTGAACCCAAGTCATGTTAAGAATTACGAGTAGCAGTGTCATCTTTGATTTCCAAGAATTTCTATTATTACTGTGTTTATAGTCTATTGACTAGCAGACCGTATCGCTATCGGTGTGCCTATAAATGCCTAATAATTAATAATGAAAACATTGGTGCTGTCAGCTGCCTTAAATATTTTCAACAAATACATGAATGGTTTCTTTTTTTACTCAAAGAATCTAGTTACTACATATTTTTCCCCTCTTCATGATTCTAGAGATGGAACAATTTTCATTCAAATAAAACTACTAAATATTTCATACCTAGAATTAGTGAGATTTAAATCATGTCCCCTAAACCTACTATATGCAGTCTGAAATGCAGATTAAATAGCATTTGTCCTGCTTATCATATAACAGATGGTTTCTGTGCTAGTATTTATAATGTAGTGGGATATTAAATTAATGGGGCATGAATTAGTTTGCCAAAGCATGCAATGTTAGGAGCTTTTAGTAAGTAGGACACTAATAAATTATGTGTTAACTATTAGTACATATCATGAATAAGGAAGAACCCACCACATCATTGAAATGGTTTACTTGGGACTTCATTTTGGGCACTTTCTTTTCCTTGAAATTACTTGGCGTCAGTTATGGAAATTACATTTTCAAGAAATTTTGTATCTCATTCTCTTTTCTTTGGAATGGAAACAAAATGTGTTGAATGCCTTGATTTGCATTATGAATAATCATAAATTTACAATCTGGTTACTAGAAGGGGGATTAAGTTCACTTGCAAAGAGTCACTCGATGTATTCCATTAATTCGGTTAGTTGTCCCTATTATTGCAAAGGTGTATCTTTAGTATATTCTTTTTAAGAGTGTTTGGGCTCTGTAGCAGTCTAATCAAGTTGATTGGGATTTTGATAATTTTAAAGATTAATTCAGATCATCACAAATTTTATTGGCGATTATGAACTAATTCAAATAATTTTAGTAGCTTTGTTACAAGCTAGATTGATTCCTGAAGCAGTTTTTGTAGTATGTACAAAGTTCCTATCCGTAGTAGCCATTATTTGTACATTCAACATCATTACTGAATTTCCTAAGTAAAAATTCTGTTTATAAGTGATTGTAATGAATGAAAATGTTATGAGCTAGTAGATTTTTAAAAATAACTATGTTTTGATTGGTGTTTCTTTTCATAAAAATTGAATTTTCTGATTGTTCACATAATAGTAAAGGACGTTTAATTAAAATCATTGCATCTATTTAATAGAGTTTATTTCAGCATTTAAATTTTATGTTTTACTTAACACAGATTTTTAAAGCTGAAATGAAATGACTGGTATAATCATTTCTCACTTTTTTAGTCTACTTTTTTATAAGCTTCCTGATGGTTTAACAATGATCTAGATTATTTGATTAAATATTAAATAATAATTTCTAGAAACATCTAGTCGAGTGGCCAAGTGGTAGCTGGAATGTGACCAGATACTACTCGTTTCTCTAGCTAGTGATTCAGCATGCCGATTAGCAAGTATTTCTTGAGAGGCTCCTGGGAGGCTCAGTCGATTAAGTGTCTGCCTCTTGATTTCGGCTCAGGTCATGCTCTTGCGTGGAGCCTGCTTGGGATTCTGTCTCTTCCTTTCCCTCTGCCCCTCTCTCCGAGAGCTTGTGCTCTCTTTCTCTCAAAATAAATAAATAAATAAATAAAACAAATCCCGAGTACCTACTATGGGAATGTAATTGGAGAACAAGGACCATAAACTTGCTCCCTGAAGGTCACTTTCTGACGGGAGAAGACAGATAATAAACACATAATCGAAGAATAAGATTATTTCAGGATACATTGGTGTGTGTATTTGAAAATATCTAGCCTAATGTCTAGCAAACGGAAGTTTTTAGTAGAAATAAATTTGCCTGAGATTTTCATATTCACATTGTTTGCTTTTAGCCAGTCAGGTGGGGCCTGTGTATGAGGCAGATGCGTCTGTCTGTGTGCTGTGTCCTGGGGTCCTTGCGAGTCACAGGAGCCATATTTCTTGTGTTTACTGTCCTTGAGGGGCACGTAATCCTCCGGTGTGGAGAGAAGGAACTGTGCGAGTACAGCGACCCAGGCAGGCTGTGTAGTCCAGTGTTGTGTGGCGCGGTGTGCTGGGAGAGCCGAGGACGCTAAGAGGTGTGAAGATTGAGAAGGCTCTTTGTAGGAATTGGCCCTTCATCTGGGCCGCTGACTCTCTGGTGTGAATCCCGCACCGTCGTGAACATCACGTGGGAACTAGTTAGAAGTGCTGTAGGCCTCCTCTCACTCAAGACCCTTGGAATCAGAAACGCCTGCAGTGGGGCCTAGCGTCTGTTTTGATAGCCCTCTCAGGTAATTCTAGTGCAAGTTAGCGGTTGAGAGCCACCATCCTGGGCGTGGAGGGCCTGCGCAAGAGCGAATACAGTGCTCGCGTTCACGGGGCTGGCGGGGAGGGGGGCAGCAGGGTCCTTGGCTGGGCTGTGGGGCTCACTGTGGTTTACTTCCGGGATCGCCGGGGGTGGGGGGGAAGCCGTGGGCACAGGAGATTCTGGGTAAAAACAATTTGATAGAAGGCAGTGGGGTGCTAGAAAGCCAGGAGCTAACACAACAGTCGGTCTATGCTCATGGCGGTTTGGCTAAGATTCAGTCACCGCCCCCCACCCCGGCCCGACCTTTTCCTCAGTTTTCAGATTATTTAGTTTGTTTTTGTCGTACTGGCAATTCTGGTATACTCCACGATAGTTTTGCTACAGATTTCACATCTTGAAAGTATTTTCCGTATTTTAAGAGTGAGAGAAGATAGTGTTAAAAGTTTTTGTCTTTCTACTCCAATTTAACTGGTTATTCGTGTTCTGCATTGACTGTAATAGGAAAGGTGAAAAACTGTAAATTTTGGAAGCCTGTCTCAAATAGGTGTTTTAACTGAAGTACAGCGAGTTGCACAACAGGATACATGGCCATTTTTTTACAAAGCAATAATCATGCATATAATCGTGTAGGTGAAGAGCTAGTTAAATATACGTCATTGTGGTTATTTCTGGATTCGGGGGATTTATAGATAAGTTTATATTCTTATATATGTTGCTTTTTTAATAAAAAAGAAATAGAGTAAACATTAAATGAAACTTATGGAGTTTTTCTGGAAACTTTACTGGAAGGTTTTTCCCTAGGTTTCAGTGATTCTAATTCAGTTTAAACCAGTTATCTTCTGCTTGTTCAGTTACTTTTCCATTGCAGGGGGTAACAAACCGTGTATTTTCACCAGTCCCTTATTGGCTCTTTTCTGCATTTTGTTTCTCCCCTCATTAATATGTTATCGTTGGTTATTAAGATTGTTACATAGGAAGCTGGTGGCTGAAATGGGGACTAGAAAAACACACAGCTCGATTTCTGTCCCTGGGTTGCCACTTTCGGTTTAAAAGTCATTCATTTTACTAAACTTTACAATTATCAGTTATGTGTTTAGCATTTGCTAAGCATTGGACCTGAATTCAGTTGTGATGGAACCTACTGTTTCTAAAGGGGAGCAAAAAATTAAAAGTTTACAGTTTTTCTCTTAGTGACTTTCAAATATCCCATACAGCAATGTTCACTGTGGTCCTCATGTTGTACGTTACATCCTCAGTACTGGTCTTATAATTTGCAGTTTGCAACTTTTGACCAGCTTCACCCAGTCCCTCCACTCTACGTAAATTACATAACATGCTAAGGTTGAAAGCTTTTTCTCTAACATCAGGAACAAGACAAGGTTGTCCACTCTTTCCACTTCTATTCCACATGGTGCTAGAAGTCCTAGCCTGAGGAGTCAGGCAAGAAAAAGAAATAAAAGGCATCCGAGTGGAAAGGAAGAAGTAAAATGTCTGTGTTTGCAGACGGCATGATTTTACATACAGAAGATCCTGAAGACCTCCACCAAAAATTGTTACATCTTGTCAGTGAATTCAGTAAAATTACAGGACACAAAATTAATATCCAGAGATCAGTAATGTTTTTATACACAAAAAACATATTATCTAAAAAAGAAAGACAGTGATGCCATTTATAGTAGTATCAAAAATAAACACTTAGGAATACATTTGCTCAAGGAGGTGACTGCTCTGGTCTGAAAATTACAAGATACTGATAAAAGAAATTGAAGAAGGTGCATGTAAACAGAGAGGTATCCTGTATTTATAAGTTGGAAGAATTAATGTTGTTAAAATGCAGTACTACCAAAAGCCATCTGTAGATTCAGTGCAATTCCTATCAAGATTCCAATGGCGTGTGTTCACGGAAGTAGAAGAAATAAACCTAAAATTTATATGAAACTACAAAAGACTGAATAGCCAAAGCAATCCTGAGAAAGAAGAATAAATCAGAAGGAATCACACTTTCTGATTTCAGGATATATTAAGCAAAACAGTAAGAGACTGGCATTAAAAAAAAATAAATAAACAGACTAATGGAACAGAATAAAGCCCAGAAATAAATAAGCATATAAAGTCAACTAATATTTGACAGTGGAACCAGTTATATGCAACGGAAAAAGAATAGTCTCTTCGTTAAGTGGTGCTGGGAAAATTGGACATTCACATGGGAAGGAATGAAACTTGACCTCTATCTTACACCATTCATAGCAATTAACTCAAAATAGGTCAAAGATTTAAATGTAACACCTGAAACCCTAAAACTTCTAGAAGAAAACATAGGAAGAAAGCTCCTTGACATGGATCTTGACAAGAATACTTGGATAGGACACCTAAAGCACAGCAACTAAAGCAAACATAAATAAGTGAGACTACATCAAACTAAAAAGCTTTTGCACATCAAAAGGAAAAATCAACCTATGAATGGGAAAACCATCTATGTGATAAGTGGTTGTATCCAGAATATATAAGGAACTCATGTAAATCAATAGCAAAAACAAAACAAAACGTAAAACAAATAATCCAGTTAAAACTGGGCAAAGGACCCACTTAGACTTTTGTCCAAAAAATATATAGGACTGGCCAACAGGTACATGAAAAGATACTCAACATCACCAATTAGGGAAATGAAAATCAAAACAGCAATAAGGTATCAGCTCTTGCTAGAATGACTAACATCAAAAAAGATAAGAGATAGTCCAAAATCTTTGGAATGCAAGAAAAGCTGTTCTAGGAAGTTTATAGCAGTACAGGCCTACTTCAAGAAGCAAGAAAAATATCAGATAATCAACCTAACCTCACATCTAAAGGAGCTAGAAAAAGAACAAACAAACCCCAAACCAGTAGAAGGAAGGAAATAATAGAGATTAGAGTAGAAATATACAACATAGAAACTAAAAACACAAAAACAGAAACAAAAACTAATAGAACGGATCAGTGAAATCAGGAGCTGCTTCTGTGAAAACATTAACAAGATAAACCTTTAGGCAGACGCATCAAAGACGAGAGAGAGGGCTCAAAAAAACACAATCAGAAATGAAAGAGGAAAAATAACTGACTCCACAGAAATATAAAGGATTATATGAGAATATTATAAAAAATTATATGCCAACAAATTAGAAAACATAGAAAAAACGGATAAATTTCTAGAAACATATTACCTTCCAAAATTAAACCAGGAAGAAATAGAAAATTTGAACAGACTGGGGCAACTAGGTGGCTCAGTTGGTTAAGCATCTGACTCTTGATTTCAGCTCAGGTCATGATCTCATGGTTCATGAGTTTGAGCCTCTGTTTGGGATTCTCTCTCTGCCTCACTCTCTGCCCCTTCCCCACACCCTCTCTCTTTCTCTCTAAACAAAATAAAGTTTAAATAAAAAATTCGAACAGACCAGTTTCCAGCAATGAAATTTAATCTCTGATCAAAAAAACTCCCAAGAAAGAAAAGATCAGGAAGAAATGGTAAATTCTAAGAGACATTTAAAGAAGAGTTAATACCTGTTCTTCTCAAATTATTCCAGAAAATGGAAGAGGAGGGAAATTTTCCAAATTCATTCTACGAGGCCTATATTATTCTGATACCAAAGCCAGATAGAGACATGATGAAAAAGAACTAAAGGCCAAAATCTCTGATGAGCATAAGTGCAAAAATCCTCAACAAAATATTAGCAAACAAATCCACCAACACATTAAAACAATCATTCACCACAATCAAGTGGGATGCAGTGTGGTGCGATGTTTACAAATCAATCCTTGTCCGACATGACATGAGTAAGAGAACAGACAAAACCATGTGAACATTTCAGTAGATGCAGAAAAAGCATTCGACAAAGTACAACATCCATTCATTATAAAAGCCCTCAAGAAAGTAGGTTTACAGGGAACACCCCTCAACACAATAAAAGTCATATATAAAAAACTCACAGCTAACATCATACTCGGCATGGAAAACCTGTTTCCCCTAAGGTCAGGACCGAGACAAAGATGTCCGCTCTCACCACTTTTATCCAACATAGAACTAGAAGTCCTAGGCACATCACTCAGAGAAGAAAAAGGAATATAAGGTATCCAGACTAGTAAGGGAGAAGTAAAACATTTACTATTTACAGATGACATGAAAGACTCCACCGAAAATCTACTAGAACTGATAAAGGAATTCAGTAAAGTTGTGGAATACAGAATCAGTGTGCAGAAATCTGTTACATTTCGACACACAAGTAATGAAGCAGCAGAAATAGAAATTAAGAAAGCAATCCTGTTCATAATTATACTAAGAATTGCAAGACACTAGGCATAAAACTAACCAAAGAGATGAGAGACCTATAATCTGATAGAAACATCGATGAAAGAAATTGATGATGACCCAGACAAATGGAAAGACATTCCATGCTCACGGATTGGAAGAACAAATATTGTTAAAATGTCTTTATTACCCAAAGCCATCTACAGACTTAATGCCATCCCTATCAAAATACTAACAGCATTTTCCACAAAACTAGAACAACAAAAAAAATCCTGAAATGTATATGGAACCACAAAAAAAAAAAAAAAAAAAAAAAAAAACACCACCCAAATTGCCAAATCAGTCTGGAAAAGAAAAGCAGGGCTGGGGGCGTCACAACTCCAGACTCCAGGTGCGGTACGAAGCTGTAGTGACCTACCCAGTACGGCGCCGGCACAGAAATAGGCACAGACATCCATAGAACAGAACAGAGTCCCGGAGTGAACCCACGACTCTGTGGTCAATTAATCTTTGATAACGTAGGAAAGAATATCCAACGGGCAACAGTCTCTTCAACAAATGGCGTTGGGAAAACTGGACAGCCACATGCAAAAGAACGAAACGGGGCCACTTTCTTACACCGTACACAAAGAATAAACTCACAGTGGATTAAAGACCTAAATGTGAGATCTGAAACTGTAAAAATCCTGTAGGAGAGCACGGGTAATAAGGCCTGACGTTGACTGTAGCAACATTTTTCTAGGTCTGTCTCCTGACGCAAGGGAAATGAAGGCAAAAGTAAACTGTTGGCACTACATCAGAATAAAATTTCTGCACAGCAAAGGAAACAATCAGCAAAAGTAAAAGACAACCTATTCGGATGGGAGGAAATATTTGCAATGACATATCCAATAAGGGGTTTATGTCCAAAATACATATAATGAACGTACACAACTCAACCCCCTCAAAGTGAATAAAAGTGAGCAGGAAACATGAACAGACATTTTTCTAAAGAAGACATCCAGACGGGTAACAGATACATGAAAGATGCTTCATGGCACTCATCATCAGGGAGATACAGGTAAAAAGAAACTACAGTAAGGTGTCATCTCATACCTGTCAGAATGGCTAAAATCAGCAACACAAGAAATAGCAAGTGTTGGCAAGGATGTGGAGAAGAAGGAACCCTCATGCAGTGGTTTTGGGACTGCAAACTGGTGCAGCCCCGTGGGAAACAGTGTGGAGGGTCCTCAGAAAAGTAAAAATAGAGGTACTGTACAATCCAGTAATCACACTCCTGGTTATTTACTCAGAGAATACAAAAAAAACAGGCAACCATGGAAGTGAACCACATGTCCGTCGATAGATGATTGGATAAAGAAGTGTATGGATACAATGGAATTTCATTCAGCCATAAAAGAGGGATGAAATCTTGCCATTTCGGTGATAAGGATGGACCTAGCGTAATCCTAAGTGACGTAAGTCATTTAGGAAAAGACAAATACCATGTGCTTCCGTACATATGTGGAATTTAAGAAACAAAGGGGAGAAAAGAGAAACCGATTCTAGAAAGCAAACTGATGGTGACCAGAAGGGAGATGGGTGGAGGGGCGGGTGAACCGGGCGATGGGGATTAAAAAGTATGCTATGATGAGCCCTGCGTAGCGTACAGAGTGTTTGACTCACCACATTGTACACTTGAAGCTAGTGTAATACTGCATGTTCTCTATACTGGAATTACGAACTTAATACAATTTAAAAAGGTGAGATAACAGACGCTGGTGAGGGTGGAGAGAAAAGGGAGCCCTCCCGCATTTCCGGTGGCATGTCAGTGGGCACAGCCACTGGGGAGCAGAGTCTGGAGAGTCCTGAAACGTTAGAAATAGAGCTACCCTACGAGCTGGCAGTTCCACTGCTGAGAGCATACCCGGAGGAAGTGAACACGCCGTGTGGGAGAACTCCTCCGCACCCTTGGGTTCACTGCAGCATTGTTTACAGTAGCCGAGAGATGGATACAATCCGAGTGCCCATCAAGGATGAGAGGGCAAAAAAGCTGTGGTATATGTATACAGAGGAACGTTACTCAGCCTTGAAAAGGGAAGACATCCATGAGTCAACCCTGAGGACATTGTGCTCAGTGCAATAAGTCTATCACAAAAAGATAAATACTGTATGATCTTACTTTTATGTAGAATAATAAAAAACAACTAAAAGGATCACATCTGTGGAGTTTGGGGCGGTTTGAGGGGGAATTGGAGGAAGGCAGTCAAACGGCACAAACGTCCAATTATAAATACGCACTAGGGACATAGGCACAACATGAGGACTGTAGCTAACCCTGGGGTATGACACAGAGGGTTGTAAGAGAGAGATCCTAAAAGTTCTCCTCACAAGGAAAAATAGATTTTTCATATCTATATGAATGATGGATATTAACTGGACTTAATAATCAGTGTATGTTCTATGAAGTCAAATAATTATGCTGTACACCCTAGCTTATACAGTGTATGGTATGTCGATTAAATTTCAATAAACCTGGAAGAAAATTAGGGAAAAAATGCCCAAAAGGAAAGTTGGTACATAATGAGTTAATGGAACAGGATCTTAGTATGCTGCGGCTCGGCCAGGGGTCGGTGGGACAGCAGAGTGTGAGCTGGCGTCTGCAGGACGGGTGTGCTGCTGTGAAGAGAGGGAGCGTGAGCTGCAGCACTCTACGGGGCGGTGGGGGGGGGCAGCTCTGTGCGGCCTCTTGGGGGAGATGGACGCAGACGTGAGCAGAGCCCCATTGTGCGGGACCATCGAGGCTGTGTTTGAAGGCGTTGGAGTTCATCTTAAGAGCAACACGCAGTATGGAAAGGACTGAAGGAGATTTGATAGGATACATTTTGAATGGATTTTCGCCATCTGTAGTGTCTTGTTCAGTATGAAAACATCAGTGCAGTGAAGTTTCAGTCTCCGGCCGCCTGTCACCACCCCGAACGCACCCACGCACTTGTCACGTCAGGATCAGTAACTTACTCATGGGTCTCTTAATGCAGTTAGGTGCTCAGTCTTTTGAAATTGCAGCAAAACTGTGTGTGTCTGTGTTGGTGAAACATCAGGGAATAAAGCTCCGCTGTAAACTTTTTATTGAACCTGTACAACTTTTACACTTTCAAGTGCAGTGAACGAACGTGCCTTTCGGCTTTGACACAAGTTATAATCTAAATGGAAAAACGCTGAGTGTATTTGGAGGAAAGGGCACATGGCGTGCACAAGAGTCAGGAGGAGGGGAAGCCCTGTCTCTCCAATCTGTGTAAAGCATGGACCGTTATCAAGAGTGACTCACAAAGCACAGAACATCGTGCAGAGACACAACAAAATAAGGACAGTTCTCACACTTCCAAAACAGTGGAACAGGAAGTGATAAAAATGATGAAAGGAATGTTTTGTCTCTGACTAATTGTAAACACCAAACACTTGCAATCTATAAGGAGCCATTAATTCTAGGGATGTCTGAGAACTTGATCTCAGGCTAAGGGTTTTAAGAATCAAGTCTCCTTAGGTCAATCACAGTCAAAACTCCTTATTTTGGAATTTCTATGATGTGAAAAACATATGTAAACAACTGTTTATTTTCATAATTACATATGCATGAGAATTATTTGAGATGGACTTACTAATATTTCTCGCTCACAGTCTTAAAATATTCTTTTAGGGACACCTGGGTGGCTCAGTCGCTTAAGTCTCTGACTTCGGCTCAGGTCATGATCTCAAGGTTCATGGGTTTGAGCCCTGTGTCGGGCTCTGTGCTGACAACTCGGAGCCTGGAGCCTCTTCGGATTCTGTGTCTCCCTCTCTCTCTGCCCCTCCCCTGCTCATGCTCTGTGTCTCTCTTCCTCACAGATAAATAAACATTAAAAAAAATGTAAATGCTCTCTTAAATGTCAGTGGAAGCACTTAGATTTCAGTCTGGTTCATGATTATCCTCGTACTGTTCAGCATTTTGTACATCACTTTATGGTGGGGCTGAGAAAGTGGAGTTCTAGAATAAATACTATTAGAACTTTCTTTATAAACTCTTTATATGAAATTCTAATACATCAGATGGAATATGTTAAAATGCCGGTGATTTCCCAGATTTGTAACTGCAGTTCTTTTTTGTGTGTGATGCTCTGAAGAGAAAGTTAGAAGTGATTTTTTATGCAAAATATTTCTTTTTGTAAAAAATGTTTTTAATGTTTATTTTTGAGAGAGAGAGTAAGAGCAGGGGAGGGGCAGAGGGAGAGAGAGACACAGACTCCGAAGCAGGCTCCAGGCTCTGAGCTGTCAGCACAGAGCCCGACGCGGGGCTCGAACTCACGGACCTCGAGATCATGACCTCATCTGCAGTTGGACGCTTAACCGACTGAGCCACCCAGGCATCCCTATTTTTTTCTTATAATATTGTTTTCACATTTAAAAGGCTTATTATACTTTCCCCATACACGTTTAAAAATGTTCCATGCAGAGTTTCAGTAAAACTGGGGATTACTAAAAAATTAAGGCATTATGAAATGGAATTAATTCCAGACTCGAAAACATTTATAGAAAGGATAATGAGTCAATGTAGCAAAGCCCATTAGATGGCAGAAACTCCCCATACTTTTTATGAAAAGAAAATTTTAAAAATTTATTTTTATGCTATTAAGAAAGCAACCTAAGAATTTAACAGGAAAGAGCAGCTAGAAGAGATGGGCCTATGGATTAAAAAACTATATTAACTTACTCAAATAGTTTAAAAAAAAAAGCAAAGATCCTAGTAGAGTTATAAACTTGTATAAAAGATTACATTTTCAAAATATAATAGCAAATACGTAGTACCTATTTGTCAACCGCTATTCTGAACGCTTTACCTATATTAACAGCTAACCCTTAACTGTTACGAGAAGGGTATTCTCATCATCGCGTTTTAAAGATGAGGCAAGTGAAATAGGGCTGTTAGGCAGCAGATTTGGGATATGAACACAGCGTTTTTATCCTAGAGACTGTGCTCTTTTTTCTTTTTTTAAGTTTATTTATTTATTTATTCTGAGAGAGAGGGGGAAGAAAGCATGAGTTGGTAGAGGAGCAAAGAAAGAGGGACAGAGAGAGAGAGAGAAGTCCAGGCAGCTCTGCACTGTCAGTGCAGAACCCGATGTGGGGCTCCAGCTCGCCAACCCGAGGTCATGACCTGAGCTGAAGTCAGACCAGCCGAGCCACCCAGGAGCCGCTCGAGGCTGTGCTCTTAGCCATGACGCGTGTTCCCTTTCTTAGGTCAGCACGTGGCACAATGTGAGCTTGACTTTAGGGAAAGGAGACCAGCTCTGGGGATGGGCTCGGAAAGGTCCGATGGATTCCCTGTTGCCAGAGTCGCACTCACGGGCCTGCACAAGGATGTGGAGACATTTGTTGTGCAAACGATACCCTAAAGAGGTTTTTCCAACATGACAGTCGTATAACCCTGAGTCTCCGCTCCTGGCACCCGGCCAGTGTTAGCAAGGTGCAGGATAGCAAATAGGTAAAAAGCAGACAACTTCTTAGTGATTGGCATCAGGTGGAGGAGAGATCAGTGAACACTCAGAGGCTGTATCTCTGTTCAGGAGGGAAGAGTGATGTCATCTTTGATTAATTAGGCATCTGGGGGGGACGTGGGGGACAGTGACCGTTTTTTTTCTTCCCTGGTCTGGCCTAGTGTCTGCCTGACTGTGGAAAGGAAAATGTCCTTTCCCTACAGCCTCCCAGACGCTTTATTTGAAGCGTGTAGGTTAAGCGTCGTGGGAATGGAGCGCACGCTCTTTATTTGGTTGTAGTGACCTTACGGTGCTTTTGGAATCCTGCAAAGAGTTGCTTTGACTATGCATGTTGTCATACGACATGCTTCCTCAAGATGCTCCTGACATTCCCTGGCGTGCAGACAGCAGATACGGAAAGCGGGAAGAACGTATTTACGTACTCCGCCTGCCTAATTTGTGCCGTTTGTCGGTCCCTCACCAGGAAGACAGGGTTATAATGGTTGGCTTACCAACTAAAATTCCCTTGGCTAGGGTGGGAAAATGACTCCTTCCTCGAGCGCAGTGCTACTAGAAGAAAACTACTTCATTTATTTTATTTTTTTGTCCTATTATTGTTTTTGTCCTAGTATTGTATTTATTGTCTATTATTGTTGTTTTTTGTTGTTGTTGTTGTTTTTAATTTTATTTAAGTCCAAGTCAGTTAGCATAGAATATAAATAATAATGCCTTCAGGAGAAGAATTTAGTGATTCATCACTTACATACACCAGCCAGTGCTCATCCCAACAAGGGTCCTCCCCAGTGTCCATCACCCATTTAGCCTGTTCTCTACCCACCTCCCTCCAGCAACCCTCAGAAGGAAAACATTTTAATAAATTGTGGCACCTTTGATGAAGAACAAGAAATGGTTATTGCTAAGGCAACAAAGTCTGCAGTGTTTTCATAATCTAATTTCAAGACAAAAATGTAAAGAGACACCTTCCTCTGGCTACTTTTCAAATATGCCAAGATACTGATATTTTGATGCCTGCCAAGTAGTCTTTTTGCTCATTAGGGAGTATTTCTCTAGTCAGATTAAAGATTTTTTTTCATTGTGCAATAAAATGAAAACTTTATACGTGTTTAAAAATGTTTTGTTTTACCTGTCTGCTGAAAAATGGGCTCACCATTGATTTAAGACATTTCCTTACCCAGCCAGTCACTTTTTATTTATTTTATTTACTTTTATTTATTTATTTAACGTTTTTATTTATTTTTGAGAGACATAGAGACAGAGTGTGAGCAGGGGAAGGGCAGAGAGAGAGGGAGACACAGAATCCAAAGCAGGCTCCAGGCTCTGAGCCATCAGCACAGAGCCAGATGTGGGGCTCGAACTCACAGACCGTGAGATCATGACCTGAGCTGAAGTCGGCTGCTTACCTGACTGAGCCACCCAGGCGCCCCCCAGCCAGTCACTTTTTAAACTGCTGATACATCGTAGAGGTTTTACGTGTTAAATTGTTCCTGGATTTTAATGTCTTTGTTGCAATGCTTTTATCAGATGGGTGTTTCCAAAGACCACTGAAAGAGCAAATAACTGAAGTGGAAGACGTGCTCTGGTCATGGCAGGGAGCAGGGAGCTTTCGCAGAGCAGGGACCTCGGGACGGGATGGCCCTTCCAGCTCAACGGCTGGGTCTGGCTAACATGTAAATGGGGACTTTGCGAAAGAAGCCTTCTAAAATCTACCCTCTGTGTCGAAGTCAAAGTGCGTGCTTGAAAGTGTCAGTTCCGGCAGTTGCCCTTACTACTTTCCCATATGAATCCCGTGGCGAAAATCCTGCGTTGGTGCAGAACTTTGGGGGTAAGGTTCAGAGTCCACCCAAGGCGATTTAGAAGCTAACTTTTCATGGCCATTCTTCCCATCCACATTTCTTTCTCTCTCTTCACGCACACACCCTTCATTTAACCAACACAGAACACCCACACGGGATTTCGTTTTATGCTCCTGTACTAGCACAACTCGTACCGATGCCCTTTCCCCCTCCCTTGTTTTGCTTGTCCATACTTGTCCTTCACATTCAGTTTCTGCATCTGACAGGAGACAGTCACCGATTGAAAAAGCAACCCATGAAATGAGAGAAAATATCTATAAAGCATGCATTTGGTAAGACTATTAAGAAACCCATACAACTTAGCAAAAAACCCAGATTTAAAAAAGAACAAAGGACTTGAATAGATGCTTCTTTAAGGAAGATACATAGATTGCCAGGTTAGTACAAGAAAAGACGGTCAGCGTCAGTCATCATCAGGGCCACAGTGAGATCCCACCTCACTCCCACTGGGACGGCTGTGGTAACGATGAGCAAAACCCAGAAAGTAACCGGTGTTGGCGAGGCTGTGGAGAGACTGGAACCCTAATGCACCGCTGGTCGGAATGTACGATGAAGCAATTGCTATGAAAACCTGGGGTGGTTTCTCAGAAATAAAACTGACCTCGCCCTGTGATCCAGCAGTCTCACTTCTGGGTGTATGTGCAGAAGAAGTGAAAGCAGGGGCGCGAAGAGATATTTAGGCATCCGTGAGTGTAGTCGCATTATTTGCAGTGGCCAAATGGTGTAAGCCACCTGGGTGTCCACCGAGGCGTGGATGGATGCCAGGTGTGGTATATGCACACGTGGAATATTATTCAGCCTTCACAAGGAAGGAACACGGATGAGCCTCGAGGAAGTTACACCAGATGAAATAAGCCAGTTACAGAGGACAAATATCGTACGTTTCCACTTACATGAGGTGCCTAGACTAGTCAGATTCTTAGAGACGGAAGTAGAATGGTGGGTGCCAGGGGCTAGGGTGGCCAGTTAGTGTTTAATGGGTACAGACTTCCAGTTTTGCAAAGTGAAAGCTCAGAGATTGCACAATACTGTGAAATATTAAATACCGCTGAACTATAAAGTGGATCAAATGGTAATTTTATGTATATTTTACACAAGGAAAAATACTCTTAACTTAAAGACTTTGATTCAAGTGGCCCTTCTTCGTGGGAGTCCTTTAGAGGGCATGCCCGGATGGACTTCGGTGAGCCCCCCTGCTGCCCGCAGACCCCCGGCTTGCTGTCACAGCTCGGTGCTTCTGTACGTAGGGACGAGATTCATGTTTTGTGAGGCTCGAGAGAGAGAGAGATCTTTTTTTAATGTTTATTTATTTTGAAGGAGAGAGAGCATGAACGGGGAGGGGCAGAGAGAGAGAGACAGAGAGAGAGAGAATCCCAAGTAGGCTCTGCACTGTTGGTACAGAGTCCAATGCAGGGCTCAGTTTCATGAACCGTGAGGTCATGATCTAAGCCACAATCAAGCATTGGACACTTAACTAACTGAGCCACCCAGGCGCCCCAGGTACCACATTTGCTTGAAGTTAAAGGTCTCTCTAGAGGCACCTGGGAAGCTCAGCCAGTTGTGCATTCAACTCTGGATTTTGGCTCAGATCATGATCTCCTGGTTCATGCGTCCAAACCCCACATCGGGCTCTGGGCTGACCGTGTGGAGCCTGCTTGGGATTCTCTCTCTCCCTCTTTCTCTATCCCTCTGCCCCCCACCTTTCTCTCAAAATAAATATTTAAAAAAAAAAAAAGAAAACTTGGCAATCTTGTGAATATTTCTTCTGATCGAGAAAGGAAATACCATAAATTAAGAATTTTGTAAAGCTGGAGAATGTCCCAAACCTCACACAAATCTGGAAAACTCACACAAAGCTCCATTAGTTTCTTCCCTCGAACATCCTTGTGTACTCTTGTTTTTGCTGCACCCTCTTGGATCTCCTGATGACAGTTTTGTGATTCATTTTACATAGAGAGGATAGAAAAATAATCTTCTGGTAGCATGATTGAGATTGAGAAAAATAATTTAAAAATTTTTTTGCTAATTTGGAAAATTTTCTTTTAGCTTTACAACTCATTATTGATAAAGCCATGTAAGTATTTTAGGATTGTTACCAAGTTTGGGAAAATCTGTCTCGAACTTTTTTTCATAGGTAAACTGTAATATTTCAGGAGTTTTCCAGTTTTTTTTGTTTCCTTTGGATTGACAACACATGTTAAGCAGTTTGTCCCTGATACCCGGTGTCCCTGCACTTGTACGGTGGCACAGGACACGTTAGGGGTGTTCCTGGGAAAAGTAATACTTTAACCATCATGGAAGTGATCCCACAAAATCCACATTAAATATGCCCCCAGATCAATTTCCCTTTGGCTGGATCCTGAAAATGCTACGCCTGCCCAGTCCCTCTCAAGGTGCCCCACGTGTAGAGAGAGTGCTCAGGACCAACTGTGGTTCAAATGCCCTGACATTTGTAAATTTTATAAACAACCGCACAAACACGGTACCGGCTCGTATCTTAGAGCCTGAGAAGATTCGGACCCTCCCTCTGGTGAGGCCTCTGGTCTGCGCACCGTGATCAGCGGGCTCCTGGGCTCGGGGTGTGTCCTCCTCACCTTCCTCTTCTTCATCCCTAGCCCGCTCAGTAAGAGTCTGTTGAATGAATGAATCCAGTGACCGACCGACTTCTAACCTAAGGGCCCTCCAGGTGTCTTTGTTCTACTGGGGAGCTGGTGACGGGTCCGGGCCCAGAGAATAGGGGGCTCTTAGTGCTCGAGCTCCGAAATCTGTGGGCTTCACTTCCCTGGGTGCTCTGCCTGACCGACGGGCACCCGACGGCTCAGTCCCGGCACTGCGCGTGAGGTCCGGTGGGCCCAGGCAGCCCCTGCTACTGGCTTCACGTGCATACGGCTAAGTCTGGGGTCTGTGAAGTGACCGTCTATGATTCCAGGTGGTAGAATTGGGAGTGTTTTCAAAAGTAAAGGGGGTATTTAAGTTGATCATGTGACTTCTGTCTTGAAAGTTACAAAAATTTTCAGATCAGGGGCGCCTGGGTGCCTCAGTTAAGTGCCTGACTCTTGATTTCAGCCCAGGTCATGATCCCGGGGATTGGGCCTCGTGTCTGGTTCTGTGCTGTGTGTGGAGGCTGCTGAAGATTGTCTCTTTCTCGGGGCGCCTGGGGGGCTCAGTTGGTTACATGTCCACCTTCGGCTCAGGTCATGATCTCATGGTCTGTGAGTTCAAGCCCCGCATCGGGCTCTGTGCTGATGGCTCAGAGCCTGGAGCCTGCTTCTGATTCTGTGTCTCCCTCCCTCTCTCCCAAAAATAAACATTTAAAAAGAAGGGTAAGTCCTTACGATTCTCTCCCTCTCTCTGCCCCTCTCCCGTTTGCACAGAAGCCCTCTCTGTCTCTCAAAAAAAAAAAAAAAAATTCAGACAATGAGTAGTCTGTTGAGATTTTTTGATAGAATATGCTTCAAACTATTGTTCACCTACTATGAGAAACCAAAAAAAAAAAAAAAAAAGATATTTGAAGGAGGAGGTAACTTAGTTACTTTGCAGAAGTCTTCATTCAGCACTGGTGAGGGCTCGGGAGACCCTCACGATCTTCACTCTGAACAGACTTTTGTGACTGAAGAGGCCGCGCGGTGCTCATGCCGGTTAGTCGATGGGACTCGGGGGAGCAGAGGCGAAGCGACGGCCTCTGAATTCCTGTCCGTGCTCCGATTTTGTGAGATAGACCCCCCCAGACTTTTCCAGCACCATCTAATACCGTGGAGCCCAAAATGAAAGACGGACATGAGCATTTAGAGAAAGGTTTCTGTAAGATGGTGCTTAGGCATTTTTTCCCTAACCTAGCCAGCCGGCGGTGAGAGCATGAAAAAGAAAAAACGGAAAAAGTTGTGTCACAGAACTTCTGTCCCCGACTTGAAGGGAAAAAATATTTTTAACAGCAGTCGCAGCTGCAGCATGGGAGCCCCAGGAATTCTTAGAAGTCCCTCAGCTTCACAGGTCGAAAGAGACCCGAGGGCAGAGTTCTCTCCCTGCTTTCCGCGGACCGCCCTTCCCTCCGGGAACCTGCACATGCGCGGTCCCTGCGAGGCGGGAGGGCGGCGGCTCGCACGCTCCGCGGGAAGCAGGGGCCGGACGAGGCGGGCCGGGCCTCCCCTCTGCCGCGAAGGCTCGCCACCCCCGCCCCCCGACTCCCAGACTCCTCTGGGGTTCCCAGGCCTTAGCCTTCCGGAGGCAGGTTTGTCTGTGCAAACAGGTTGAGGTCTTTAGGGCCCAAATTACAGTTTCCATCGCTCCTCTCCGGTTTCAGATGGCTTGAGTTTCTTTTACATCTTGCTTTCATGATGTCTGAATTTTATCTTAGTCATTTAAAATAGTTTTCTCTATACCCTCTTGAGTTCTACTAGAGCCTTAAGTAGAGTAAGCACATATTAAAATATTATTTTATTTTAGAAAAATTAATTTTCATCATTTTACTCAGTGTGACTATAAACATTTTGTTCACGTCTGTAGTTACGACTACTTGTGGCAGAGCTGCAGGTGGTAGTAACTCCCCCAGAGGCCAAGACAAGTACCAGAGAACTCATTCGTCTCAAACCGTGCAGCCCACCAGCCTGTTTTCCGTTGTGGAGGGTCAGTGCTGTGTCTGAAGTTCTCACTCTCATTATTACATGTCGAATGCGTTCGTTGAAGCTGCGGTCCGAGTTCCGTCTATCAAAGGGAAAACTGCTCCTGCCTAGTTTAGTCCTTAAATGACGCTGATCTCAAGGGAAAAGCATCGTATTCTATGGATTTCCACATTACCGAGTGAAATTATGGCTTCGTGATAAATTGCAGACATTCACTAAATACTGTCTCTAGTTTTTAATATTTTTCCAGTAAGAAAAGATTTTTCTTCACTGGATCCCAGCTAGTCATTTTTGTCATTTAAAAAAACTTTTTTCGATGTTTATTTTTATTTTTGAGAGAGAGAGCGCAAGCAGGGGAGGGCCAGAGAGAGGGACATACAGAATCCGAAGCAGGCTCCAGGCTCTGAGCTGTCAGCACAGAGCCCGATGCAGGGCTCGAACTCACAAACTGTGAGATCATGACCTGAGCCAAAGTTGAACACCCAACCGACTGCGCCACTCAGGCACCCCTCATTTTTGTCATTTTAATTTGTGTCCAGTATTTAGTCTCGTTAATTTGCTCTCATAATTTGTGGATTTGAATAAAGCCGTGATTTTAGGAAGACGATATTTTCTAGCAACATCATAGCATCCAGCAAAGGTGTTTCATATAGGCTTTGGAATCAGACCACTCAGTGTAAATCTGGGATCTGCCACTGAATATTTAGCTGAATGACCGCATTTAACTTCTATACTGAAACTGCTGTTTCCTCATTTCTAAAATGAGGGTAAAGAAACTTTAACTACGTGTGTTGACAGATATTAACTAGACTTATGGGATGATCATTTTGCAATATATGCAAATAACGAATCATTATATCATACATCTGAAGCTAATATAATGTTTGTCAGTTATATCTCAATAAAATAAATAAATAGAATGGGGGAAAACTTACTTCACAGGGCAAATGTAGGGATCAGCTCCTGATACATACTAATTACTCACGAAGTGTAGCCATATAGATCAGAGCTCTTTTAGAAAACTTGACTTTCTATTTTTATTGTATAGAGTTCACGAATCGTAAACGTGGATCGATCCCTGTAATGACTGCCATGTTCAGGACGCAGAACAAAGCTTCCTCGTGCTGTCCCCTCCTAAGCATACCCTCCGTCCACCCAGCCCCTGGCAGCAGCTGCTCTCTTCACCACGGTAGTCGGGTCTTCTCCAGAATCCTGTCACCCCGTGTACGGCTGAGGCTCCCAGCACAGACCACTTGTTGCTTGTTCTTGCTGGGAAGTGTTCTGTGGCGTGGACGTACCGCAGTTTGCTCATGCATCCGTCTGCTAACTTAGCACCTAGAGTTATTTCCAGTTTGGGGGAATCATGCTTACTTTTAATGCTATTTTACAATAATCCCTTAGAATGAGAGATTTCATGGGAAATTCTTGGTCGTAATTGTTTTTACTGGAGTATTTTTATGTGTTGACCAGTCTCGTCTTCTGTTTTCGTCTGAGAGAGGGGTAGGAATATGAGTCCGTTAGGACTTAGCATAGCATGTGCTTAAATATGCGAAGAATGCCGTCCGTTCCAGACTTCTCCCACTCAGCTTACATTTCATACAAATGTATTTTCTTTATTACTTTTTAAATCATAAGGAGGAATTATTTGGTGGCAGAGCTCTCCATGCACTGGCCAAGCTTCTAATATCTTAAGCAATATTGGATATAATGGTGGTGTATTAAATACTTATTTAATGGATGCAAGATCGAATGAGCGAATGAATAATTCAGAAGTACTCTAATGTTTATAATGAGATTAATTTTGATTAATGGTAAAATCTTGGCACAAGGTTGTTAGCTCATGATGTTAAAACTATAATTTTTTAAATATTAATTGGAAACTGGAGACTTTAGAGTAATTTATATATTGCTTAACACAGAAAATGAGTCATTGGTACCCATGTTACATTGTCTAAAGGTGATTTTATTCTGTGGCTTTGTCGCTGTTGAATGTGGTAAAGGGAGGAATTCTGTGTGTAATTCCACGTGAAACATATTTATGATTACTTTAAATACCTTTTTCAGTTTTTACGGTTTTTCCTTCATGATTTTATTCTGACAAATGATAGAAAAGAAGCATGTGACCGATCGCAAAGCCCGAGAAGCTCTCCTATTAACCTCATTCTTTCATCCATTCATGAAAAATTATGCCGGAAATGTAAAAGTTGCTTCTAATTCGTCCTTGCATTCTTAAAATGTGGAGTGGTGTCAGACCGCTAAGTGATTTTACATCATCATCAAAAATACTGCCATCAAGTACAATTTTGTGTATGATGGCAGTAGAAGGTTCTTTGATCAATAAAGATAGAAGAGAAAGCTTTTTGATATGTGGGTAGGCCTTTGGGAATAATGGAACTCAAAATTAAGCAGTCATTAATGTGACTCTCTTCCGGAGTTTTATATTAGACTTTGAATGTCAGGGATTAGACTACGAAAGCAGTGTGGTTATGGGCAACTGCCGGCAGGGAGTTCAGTGAAGGTCACGGGACTCAGGCAGTTTGCTCTGGACCCTTGTGACACCTTCAGTTCTCACTGTGCCTTCACGCTTTTTGAGATAAAAAGCTTAGTTGGAAATTGTTAATTTGATTGCACTTATATGTTTGTGGAGTTGTTGGAGGTATATATATTTTTTAAAATTAATAGGGATATTATTTGTAAACTCAAAAAATTATTTCTGGAAAACACATAGAGTTACAAGAACGATACTTAATTTCAATCTTATCATAATCACAACGCGATTGTGCGCTTATTTCTGAACAATGATGCATGGCTAGGCTCAGTTCACTCAGACACAAGAGGCGAGGCTATTATTAAAGCGGCCCTTAATTAAAATTGGTCACACCGCCTTCAGAGTGTGTAGCTTAATTGATTGGTTGACTCTCAGTTTATATATTCAGTTTATTTCTTATCTCCTCGTTCGTTCGTTCTCTCGTGGGTTTACTATATGCTGGTCATACCGGTTCTGACTAAACGCTGTATGGTCAGCTGGGGTTCTGAGACCTCAATAGTGTTACGTGAAAAGTTGAAGTATGTTATCCTTTGTAATTTATTGTCATTTAAACATATTTATTCTTTCCTTATTTTCTTAATACAACCATGCAGTCAGATTCTTCCCATTCTAACTTTGATAGGTGTTTTCACACAAACAAATTTTGAAATGTGTATTTGCCAATTTGGGAAATGCCGATTTGTATAGGGAAAATACATGCTTTTTTAAATTTCTGCCTATTAAGCTATAAAGCCAGTGTGGAAATTATATATTATCCTTCCATTTTGATTGAGCCCGTTGAGATTGTGTTATGCTTAATTATCAAATAAAGTTTGAGACCCGGGATATATCCATTCATTTAATATAGGTTAGGTTAGCTTTGTCCAAGAGCAGTGCCGTGTCTTCTGTGAGGTAATTTAAAAATGAAAGTGGGTCGGTGTTTACATTTGTGAGGATGGGCCACCTGATGTCGAAGGTTCCCATTTCTCTGTGTGAACTCACACATGTAAGTGATCGTGACTTAGTAGATGTGTCATTACTTCACAATAATAGATACGTTGAACCTATTTTAATACCGATTTTTAACTTGACAGCATCTCTTTAATCTTTATTTCAGAAATAGAAATTTGAACACAGGAGGAATGTGAAGAGAGCACAGTTTTGGGGTCAAGCGAGGTGTCAGGAGTTCAGTTCTGGACACAGAGAGTGTGAGGTGTTTATTACTCATACACACGTCGAGTCCGGTGGGTCTGACGACTGAAGTTCCAAGTGTGGTTAGAACTGAAGATAAACATTTGGGAGTCACGAGCATTTAAGTGGCAGTTAGAGCCACGAGCCCGGGCGAGATCGCCAGGGAGGCAAGTGTAGGGAGTGCAAGGACTGGGCCCGGCGGCACTTCGGCCCGGGAGTCTGGGGAGAAGGGACGAGCAGTGGAAGTAGGAGGGGAGCGTCCGGCGGGCTACGAGGACACCCCAGGGAGCACGGTCTCCTGGGCGCCCCAGGCGGAAGACCCAGGGCGCAGAGGGAACGGCTGCGTCGGTGCCGCGCGTGGTCCAGTAGGAGGGGCGAAGAACCGAGCACTGACTTGGGCACCGCGATGTAGCAGTGGTCTGGCTACGCCGAGTTTCGGCGCAGTGCCGGAGTTGGCTGGATGGCCGAAGAGAGGACTTGGCGGGGGAAGCGTGGGCGCGGGTCTCGAGGGGCGGGGGAGCGGTACCTGGAGCGCGGTGCCGGGGTGCGTTTTAAAGCGGGGCGAAGTAAGGGGGTGTAGGGTGCTGGGGAATGGTTCAGTAGTGCGGAGACGTTGTTGGTGCCAGGGAGAGGAGGTCCCTGGAGCCGGGTCTGACTAGACGAGAGGACAGGACACAGCACGCAGGCCGAGGGGCGGCCTCAGATCGGAGCGAGCCCAGGCCGCGCATTCATCACGACAGGAGGAAGGGCCGAAGGTGTTGATGCGGATGCGGATGTGGCAGGCAGACACACGTGGATGGCGGTGGAAGACGGCACTTCCCCTGCACACCTTCCAAGCGCTCGGTTTAAAATGGCGGGATGGGGGAGGAGGCAGAGGACGTCAGAGAACAGAGCAGCCGGTGGGGAGGGGCCAGGCAGGGCCGGGAACGCGCCACGTCTGCCTGGCGATGCTGTGGCGGCGTTTCTGTCCCCCCGCCCCTTGGGGACTGAATTTCATAAACCGAAATTGACAGCAGTCAGCTCGATGTGGGGTGCTCTCCGGCCCGGTTCGGCTGCGCGTGTCCAGCTGCCAGGTGGACAACAAGTGGAATGTAACTGGGGGTGTGGTCTTGCCCCATGAATGTAGAAGAAAGAGTGTGGGCGAGGGAAGGCTTATACTCTGGAAGGTCAGGTGGATAATTTAGGAAGGGAGGCCATTCGGACAGAAGGGACCAGTGAGAAGGTGACCGGTCTACGGACTGCATAGGCCTGTTAGTCACCTCACTAACACAACTCTGCTCCTACCGAGTATTGAAATAATTGTGAAAAACTGGCTGGCCTGCACCCACGGAGGGCTCCCGCTCGTCTCAACCCCTGAGACACATGTAGACTTCTTGTCACGAGGTGGATTTCCTGGGAAGCGGCCTCTGAAGCGGAGTTTAGCGTAGAGGAGGTTTGTCAGCATTTTCATGGGATCAACACCCGCAGGGGAGAGGATGGGGAAGGAGATGGAAATGGAGAAGAAAGGAAGGACGGTGGCACCTGGTTGGCCACGCATCAGGCTGTGTGCTGACAGCTCAGGGCCTGGAGCCTGCTTCGGATTCCGTGTCTCCCTCTCTCTCTCTGCCCCTCCCTGGTCGCACTCTATCTCTCTTTCTCTCAAAAATAAATAAACGTTAAAAAATTTTTAAAAAAGAAACAAAAATAATTAAAATATATATTTATTAATTTTAAAATACTATTAATAATCCCACAAAAATATACATATGTAATTTATGGGAAAAATAACTATTTTCCAAAACAAAAATTTACTGGGAAGAGGTCCATTGTTTTATATTTTATTAATCTTTCAAAAGTCTTAACCGAAAAAGTTAGATTCTCTAATCTGCTTCTGCATTTAATGTTTTGTGATCTGTTATTTTGGTTGAACCAAATGAAGAAAACCTGACCTCACAAACATATGTAGTTGGAGAAAGGAGGGGTATTTTTAAAGGCTTTCCATAATTGTACATATTCTTCTTTGAAATGAAACCAAAATTGGGCGAGTGTAGTTTCCTAAAGATTGGCTGAAAGGTGGATTCGGACCATTTTGACCTTTTTACTTGGTTTGTATGGTAGATGCCGTGATTTATCACCCAGGTGCCTCAGAGCCAGGAAGGAGTCCTCCCCGCTCGGAACAGCGCTGGCACAGCACCGAGCTCCTCCGGGATTGCCTCCCCTGGACAGAGCCCGCCCACTCAAAGTCACACCCACCCGAGGGGCGGCCTCTCCCGCACCTTAGCCACACGTGGGGGTGGACACAGGTCCAGACCTCAGCCCACTCAGGCCCCCCGACTTGAGAATTACACGTAGTTGGCTCAACTCTGTGGAGAACTTACCCCCACACCCTATTCGACTCCTCCCTCTGCCAGACCCTTCCTTTTTTTTTTAATGTTTATTTGTTTTTGAGAGAGAGAGCAAGCAGTGGAGGGGCAAAGAGAGGGAGATACAGAATCCAAACCAGGCCCCAGGCCCCCAGCTGTCAGCACAGAGCTCAACACGGGGCTCGAACTCACAGACCATGAGATTATGACCTGAGCCAAAGTCAGGTGCCCCAATGACACTTAACCAGCTGAGCCACCCAGGTACCCCGAGGTTTTTGTTTCTATTATAGCAGATACCAATACTTATACATAAATAAAGGCTTTCTGAGCTTCTCAGTTTTTAAGAGTACAAGGGAACATGAGTTTTAAAAATTGGAGAACTATTTCAGTGTAAGATTCTTCCAGCTCTCTCTGGCTGACTTTCAATGAAGGATGAAAACCTTTTAAGAAGTTACGGTCTAGAAAGAGAACTGTGCATGTTCCCTGTAAGCACTGTATGCAGTGACTTGTTCATAATACATGCGTTCATTTAATTTTTTTAATTCTATCATGCATTAACGTCATATTTTCTGATACACCTGGGCTTATAAAATCTGACGTCCTAGGGAGTTTTTCTTCATTCACAGCCAGCTGAGTAAAGGCATCACGGTAATTCTGGTTTTAATTGAGGAGCCGCCGTACCATCTTCACAGCAGCGGCACTGGCGTGCACTTCTGTCAGCCTGGTCCAAGTGCCGGTCTCTCCACGTCCTTGCCAACACTTGCTCTTTTCTATTATTACGACAGTAGCCATCATAATGGGTGTGAGGTGGTATCTTACAGTTTTGATACCAGTTTTCCTCATGATTAGTGACATTGAGCATCTTTTCATGTGCTTATTGGCTGTTTGTCTTCTTTGAGAAACGTTCATTCAAGTCTTTTGCCCATTTTTTAATCAGGTTGTTTGTGGTGGTTGTTGAGTTTTAGGAGTTATCTGTGTATACTGGATAGATATCACGTATCATCAGATATATGATTCACAAATATTTTCTCCAGGTCGGTGAGTTGCCTTTTTACTCTGTGGATAGTTTTGGTTTTTTGATAGTGTCTTTTGATATACAGTTTGTCAAGGTTTTCATGAAGTTCAGCTTTGCTATTTTTCCTTTGGTTATCTGTACCTTTGGTATCATATCCAAGAAATCATGGCCAAGTCTAATATCATGAAGCTTTTGCACTTTGTTTTAAGAGTTTTATAGTTTTAAGTCTTATATTTAGGTATTTGATCTATTCTGAGCTAATTTTTCTATGTGGTGTTATGTAAGGCTACAACGTCACTCTGTTGCATGTGAATATCCAGTTTTCCCCACACCATGTTTTGAAAAGACTCCTTTCACCACTGAGTGTTTTTAACACTCTCATCAAAAATCATTTAAGCACTATCTATGAGAAAGTTTATGCCTGGGCTTTTTGTTCTGTTGATTTGTGTGCCTGCCGTGGTGCCACTACAACAGTGATTTTGATTACTGTAGTTTTCTAGGAAGTTTTAAAATCAGAAAGCGCGAGTCCTCCAGCTTTGTTCTTTTTGAAGATTGTTTTGGCTTTTGGGGGCCCCTTGAGCTTCCATATGAACTTTAGAAAAGGTTTTTCTAGTTTTCCAAGAATCGTATTTGAGATTTTGATGTGGGTTGCACTGAATCTGTTGGTCACTTCCGGCAATACTGACATCATAACAATTTTAAACCTTCCTATCCATGAATGTGGGATGTGTTTACATTTATTCAAGTCTTCTTTACTTTATTTCATCAGTGTTGTGTAGTTTTCATCATGCAAGTCTTTTACCTCCTTGTTTAAGTTGATTCCTAAGTATTTCGTTCTTTGTAACAGTGTTATAAATGGAATTGTTTGCTTCGTTTCTTTTTTGGATTGTTCGCTGTTAGTGTGTAGAAATACAACTGATTTCTGTGTGTTGACTTTGTATCCTGCCACTTTGCTGAATTCATTTATTAAATCCAAACGGTTTTGTTGTGCAGAATTTTAGGTTGTTTTTTAACATATGAAATCATATCCTCTGTGAACACAAATAATTTTAATACTTTCCATTATAGATGGATTTTAATTATTTTTTTTCCCTTTCTGATTACTCTGGTAGAACTTCCAGTACCTGGCCTGTGTTGAATAGAAGTGTTCAGCGTGGGCATCCGTGTTTTGTTCTGATCTGAGAGAAACGTTTTCCTCTGTCACCATTGAACATATTTGCTATAGGCTTTTCATACTTGGACTTTTATTTTGTTGAAGTAGTTTCTTTCTGTTCCTAGTTTGTTGAGTGTTTTTGTCTTAAAAATGTGTTAAATTTTGTCATATGCAGTTTCCGAATCAATTCAGAGATCAGTGTGGCGCATTGTATCCACCAGTTGAGCTATGAAGGCAATGTTGGCCTCAAGCAGTGAGTTAGCAAGTGTTCCCTCCTCTTTTTTTTTTTTTTTTTTTTAAGAACTTTAGAAAGGATTAGCATTAGCCCTTCCTTAAGTTCCATAGAATTTACCAATGAGGCTATCCTGTTGAGGGCTTTTCTTGGTTGGGAGATTTTTGATGATTTTTTTAAGCTTATTTATGTATTTTGAGAGAGAGAGCATGCACAGGGGAGAGGCAGAGATAGAGGGGGAGAGAGAGAATCCCAAGCAGACTCCATAGTGGCCGTGCAGAGCCCAACGTGGGGCTTGAACTTAAAACCATAAGATCATGACCTGAGCTGAAATCAAGAGTCAGACGGCTTAACCGACTGAGCCCCCCATGTGTCTCAGATTTTTTGTTATTGATTCAGTCTTCTGTTAGTCATCAGTCTCCTCACATTGTCTGTTTCTTCATGATTTATTCTTGGTAGGTTTGTGTTTCTAAGAAGTTATCCATTTCATCGAGGTTATCCAATTTCTTGCTATGTAATTGTACTTCTCTTACAATCCTTTTTATATCTGTAGAATTGTTAGTCATGTCCCCACTTTAATTCCTGATTGTAGTAATTGAAATCTTCTTTCCTTTTTCCTTAGTCCCTCTATCTAGGATTTGTCAATTTTATTGATCCTTCTGTATTGTTTTACTATTCTTTTTCATTTACCTCTGCTATAATTTTTATAATATTTTTCATCTGGCTGATTTTGGACTTAATTCTTCTTTTTCTAGTGGCTATAGTCGAAAAGTTAAGTAGTTGCTTTGAGAACTTTCTTATTAATTTTTTAATGCATTTATAGTTATAATATAAACAGTGGTTTCTCTGTGTCCCAGAAGTTTTGATATGTTGTTTTTTTTTATTCATCTTTAAGTATTTTCTAATTTTCATTGTGATTTCTTCTTTGATCCATTGTTTTTTTAAGCGTGTGTTGTTTAATTTCCACAAATTTGCGAATTGTCCAGTGTTTCTTTTGTTACTAATTTCTAACTGCATCTCAGTTGTAAATGGAGAAGATGCTTTGAATCTCAGGTGCTTTTGAATTTTAAAGTATCTTGAGACTTAATTCGTGGTCTAATGTGGCCTGTCCTGTGAAATGTCTCATGTGCCCTTGAAAAGACTGTGCATTCTGTTGTTGTTGGGTAGTATTCTGTATATGTCTTTAGACTTAGCGGGGGTGGGGGGGTGGGGGGAGGAGGGGAGTGGAGGGAAGCGGTTATCATGTTGTTCAGTTCCCCTGTTGGCTAGCTTATCTGGCTTGTCCATCATGGGTTAGGGCTCTGAAGTTCCCACTATTATTATAGAACTGCCTTTTTCTCTCTTCCGTTCTATTCTTTTCTGCTTCCTATATTTTGATGGTCTTTTATTAGATGCTTAAAAGTTTGTAATTTTGTATCTTGTTGTTCTGTTGAAAATTAACACGTAATTTTCTCTGTCTCTTGTAAGCTTGATGGAAAATCTATCTTGCCTGATAAGCATACCCATCTTAGCTCTCTTTTGAATGGAGTAGCTTTTTCTGACCTTTCACTTTCAACCTATTTGTGTCTTTGGGAGTCTCTTTTAGATAGCGCATAGTTGTATCATGTTTTTAATCCATTCTGCCAATCTCTCTATTGTGATTTGAGAGTTTAATCTATTTACATTTAAAATAACTACTGATAAGGGGGAACTTCTGTTTTCCTATTTCTTTTCCAGATCTCTTACAGGTTTTGTTTTGTTTTGTTTTGTTTTGTTTGGGTCCCTTGTTTCTTGCATCTTTGTCGTATTTTGTGGTTAGCTAATTTTTTTTGTTGTGACAGATTTAAATTTTGCACGCGCGTGCGCGCGCACTCCAGCTGTTTCTTTGTGGTTGTTTCCATGCTGATTGCATTTATTATCCTAGAGGGATAACACTTGAATTTATGCCATCTTAACTTCTGAACATACAAAATCTCTGTTCCTCTAAGCTCTAGCCCAACCCCTTTCGGTTACTTATGTCACAAAATTACGTCTTTATGCATTGTGTGTTCCAAAACATAAACTAATAATTATTTTAAATGCATTAGTTTCTTAAGTTATATGGGAAACAAAATGCGGAGTTACAAACCAAAGTTACAGTGATACTAACTTGTAGACTAATAACTTAAAAAAAAATGCATTAGTCTCTTAAACGATGTAAAAAACAAACCCTGCAGTTACAAACTGTTGTTGAAACGATGCCAGCTTTTATAAATGCCCGCCTGTCTACTTCTGTTGAGCTCCGTGTTTCTTCGTTAGGCTTTAAGTTGCTGTCTGGTCTTCCTTCATTACAATTGCCAGGACTCCCTTTCGCCTGTCTTGCAGGGCTGATGGTGGTGAATTCATCCCCTCAGCTTTTGTTTATCTGAGAAGGTCTTAATCTTTCTTTCCCTTGTGAAGGGTGATTTTACTGGATGTTGGATTCTTGGTTGACAATTTTTATCTCCTATCAGCACTTTGAATGTGTTGGCCCACTGCGTTCGAGCCTCCAATTTTTCTGATGAGAGATCTGCTCATTATCTTGCTGAGGATCCCTTGTGTGGGATGAATCACTTCTCTCCTGCTTTCAAGATTCTCTCTTTGTCTTTTGAAAGTTTGAGTATAGCACATGTTGTGTGGGTCTCTGACTGTGTCTTGGAATTTGTTAAGTTTCTTGGATGTTTACATTCATGTCTTTGATCAAATTTGGGTAGTTTTCAGATATTGTTTCCTTAAATACTCTCTTCTTCTGGAACTCCGACAGTGCGTCTGTTGATCCGGTTGATAGTGCCCTACAGGTTCCCTCGGTTCTGTACGCTGTGAGCACGGTTAAAACAGTCCTTTAAAGACTGTGTTTGTAGATCTGCCATTATGTCTTTCTTGGGACTGTGCCGATTTATTTTTTGGAATAAGCTATACTTTATTATTTCTTTGTGTGCCTTGTGATATTTGAATGTGATAGATAACTCTGGAAATCAGTTCCCCTCTTCTCTGGGATTTTTTGTTTATTATTCATTTATTTGCCTTTGGTTTTTACAGGCTCTTTCTGTGCTGAGGGTCAGCCTAAGACGTAAGCTTTCAGTGGTGTCAGGTCTTTCTGAGCCTGCATCTTTCCCGAGGTATGCATCGTCTATGCAGTTGCTTTGAAGTGTCTTTAATGGCTTTAATTTCTGGCTCCCAGAGTGGAAAATGAGAAAATGAAGCGTGGGTAAAAAGAAGACCAGCCCCTTAAGTTTCCAGAAAGTCTCATTAGCCAGAAGAGAACTTTGCAATAACTGGGGAAGTGCAGTAATAATGGCTGCTTGCCTCTTTGTTTGTGCCTCTGAAATCAGAAATAGCAGTCAGTGACCAGAGCAGAGATCCTTGACATTTGGAGGACAGGGCTCTTTTTGCCCACACTGGCTGTGCGGGAGCTACTCCAGGAATCCCGTGCACAGCTCCCTGCCATGGGGGTGGCGATGGGTCGCTGCTACTGTGCTAAGAGCTGAAATTGACCAAACCTCACTGTAATTTACCATCCTAGTTTTCCCTGAAAATTTCGAGCCTTTAATAGACTTGAGTCCAGAACAGTCGTATTGAATGTTTCTGCCAGTGCTGGTGTTGTCTGGATGAGGAGACCAGGGAGACCAGTTCCTGGTGCGTCCTTCTCTGCCGTCTCCCCGGAATCTCTTTCTCCCCTTAGGCAATCTGGTCATATATTTTCTTCCATTAGATTGTATTTCCTGGTCTTACAAGATATTCAATCAAAACTCCTCATTCATTAAACATCGTTTCACACAATAAAAAAGTAACATCAGCGGTATTGTATAGTCTGATTTTATCCATACTGGTAATTTGTATTGTTTTGAAAAACTGTTTACGACAAAACTAGACTCGTATATTTTGCTGCCTACCCCAAATCCATTCTTATGTAGCTCTGTTAGAAAAAGATACAAGTAGTGCTCGCTGTTCCTATAAGTGAGCTCTTCCCCACATTTTCACGTTCTGATATTTGGAGATTTGCAGACTGCACCACCATTTTCTCAGTCTCTTCAAAGTGAATCTGTGAAACTGATGTTTTTATTTTAAATAATTGTGAAGTGTTTCAAAGATGTACCTATAAGCTCACAGGAGTTGCAGTAATAACTTAGTGAACCTTCACATGAAGTGTTGAAAAGTCAAAATTTGACAAGACAGTTTATTGACAATTATTAATTAGTGGTGATTGTAAATAGTGGTGTGCTGGCCTGGCTCGTATTGGCTCAGCCAGCTGATAAATTTTCTAGAATTTTCTGATCCAATCGATATCCCACTTAGTGGCTTGAAATCAGCCATTGGGAAATTATCTGTAGCACAGAAATCGGGCCTGTCTTCTGTGCGACAAATCAGAGTTGTTTCTTTTCCCCT
Source organism: Paradoxurus hermaphroditus (assembly GCA_004024585.1). Lineage (NCBI taxonomy): Eukaryota > Metazoa > Chordata > Mammalia > Carnivora > Viverridae > Paradoxurus > Paradoxurus hermaphroditus. Next base: position 26,064 of record PITB01000383.1, on the reverse strand, counting down.
GGAAAAGCTGGCAAACATGTAGCATGCAGCACTTAATGACTCTCACCGTGTGGCCTGTATCCGCCACCAGCGTGCGGCCACCAGACAGGGAGTTAAGAAGAGCTCTGCGCAGTGTTACACGGTGCGTCTGTCATCCAGTTAATAGACACAAATGTCTCAGTGGTAGACACAATAACATAATGCCATCAAACAACTAGAATGAGTTTTCAGTATTTGTGACCCTTTAAATATAATCCATTCAGTGCCAACTTAATATAATTACATTTTAAATGACGGCTCTGTCGGCCGGCTTGCGAGCTCCTGAAAGTTTCATGACTGGCTCCAGAAGCCTCTGCAGGCCGGTTCCAGTCACCGTGGGAGTGTCCACTCTGCCGAGACGGACGCGTGCTACACGTCAGAGCCGAGCTACCCCAGGGAGTCATTGGTTAAACGCTGACCAGCCTGCCACCGGAGGTGAACCCTCCCGTGATTAGGAAGTCCTCCTCCTCAAGTCCGCAAAGTCCGCAGGTGTCCCCTGGTCCCGGGTCGTCGCCTGCAGAGCGAATGGCCGCGTCTCGAACCCGTCACTGCGAAGCAGTTAGCATACTCCCGGCAGCCCGTTAGGTTCCGGGAGCATGTTCCATGGCCGAGACCAGTTTCTGTCCTCCCTACTGGGCAGCACGAAAGCCTGGGCTCTGACTGGGGCCCAGAGCCGGCACTCTGCCCGCAGCACGTCCAGGCCGCAACGCAGGTGGGGCTGCTCCTGGCGCCAGCGGCTCCGCGCACCCGTGACAGGAGGCGTGCAGGGACGAGGAAGTCTGTGCCGGCCAGAGGGGCAGGGAGGAGACGCCGGCCCGGCGTGATCCACCCGGGTGCCTGTCGGCGACTCTTGCCCTCCGTCGACGGTGCACGGGCAAGGTGAGCAGTGACGGCCTCCTGCCTCAGGGTCGTCCTCCAGCGAACTGGCCTTGCTCTTTCTGTAAGTGTGTGAGAGCTCAGAGTGATTCACCACAGACCATCTCGCGCTGCTTGTGCTTGCTGTCTAAGGTTTCTATAAAATATTTGCAGGTTTTGCTAGCGGGAGGCCTAGAAAAATTCAGTGACTCCTGGTGCAGTGTGACGTCATTACCCTGGTCCGTGCACCGTTGTTCGGGGCGAAGTGGGACGCTCGAAGTCTCAGCGCTGTGCTCTCTCAGCACCTCGTGTACTTGTTGTCCAGGAATCACGTAACAGCTCCTTGGTGATCATTCTGAGCTGACGTCAGACAGTCGCACCTACAGTCATTCAGTACGAGGCAAATACCAGCTCGCAGCTGGTGGCTCAGCCTTTCTGTCTGCAGTTGGGTCTTCAGTGGGCCGCTGCGTCCGTGGGAAAGTGGCGAGGCTGGGGACTGTCGGCGACCTCTCCCGTGGCAGGCGTTGGGCAGTGCCCGCCGCACCGTACTCTACGGCTTTCTCCGCGGTTTTCCGCGCCTCCCCCGCCCGTGCAAAATAGTAGACTTGCCCGGAGGCCAGCGGTTCGGGCACTTCTAGTTCGAAAGCTGTAGCAGTCAGTTTGGGGGCTTGTCAGAGTGCGTCCCGTCTGTGTTTAAGATACTCCGTTCCTTTTTCTTTTCGTACACTGAACGATTGGCCTCAAAAGAACTTTGCAACTTCAGTGGTAGCACACTTCCACTCGGAAACGCTCTGTGCCAGGAGACAAGATGAGGTGAGTATTAAAGCCAAGAGAGTGCTATCTGATCGTGTTTTTGTTTCGTATTTACAGTTTCACCCTGCTTCTTTGGAGTAGATCCATCCCCTCCATGGGTTAGAGTCTTCTGATAGGTTGGTTTCCTCCTTTTCCGTACCGATAAACACAACTAGTGCAGCTGTAGGCTGAGAAAAGGTGTTTCCTGAGACGCCTGGGTAAAGCCCGTCCGTGCTCTGTCATTAAGTTCAGAAAATATACTATGAATCTGCTTTATTTTAGGATAAAATAATGAAAACATTAAATTCTAAATGATAATAGTTCTAGATAGTGGATACTTTTTAAGTGAAGTGTAGTTGATACACCGTGCCGTCTTAGTAACAGGTGTACAGTGGAATCATGCTCACTCACCGTGACAGGTGTGGCCGCCGCCTGCCGCCCTGCGAAGTTACTACACCGGGATGGACCATGGTCCCCGTGCTGCGCTTTTCATCCACGACTTGTTTATTTTATAGCTGGAAGTGTCTACCTCTTTTTTTTTTTAATTTTTGTTTTTAATGTTTGTTTATTTTTGAGACAGAGACAGGCTGTGAGTAGGGGAGGGGCAGAGAGAGAGAGAGACACAGAATCTGAAGCAGGCTCCAGCTTCTTAACTGTCAGCACAAGGCCCTATGCAGGGCTCGAACTCACAGACCGTGAGATCATGACCTGAGCCGAAGTCGGACACTTTACCGACTGAGCCACCTAGGCACCCCTAGGAGCTTTTAATAAAACTTGTTAGTTCTCAAGAAGCATGTTGTTAAATGTTTCATTTGAAAAAACGAAGTAGGAAGGCTAAAAAAAAAAGCGCAACTGAAACCCCCACTCACCTATGATTTTATGCTGTGAGCATCATTTGCTTCTTGTCCGCGGTGTGTTACATCGTAATCCAGAGTTTTCTCTAGGACGACGGTTCCCCACACAAAGGTGGTTCTGTGAACAATGTCTGCTAGTTTTGTTGTTTCGCTCCTGTTAAAGGATTTGGGAGACTAGTAAGTCAGAAACCCGCTTGAGTGGCGCAGTGACCCCACACAGGGACGAGAGGGGGAGCGGGGTTGGCCCGCGGCGTGCGGCAGCCTCGGCAGTTCGCACCGGGGCAGGGATCTGGACGGATCTGGCAGGAGATGGGCGGAGAGCCTGCTCGATGCGGATGTCCTGGGGAGACTTGGGAAGTGGCTCAGTGTCGGTGACCCTGCGGCCCGTAGTGTCTGTCTTCCAGGCGGATCTTAACAGAAGTCTAGTGACTCGTGCGTGTGATACAGGAACACGGGGAGCCGAAGCTTACACCTGCGGCGTTAGCTCCTCCAATCTGCAACGTTTGAGGGGTAGGAAGACAGCAGGCTTTGTCTGTTGGTTTCCACCTTCCTTGCCCTTCCCACTGTGGTTCCGTGCCTTCTGAGTTTAAGGGCACGGGGCATGAAAGTGCAGGGAAGTCCGTGTGTCCAGGCGGAGCCGCAGCTTTCCCGGGCCGCGGGAGCCACAAGGGCAGGGTGGTTCCTCTCCACGAACCTCCTGCCCAAACCGGGACCTCGTGGGAGTCCCTGCCCAGCCTGTCCGTGCGGTGTTTAGCCTCGCACGTTGCAGAGACAGGATGGCATTTTAGCCATTAAAGCAGGAAGTGAGTGCCGGTAGGGAAACGGAGAGACACTGGTGAGGCAGGAGGGACGGCAGGCAGTCTCAGCCGGCGCTCACTACGGGGGCCCCGAGCGGTGTTCGTCAGTAGCATACGTTCTAGATCACGGCCAAGGTTGCTGGTGGATACCTGCTGACCTGCCGATCGCTGGTTAGGACAAACCAGAGCAGAGGCGGGGTTTCCGCAGCACAGACGCCAGAGAGCAGTGACTTTCCGCTCTGGCGGAACGTGCGCTGTTTCTAAAGTAGAGAGCACGAAGACGTATGTGCCGTAATACTTCTCACAGCAGTACTGCGGGTGCAAAATACCGGAGTCCGCCTGATGACCGTCAGGGGACAGTGAGGCGGGTGCATCGTTGTTCTATGGGATGTTGCACACTTAGGGAGAAGATTGTTAGGTCTCTTGTCTAGAGCATATCTGTGAGATTCGAAGTGACCAAGTAGCCGCGGTGTGTTCCGTGTACAGCTCAGTGCTGTGTCGGTGAGAAAAAAACCCCAGAGTACTTTTAGGACGTGGCTGTGCCGATACGAGAGTGGGACAAGGTGGGGAGGACGCTGCCCAGAGAGTTAGCGCTGTCGCCACGAGGGAGGCCGTGCGGGATTGGCCCGCGGGAGCTGGAAGATTACGCCTGTCCTTCCTGCGTATTCGGTATCATTTCATTGGCTATGTCTATATCACGTGAATGCGTGGTGCCTTCAGAATATTTGAAAAACCATATAAGACAGTGTTTTGGAATTCATAATTTAAGAAATTTTTATATCTACCAGCTTCTGAACGGAACCAGTTTATAGCTAGACAACTACAAAATCAAACCGGAGGCCGTGCAGCTAGCCCCTCTGACACCGTAAGCAGAATTTGCGAATATACGTTGAATTTTCCTAGAGAAGGTCTGTGGTTTTCCTCAGAGGAGGTTAGGCCCTGCCAAATAGTTGAAAACATTTCTTAGAGAAAATGTGAGCTAAATCCTTTCACAAAGGTCTGCGTTGTGAGACCTCACTTGGGAGTGTGACCACTTCCAGTGTGACAGGGAGGACGGGGGTCGGCTCCTCGCCTGGCCCGGTCTGCGCAGCTCCTCCCAGCCTCCCTACCCTCCGGCTCCGTCCTTGGTCTTCCGGGTGACCCGCCTGGTTCTCCGCGTGCGTCCTGCCCTGTCCCCAGTGCACAGGATAGACCCAGTGTGGGGCTGCCCACCGCTTGTCCTGTGGGCGGAGCAGAAGTTCGGGCCCCTTTCCAGCCTCCGCTGCTGCCAGCAGCCTCGGGATGGCCTCATGGTGTTGCACAGGGCGGTCGTACTCTGCCCTCGCCCACACTGCCGGCTTCATCAGCGCCTTCAGAGATGTTTGACCCTGGCATTGCAGCCGCGCACCTGCCAGTTAAACTTCCCGAGCTGGCGGCCCCGCCAAGCTCTTTCTCCAGGGCTGGTCACTGCCTGTCCCCTTGCGTGTCGGAGTCCTGGAAATGCCCTTTAATCTTGATTCCCTCCAGAATTTCTGACTGGGGCCCTTCTTCGGTTCCCGAGTACTGTCTGTCAAGTGGACTGAATCTGTCATTTTTTTTTTTTTAATGATTAAACTGGGTTGGAAACGGTGACTGTAGCCCCGTCCTGGTCTCCCCCCAGCCCTGGGGAGGTGCTCTTCCCACAGTTCCAAGCGAGGAGTGCAGATGTATGCAGTACCCTAGTCTCGTGCCAAGAGCAAGCCTTGGTGTGGCAGTCGGAATACATACCTGGGGAGTTTGGTGACCCAGGCGACCATTTTGACCAGCAATAATTGGAGGGACTCTAGTATTGACTGATGAGTTTATTCACCAAATAGATAAGGAACAACTCGTCCATGTCCAAGTAGGAAGCTAGGCACAGGAGGCAGCGCACTGAACAAAATAGAGACAGCCACTAGTCTCCTGCAAGTTAGTTCATTGTAGCAAGGAGAAAGATCGTTTAACTTGCAGGCAGGCGGAGCGTGGGGGAGTGCTGTGGGAGGGGGCGGGGCATCTCGGGTGGTCTTTCGGTAGGGTGTAAGGCGCCGCTGTCATGAGCTTGGACTACACTCTCTCTGAGGTGTTGTCTAGCCCTAAAATTTTATCTTCCGTGGCTTAAAAAATTTTTTAATGGAAAATTTCTTGCGAGGTATTAAGATATTGTTAATTTAAATCAAACACCCTATTGAGAAAAAGCTGTGCTTTTTAAACATTTACAAAAACAACGATGTCAGTTGAAACCAAAGATTTAAGACACCTTTATTAGCATGAAAGATACACACACACACACACACACACACACACACACACTTGCACAGGCAAGATTTTTTTTTTTGCATTGCGTATGACACTGGGAACTCGTGCACAAGTGCACACACGTGTGCATATGTTATGTGTGTGTGTGAGAGAGCGCGATTAGTTAATATAATTCAGCCAAAGGAATGCTACATAGCATCTACACAGGGCGGTGTAATCTGTGTAGTGTAACTGCAGCATAATCGTAAAATGATTATGTTGTATCTATATTTATTTACATATAAGGACACTGGTATTTTTAGTTTATAAAAAGAAGTAATATAGTTTAACACAGAGGGACACTATCGTATGAAGGGCGAATTCTATTTATTTGCATATTGAAGCATAGAAGAAATATAGGTGACACCTAAAATTTTTATGATGTGTAACTCTGTTTTTTTATTGTACTTAACGATTTAAATTTTGTCTTTATTTGTACTTTTTAGTTTTTCTATTTTTACATATTTATTTATTCAAAATGAAATAATAAATGTTTCTATTTTTGAACATGACCGAAACCTGTAGAATGATCTTATTCGATCTCTTCAGATATCGCAGTGTACTCACCACAATCTTATACATATAAAATAATAGATACACCTAGGGAAGGTTGTTTGAACGACTCCAAACAGATGTTGAACTTACTAGACTACAGAAACATAATTTACCGCATTAACTTTTTCTTTTACTTTGTTATGTTTTCTTTTGTTTTTCTTATTTTTAGAAATAGTTCATGTACACGGACCTTTTGGCTGTGAACCTCCGGATCGCCGAATGTCTCAGCATTGTTATGACATATCGATAAGGAAATAGAATTTATTTTTACAAGGATCGTAGAAGTAAAAATAGTTTAAACAATTTTTGAAAATTTTTACCCGACACATATTAGAAATGATTTAAAAAAATAAAAAAGGTCAGAAATGGTCAAAGAAAGGGTGTGTCTGGGGAGGACAGCACGTGCACCAACTGGGAGCACGCAGGGAGGGACGGCTGCTCTGGTTTCTTACCGTGAACCTGGATTTACAGCAAGGGTCCCAGATTTCCTGGTGCTCTTGCCGCATGACGGCGGCCCGTGTTGGGAAGACGTCCTGCTTCCGTATTCTCGCATGGACATTTTTCCTTACGTGCAGCTTTTTCATCGCCCCTTTGTCCTGCAAACCCATGCAGGCTGGGACGCGATTTTCCCGCCGGCACTCGGTAGTCATTTTGGAGCATTCGCCGCTCCCTGGGGGGTGAGGGAGTGGGTGGGAGATGGGGCAGACTGGGCCTCACTTCAGGAAGCTCAGATCACGCTCTAGGAAAGGAAGACAGACGACAGCTGTCTCAACTGCCCTTCCAAGTAAATTTGCAAAGATGACATATTTTTCTTTTGTCGAAAGCATAGTTGGGTCCACCGATCTATGTTTCTCCTTATTTGCCAGGATTTCGTGATCGAAGCTGGTCAGAAGGTTTTAGAGGAAAGGTGTAGCTCACCATTTTCCTTCACCCGTGGCGGGCGGCAGCGGGCTGAACAGTCACCGTCTAACAGGAAGTAAAATCCTTTCATTTCCTTCTAAAACCCAGGGAGGCGTTCTCTTACACGGATTAGATTTGTCGGTGTGCAAATATCAGGGTTTAGTATTTTATTCTTTCACAGTATTAAAATAAAAACCACCTATCAAAGCCCCATGCTGTTTTTTCCTTCCGCTATCACATTAGTGAACATTATGTTATCTAAGGTGGCGCTAAGGAGATTAGCATAATATTAGGTGCCATTTTGTCCTAAACCTCCGGGTTATTTTTATATTAAGATCTCGGCTCCCGTTTCTGCAGCAACGAACCTTCTGAAATGGTTATGTGGTTTTATATTTTTCAGTGTTCATTTGAATTATCCGCTGATTTTAAATTATTATTTTATCAGCATTTTATAAAAATATTTTGTAGTAGAAGTGTTCCATAATGCCACATGCGGATAATTCTTTGACCTACATCAGAGGGTTGTTTAAATTTTCTCTTCACTCTGATAGTGGCCTTAGGTCTGTCGTGTGTTACTGATTTCATGTAGTCTGTACTTTTGGTGCTGCGGTAGGTAGGAAATTATTAAATTAGTGCCATTCAGTTCATTGCTAGAAAGTAATATATCTTTTGATGTTTCAGGCTGAGAACATAGTAGGCATTGAGTAAATATTCAGAATTATCAATAAACGTATTTGCCCTGTTTATACCCCTTGTTGTTTGCCTTGTTTATATGATCAAGTAGTTCTATACAGCCACTCAGTTAACTGGTAGTTGCCGAATCCTGCACTTTGCATCAGTTCTAGGCACTGAACTTAAAGAATGCCACACGTGTCATCGTTGCCCTCCTTGTATTTTCACTGTAGGTGGGGATGGAGGGAAGACAGACAAGAAAATGAAAAATTGGCACCTGGTGTGTTAGTAAGTGATGTGGCGAAGACAAAAGCCAGTGTAGGACAGAGAAGTGTGGAGAGGGGGCGCACTTCCTGCTGGGGGCGCCCCGCCCTAGGGCTTCCCTTACCAAGTGGGCGGGACTGCTCCGCAGATGGCGTCTCCGACAGCGGGAGATTCCAGTGAATTTTATTTTAGGACTAAAATAGAAAACATGTAAGTGTTTATGCACTAATAAACGAGAGAGAGAAAATGCTAAAACTCCAACCCAAGGGAAATATTTGGGGAGTTGAGATTTATGCACCCAGAATTTACGTAAATCTCGTTGTGTACTTGGATTTAACTCGTGGTTATCTAGGCCAGGTACCTCACACCTGAACCCCCTGTGCTAATTTTATTTTAATACAGTTCATCTTACAAGTCATTCTGTGATTAGCAGTGTTCTCTTTTTTTTTAATTGTGGTGTAAAACAAAAAGGAAAGTAACAGGAAATGAATCACGTAAGTAGTGGTTTGCGTGCTGTTCTTAATTTCATCCTTCTACCGAAGTGCTTCAGGGCTTCCTGGAATGTTTGATTTAAATTTAACTATTTAAAACTGTATTTAAATAACAGAAATATTTACGTGTCCCAAGTTTTAATCTTGGAGACCACCCAGAGATCAATTTTGTGCTGTTGGTTCTCCTTATTTTTATGCAGAACTCAGATGAAACTTAGAGTAAACTATGTATGTATCTGTCTGTCTGTCTATCCGTCTATGTGTTTGAACTTCGATAAATGTGTCACAGCGGTAAAGCTTTGGCTCTGTCCTAATTTTTTTCAAAAAAAGAAAAAAACATATGCAAGAGTTGGTTTATTATGTGTTCGCATGTTTCTTGTTATGAGAAATTGGTATTTGTATGGGCTGTATGTGTAGGGATTCAACTTTGAAAGAAAATTTTCTAAATATCTCTCTCTTAAGTTTCTCATTCAAATGAGTCATTTTAATCAAGAGACTTTGAATTCTTAAGGAAGTCTCTAAAACAAACAACAAACTTTCCAAAACAGTGTTTTATCTCTTATATCTTGTTGTCCATGTGAACCATTACGGGTCTCTGAACAAACAATCCGGAAACGAATGTGATTCTGAGACTAATGTAACACTGCAGATGGCGTCCGTAACATCTGTTTTAAAATTTTATGTTTATCCCAACAGCTTCTTTGTTCTCGTTTGTTGGCTTTATAGTGAGATGGGTAATAATTTCTAACTTTGAGAGTAAATTTTTACTAATAAAATACTTCTGTCAAGGTTTGGTTATAGGTAACAGAAACCAATCTAAGCTAGTTTAAACACGGAGAAATATATTGGGCAACTTAAAAATTATTGGAAAGGCTGAAGGGACCAACTCCGGGCAGAGTGACCAAGAAAGCCTTCCAGGCCCCGGAATTTCCTCCTCTACACGGCTGCCAGAGCTCCTTGCTTGGCTCCAGGAAGCCCGGGAAGGCAGGAATTTGGTGGCCGTTAATCCACGTGTCTCGGCCTTGATCCTCCCAGAAAATGGGGGAAACTTACACCTGTATTTCTTCCAGTCCACTCCGTTCTGAACTCGGTGTCACGTTAGTGGTGTATCTGACCAGGCACCAGGCAATCAGACAGCCTCGTTTTTAACTTGCGGGAGGACAGGAAGCAGATTTTACAGGAGATGGGGATTGATATTAAGCCAGGTGCAAGATTTGCTACTGTATTTCTTTTCATCTGTAATCTGTTGGTTTATTCCATAGGAGATTTTATTTGAATATAGAACCTTGTCCTGTTCGAAAAAGTTTGGAAACGACTGGGAGCTCCAAAATTTAGATCGCGGGAGCCCCGAACACTGCAAACCCTCTGGTGACCAGCGAATGGCGGTGCTGGGTTTGAAGGCCCGACAAGGCCTGGCCAGGCTCCGTCCGTGGTCCCCATCGCGGTCCCGACCACAGCCGGCTTGTTTGGGGACCTCAGGTGTATCGGCCCGGGCTCCTGGGAGAGACGGAGAATATATTATCATTTATCTCAGATAAAAAAGGCTGTCCTTTGTTTTTAAAGTCCAGATACTTAATACTACAGCTCTTCTGGTTAATTTTCTATAGTGTTAACAGAAAGCTGTCATCATACTGGTCTCTAACGCATTTTAATTTAAGAAAATGACATCTTATGTCTGTTCAGTGGTATTTTGTCAAATTGTTGAAAATACCTTTCTAAAAAATACTTCTTCTTGGGCTATACTTACTCTACCAATCCCTACTTGGTATGATTCTGGAATTATTCCGTTACCAATTCTTTCACCAATTCGACAAAACTACAGCCACAATGTTTTTTAATTCAACAGGCTGTTCCACAAATAAATGTTTAATTCCCTTTTATAATTGCTTATAATTAAAGGATGTTAAAGAATAATGAATTTCATGGTGATCCTTTAGCCTTCCCTGAGTGCAGCAATAAGATTGACTCGGATCTGCCAAAGGACCTGTAATTTTATCTATCTGATCTCCTCTTGCTCGTGGATTATGTCTCCTATGATAGCAGAAAACATGTAATCTTAGCAATGACAGGTTTCAGTTACTGTTACTTTAAAACCTTTTTTTTTTTTTTTTGCACCAACTTAGTGTTTCTTGGACCCTTGGTGTTTTGCTTACTAAGACTTAGATAAATACCCAGGACTCGGATTTCAGAAGTTGCCAAACTGTTTTCCAAGGTGCTGTGTGAGTCCAGTCTTGGACAGCTTCTTCCTAGCTCGTTTCTCGCAGCAGCGAGTTGGGCACCCAGGGGAATTTAGAGAACGTTGCGGTGGTGGCGAGCGGGCTTCGGCCTCTCCGCACTGTGCTCTGGCTTGTGTTGAAGCCACTGCTCGGGCTTCTGAGGGCTGACCTGACTCAGAGCCTGGTAATGCACCGAGGATGGGGACCGAGGCCCCAGATGGGCTCTGGCTGGGGCTGCCGGCCCTGCCTCTTGCCTGAAACCCTCACTGAATCTCCGGTGGCCTGTTGCCGGGGCCCCCGACCCTTCCCTGTGGAATGCCTTTGGTTTGCTGGTCTCCTGCCCCGTGCGTTCTTCCATGTGGACGTCAGAGCCCTGCCGAATGATTTGAGGGAAAGGAATGAAACCGGTCCGGTGGTACGGTGCTCGGTAAACCCGGAGGGACGACCTACCCCCAGATGGCGGGAGGACGGGGGGTGGCCGGGCCCTTCTCCCCCGTGCCCCTGGCCGGCCCTGAAGTGCGGGGCCGAGAGGACAAGACGGTGTCTCGAGAGGAAACACAGCCAATTGTGGGACCAAAAAATGCTGGTTCTTGCGTCACACTGAGCTAACACCAAGACAAGCCTTTTTGTGTAATCAGCTCCTTAGGCATATTTTGTGTACAACACATGTGACCAGTTAGAAGTATATAGCTCACTGACTGTCACCAGTGCCTACGGCCGTGTAACCGCCACCACACCGTCTCCGCCTTTCTAGAAAGTGTCCACGTGCCTCTTGGCGGCCGACCGCGCCCCTCACGCGCCTCGGACCTGCCTTCTGTCCTGCTTCTGCATTCTCGTGCGAACGCGGCCCTCCGGCGCGCAGGGCCTGCGTCCGCCTTCTCTCGCCCAGCGGGACGCTCCTCGGGGTCACCTGTGGGCTGCTTCGTTCATTTCTGCTGCTCAGCAGTGTTCTGTTATTTGCTATAACACATTTCCAGGAATTCATAAATGTGTACTTGCTTCACAGTTTCCTTTTTTCCTTCATATTCTAATGGGTGCAGGTGGCATCTCATTGTAGTTGCGGTTTGCGTTTCCCAAGCATCTGAAGACATTGACCATTTCGTAAATGAATTTGTTTGCCATTTCTGGATCGTTTTTGGTGAAGCATCTGTTCAAATGTTTTGCTAATTTTTATTTATTTATTTTTTTAGTTATTTATTTGAGAGAGAGAGAGCATGCATGGGGCAGGGACAGAGAGAGGAAGAGAGAGAATCCCAAGCAGGCTCCATGCCGACCACGCAGAATCTGACACGGGAATTGATCTCGTGAGCCGTGAGGTCGTGAGCTGAGCCAAAGTCAAGAGTTAGACGCCTAATTGACTGAACCATCCAGGCGCCCCAATATTTTGCCATTTTTAAATTGGGATATCTGTTATCTTAATATTGTGTTGTAAGATTACTTTATATTTTTTGAGTTTTTTATTAGATATATAATCCTCTATATCTCTCATTTTGTGGTGTTTCTTTTTGTTTTCTTAACAGTGTCCTTTTGAAGAGCTAACATTTAATTTTAATTAAGTGTAATCATTTTTTCCTTTAGAGTTTTTTATTCTAATCCAAGAAATATGCTTAACTCAAGATTTTCTCTCATGTTATATAGTTTTCACTTTTGTATATAGGTCAGTGACTCATTTTAAGTAAACTTTTATATGTGCTGTAAGGTAGGAGTCAAATTTTGTTTTTGTTATTTTCCATATGAATATCTCTTTCTTCCAGAAATATTTGTTGAAAAGATGATCCTTCTCCAGTGAATAGCTTTACTAACTTTGTTGGAAAATCACATGTATGGATACGTCTATTTCTGGATTCTCTGGGCTCACTGAACTGCGTGTCTGTCATTATGTTGGCACCATTGCACTGTTTTGCTCTGTTTTATTTTTGTTTCCACTTTATTGAGGTATAATTGAGAAAGAAACTCATATATAAATTGTAGAACATTGAGATCACTCACTATCAGGGACATACGAATAGAAACTACGATGAGCTGTGACCCCACACCTGTGAGCATGGCTCTTACCAAGTCGGCGAGGGATAAACGCTGCCGGGGGGGGGGGGGGGAGAAAAGTGCCACCCAGCTTTGGTTAGTAATCCCTACAGAGATTCTTGGAATGTCTTGTAGCTTCTACAACTTCCTTAGTCTTCAGAATTGACTGGACCCTTCTGGGCCGTTGGCATTATCCTAACAGTGTGTGTCTCTGTTTGGTACTTGACTTTCTCCAATCTTGCGTGTTGCGACCTGACTAAACTCACTGGCTCATTCAAGTGGGTTTTTTGGAAGCTTTCTTAGGACTTCCTACCTGAGGGATCATGTCCTCTGTGAGTAAAGAGTGTTTTTTCTTTCCAATACAATCTGTACCATATGTATGATATTTTTATGTAACATAAATTTTATTTAACTTACAAGTTTATATGTGTGTCTACCTGTCTAGATAGACACACACACTCACACACAAACACACACGCACATTTTTTGTCCTAATTTGCTGGGTAGAACCTGCAGTATAATGTAGCACAGGAACGGAAGAGTAAATATTCTCCCCTTGTTCCCCGTCTTGGTGGGGGGAGGGATTTCATCTTTCACCATCAGGTGTGGTGGCACCTGTAGGTTTCTCATAGCTGCCCTTTGTAGGGGCAACGATACCCATTAAATTCCTAATTGCTGTGAGTGTTTATTCCGAGTGAGCGTGAGCGTTGAAGTTCCGTTCAAATGTTTTATTTCTGGGATGACGGTGTTGAACTGCCTGGTGACCAGTGTCGTGAAAAGCTTTTGTTTCATGTATCTTTTAGGGTTTTCTACGCGTTAATGACTGGAAGAGTTTCTGTAGCACTTAGTCCTTTGTGAGCAGAAGCGGCATGTTGTTTTCCTGCTGTAGGCAGTATTGCCCGTATCAAGCTTCAGACAAAGGGAAAGTGAGCATTCAGTGATTTCATTGCTAGAAAGTGCTGCCTTTTAAACTAAAAAGTCTTTTAATATAGAGTTATCTAAAAGTCATAATTTCTTTTTTTTAATTTTTTTTAACGTTTATTTATTTTTGAGAGACAGAGAGACAGAGTGTGAGCAAGGGACGGGCAGAGAGAGAGGCAGACACAGAATCCGAAGCAGGCTCCAGGCTCTGAGCCATCAGCACAGAGCCTGATGCGCGGCTCGAACTCACAGACCATGAGATCATGACCTGAGCTGAAGTCGGCCACTTAACCGACTGAGCCACCCAGGCGCCCCTAAAAGTCGTAATTTCTTAACGGATACCAGAAATGTTGAAGAAGTAGGATTGTGGTAACAAGAAAGGGCCCGTGTGCTGAAAATTGTGGACAATTAAGTTATTTTTTCAGTTCTAGTGTTTTTTATTAGTATCCCAGGAACACTAAGCATTTGCCTGGTTTCTCTTATTCCTTTGGGTGGAATCAGTACTAAAGAAAACATAATGTCCGAAACAAATGAGCATTTTCCTAGAGAAGGGCGGTTCTCTGACGGAAGTACGCCTCACTCAGGCTGTCCTCGCTTGCACCGAGATCGCCCTGCCCCCCAGCCCGAGCGGCTGGCTCCCTGCGCGGGTCCCCTGTGCCACCCGCTCAGCTGGCCTGAGGCAGAGAGAGAACCACTCACCGTCCTCACCTTTCTTCAAATGTTGAGGATTTTGTGTTTTAAGTTTTTTTTTTTTTTTAAATAAAATGAGTCTCTTTAAAAGTCTTGCCGTTTTCCCTGTACTTAGAAACTAAAAAAGAAGTTTTTCAGTTTGCAATTGAAGTTTGCAATTTCAAATAGGATCGAGTCAGTAGAATTTAAAACTTTTTCTGAATTCTTAGTGTTTATAATCTATTAAGTGCCAGGATCCCTTACTATTTTCAGTTTTCAGTTAAGATCTCTGCTGACATAGTAGTGTGTGATTACCCAGACTTAATGAAATCTCATAGACTCTGGACAATCTTGGGAATCTGGAAGTATGTGTAGTACATTCTGGGACGTTTTTTCCGTCCTCAGAAAACTCCCAGGCCATATAGATTTTGATGCTATAGATTTTACCATTTTTATGAATGAGGCAGGTAAGCTTTGGACTTCTCATTTTTCCTCATCTCTAATATTGAAGCAACATAAAAAGATATTTCCTAAAATGTACAAACATTGTTAAGAGTTTTAGGAAAGCTCAATAATTCTTTATTTATAATTTCTAAAATTTTTTATCAGTTTTCCAAATAGTCACTTGAAACTATGAATTTTGCAAGACATGTTAAGACAGTGCATAATTTTCTTTTAAAAATATTTTTCAACGTTTGTTTATTTTTGAGAGACAGAGACCGAGTGTGAGCAGGGGAAGGGCAGAGACAGAGGGGAGGGGAGACACAGAATCCGAAGCAGGCTCCAGGCCCTGAGCTGTCAGCACAGAGTCTAATGTGGGGCTCGAACTCACAAACTGTGAGATTATGACCTGAGCCAAGGACGGACACTTAACCTACTGATCTCCCCAGGCACTCCGAGACGGTGCATACTTTTCTAAATGTTAACAGAATTTACGTCTAATAACTCCAGTTCTCCAGTCAGGATGATAGAACTCTTCGTATATTTCAACAGCTCATATGGAATCATTTGGGAAGTCAAGGCCAACTTGACAAAATGGTTCTACGTATGAGCCTGTGTGGGGTGGATTTGCTCAGGTTTCTGATGGTGGACGTCACAGTGGTTACATTTGCTCCAAGCATGAAGGCGGTCCAGATGATGGTAAGGATGCACAGAGTTACTCACGGAATCAACACAGTTCTCGGTTACTTAAACTTAACTAATAAGTTCTATAATATAGTAAATACAAAAGGAGAAAAAAATCGTATTGGTTGTGTCATGATCCCTTTCTTGAGCTTTGCTTCTGTGGCCCTGATAAGTGAAATCCAACATATGTGTAATGTTTTCTGTCAGCTACTGCAGAGAGACTATGTCCTCTTATGTATACAACACTTCTCTACCACATCTATTGCCAGTCCTCATATCTGCGAAATAAATTTCAGGAAGCTACTCTGTAAATTATTACATTTCGTATTATATAGAAAAACACCTGCAGTCCACACACTGCTGGAAGCGCTTCCACGCGGAATTCGCTGTGTAATTTAGTTTTTTGTCATGTTTCCGGACTCCCTCTTGCCTTTAGAATTCAGCTTCCCGAGGACAGGGACTGCCGTCTTTTTCTCTTGTTCCGAGATGTATCGTAGGCACTAGAATAGCGTCAGGCACGCAATGGGGAAACGCAATAATCGTGGTTGGAAGGTGCGAAGGTTTTGAGTTAAGAGTTAGCAAACCCCATCTGGGGCCCTAGAAAGACCCTCCTTACCGGGGTGGGAAGGGAGGCTGTGTGTTGTCTATTCCAGTTGGAAAAGTAGAGCAGAACCAAACTGTGAGGACTTAAATCCTAAGCAAAGGAATTTGTTTATTTTTTGGTAGGAACGGAAGAGCTTTCTGAAGCTTTTATTTTAGGTTGCAGTGTATTAATTTAGTGTTGTAAACGTACTATCCTAGTAACATCTCCTGACATTTCCTTCATGTGACATTTCCTTCATGCTTTTTTGAAGTGTTTTTAGTTTTACCTTGTAAAACTGGCTGACGAAATGGGGAAATTAGCCCTCACTTACGTGGGAGCCCCTAGGTGGAGCAGGCCTCGGGGTCGGCTGGTTTCGGGCTGCCTCGCCCATGACGGCTCCCACCACCCGCTGGGCCGGGCCGATGTGCTCCTGGATGTCGCGAAGCCATGAGGTGTAAGGCCTTCCCTTCAGACCCGACTGCACCACCGACGTTTCTTCAGTGTCCGGCAGGTTTACACGTTCGATAAGTACTTGGGGATGGAGTCGCTCAGAGCGCTTTGCTGTAAGAAGACAGCCGCGACTGTAGACGGTCAGCGCCACAGCGCCCGCGGCGCGCCAGAGGTGGCCGGACGGGGCCGCGCCCGCTCCTGGGATGAGGAAGAACGCTTGAGCCCTGAACAGCCCGGGCCTTCGGCCGACTTGGGCCCCCCACTGCAGTCGAACGCCTGCAAAACATAACCCCCAAGAGCCTGCTGTTGACCGGAAGGAACCTTCCAACTGCCATAAACAGAGTGACACGTATCCTGTGTGTTAACGCATGTACGGAAGTCTCACAACGGAGTAAACCTGGGAACAGAAAATATTAATACAGTCATGAGAGAAAATACATCTACAGAACTGCACTATGTTTATTAAAATCATCCACGGTACCAGTGGGCCTGTTCAGTTCAAACCCACGTTCAGTGGTCAGCTGTATCTTTAAAAATTGGCTAGTTTCCTCATTTTCACGAGCAATAAGTATGTTCCATAGTGAGAAGGCAGATGTGCTCCATTTAGGAATATTAGAATGCCCGCAAAGCCCAGAAGGCGAAGTAAGTGGACAGTCTCAGGACAGAGGCACAGGGGAGTCCTTCCAGAGGTCAGCAACTTCTGTCACTTCCGGTCACCGCGTCTTTTCTTCGGATGTGTAGCACCGATACCCGATGTCTTGGCCTTCTCTCCTGTCCGGCGGGGTGGGCGCTGACAGTGGAGAACTCGTCCGTGGAAGATTTAGTAAAAGTATATGTTACACTTCAAGGAAACGATCGATCCATTTAAAAAGTAGGAGTTGTTCAAAATACCTTCTCTGGCCATAGAGTAGGGCTAAACACAGAGTGAGGAGGGCATGATAACCAGTCCCAGAACTTGAATCAGCCGCCATCCTGCAGGTTCCTTTACGTTCTAGTACGTGTGGGTTCATTCCTGAAATCCCACTTCATAGCAGAGGAATGGCAAAAGTGGTCACAAAAGTGAAAGTACAAGTATATGCAGAGTCTTAAAGATTTATAAAATAGTCAAAATTAGCTACTTTCCATGAAGGTGATTGCCATGAACCGAATACTTTAAATTGCCCCTGAAGCAAAAAATAGTTGGATTTTATGGAATACATCCTGGCAGAGTCTCTTACGGACACTCAAGTTGGAGAAGCGTCAAGGAAAACTAAAGGAAAAAGCAAAAGGAACATTTATTTATAGAAATGAAGTTCTGTTTTTAGTCCATGAGCCGTTCTTCCTAAAGCTTTTAACAATTATTAAAATGATGTTGAGATTGAAGATACTTTCTTTTTTTCCTTCTTTTTTTTTTGTAAGTTTCTCTTTAGCAGTTACAGCCTCTACCTGAAGCTAGTGCTGTTCTCGCTTATTCATCCACCGGACGGGGATGTATGTGCACGTGTGTGCGCGGCTCTGTGCGTGCGTGTGTACATTCCTGCATGTGTGTCTGTGTGCTTGCACGCATGCGTGTTGCTGTATTTGTGTGTGCATGCCTGTGTGCGTGTGTGTGTGCATGCCTGCGTGTGTGTGTGCGCGCACGTGCGTGTATGTGTGTGCACGCGTTGCGCATAGTCACCAGGGCAGATAGTGAATTCAGTGGCCAGTGTGGAGGCTGCCGGCTTATGCGATTTGGCTCTAGACTTGGTGTTATCTATGGAAATGGAGGCAAGCAGCAAATTGGAGAAAGATTAGAAAATAGAAAACAACAGGACGTAGCAGTTTACGTAGTAAGGTTGTTGAAAGAGGAAGGAGAATCAAACCCTGTTTGCACTTGGGGGACGTGGTTTCGTCAGCGTCGGGACAGGTTAGGCCATGCTCTAGAGGACAGAACACGTGAGCTCTGGGGCGTGCTACGTGTGATGAAGACACAAGGGAGCAGTAGCACTGAGTTAAAGGTGGCCTCCCAGTGCGGGCTCTGGTCCAGTCACTCGCTGTGAGGGCCATGTGCACGCGCTGCAGGCCAGAACCAGTGACCTCGAGCGGGGTCTTGGCCCCTTTGTTTCTTGTACCCTGTTGGCCATGTAGGCGTATCCGGGTCTGTCCCCGGGGAGGGCCCTTCCAAGGGTCTCCCCTAGGCCAGGCGCCATCCCTCCACCAGGCTCACTGTACGGCACACACCCCTGGCCTGGCAGGCTGGCCCCGGCGGGCCCCCAGCGCCCGGCCCCACGGCACGGAGCGGTGCTGTCGATGGGGGTCTCTCGTGCCTCGACCAGGGTGCCGGGCGGGGACAGGTCTTCTTCCAGCAAAGAAGAACTGCCGTGATTAACCCGCAGCCCGATGTTAAGGGTCACTCGTGATGTCCGTGCGGTCGGGGCGTTTAGAAGATTGTTTGCAGACACTGCGGTTTCAGAGCCTCTAACAAGGCAATCTGGGAATGGCCTGTGGTGTGTTTCATTTCCCTACAAACTTTACATGGACGTCTAACTCTATTATGTGTAACCTTTACTTGACAGATTGTCGAAGCCAAATTCTAGGATTTTGCAAGAGGAAGCTTAGCAAAACGGCCTTCTAGCTTATTGAGAGTGAATGACATATTCTGTATTTCAGAAGCTACTCCGAGTTTCTAACTGTGTTTTTCCCCTTCCTTCTCCTTTTCCCAGATGAATCGGCTCCTAAGGAAGTCAGCAGGGTAAGTAATGCGAGTGTCGTTCCTGCTACCGCAGCGTAGGAAATAAACACTCCCGTACGCTTCCTCCGTGCTCCGACACGTTCAGGTTCTAGAAAACACACGACGAACACTGCGTGTCCCCTCCGGAGCATCGCTCGCTAGCGCTGTAAACCGGTGGCCCCCAAGCCACGCACAGCTAACAGCTGCGTCTTGTCTGGCCTGCACGTGCTTATGGGGTTTCCTGAATGAGCTGTCCGCATTAGACGTGGAGAGACTGGCTTTCCGGCTTCTCCTGAGAAACGGCAAGAGAAGCCAACACCGACCACCCCAGCGTTCCCAGCGTGGCAGCGGGCTGCTCCTGCCCAGGAGTGGGGGGCCCCTCCGCACACTCCCCGCACCGAGGCCTTACCCGTGCCGGTCCCTGCCCGGCCCCCGCCTTGGAGTTCATGCACCTTCTTTTTGGGAGAACAGAAGGTGACCACTTGTGTATTCGAGACATGACATTCCTCAGTGCTGTTAGTAACATTAAATACGCCATTTTCATGTCCAAGAGAAATTACTTAGCATGAACTCAAAGAGACTTAGCAGACTTAAAAGCTTATGGGGCATGAGTACCGAGAGCACTTAGCATACTGTGCTTGGTACCACAGAGCCAGAATGAATTACACATAAAAATATTTTAATTATATATTCCGTCTACAATAAAGATATTAAACACACAATGAGTAGTGAAAATAATGCATTCGAATTGCATCGGATACAAACTTTAGGTGAGACATCGCGATTATGACATACACACTGAAGTGTCGCTCACAGGATCACATACACAGACACATTCCTTTACTGCTGGAAATCTGGAGAAAGGGAACTCTGAGAAAACCGGGCCGTTGCCGGAGACGGGGCGCCACCCCCTCCGTCCACAGCAGCCTCTGCAGGTTGTCCCAGTGGGAAGGTCCCAGTCTGCGAGCCTCCAGGTGTGTCCGGGGCCCGAAGGGTCGGCCTGGAGGGTTTTCAGCCCCCGGGAGTAGCGATGCTTGATGGTAAAGACGGGGTTCTGACGAGCGAGTGCGGGCCGGGTCGGAAGCCGTCAGGGCGTCAATGTCGGGCCGCGTCTCTGAGGCAGCACCGTGCGCTTGGTAAATCTGGGGCCCTCCGAAGAAGTCTGCGGTTTATTCGTCAACGGTCCTTTCCGGTTTTTAACCCAGACCGTAAGGAATGCCTGACCTCAGGTGAACATTTACAATTCTGAAGACGTTTTAGTTGTTGTTTGAGGGAGGTGGGAAAGGCGTGCCCCAAAGAGACGGTGGTTGTAGCCGATGCGTGTTTTCCCCACGTTCTGCTGCCTCCGACTGCCAGAAGGGCCTTCCTGACCTCGCTTAGGGTGTTGGCCCTGGTCCCTTGTCTCCACAACACTCTGTCTTCGCCTCCAGTGTCCCCAGACACGAAAACTTTCTGCCGTGGTGCTAGAACCGGTTTTGCAATGGCATCCCACTCCTTTAAATACGAACCAGGTTATTTTGGGTAGAACAGTTGTATAGACGAAGAGTGGGCTTTTTTTACCGAATACGTTTCTGTGTATTTTAGTTACACAAAATGCGGCCGCGAGACACCTCGGGTCCGATAATGACGGTGTCACATCATCCTCAGCAGGCCACCGCCTCCTTTCGGGGCAAAGAGAGAAGAGGCTGTGTGTTCAGACAGCACCACGTTCTCTTTTTAAAGCCATTAGAAATGACAAAACTGTACATAGACGTTATTCTTTGCTAATATTTTTTAAAAGTTTCTCTTATTTTCTGCTCAGATTTGAGAAAGTAGATCTGCAGTTGAGAAATACTAAATATACGAGCTGATCGTCTAGAATACAGCAGTTGCCAAGGTCTTAAATTTTTTTTTTTCTGAACATAACCTGTATCATCAAGGTTTCTTTCTTTTTTTTTTAATGTTTATTTATTTTTGAGACAGAGAGAGACAGAGCATGAGTGGGGGAGGGGCAGAGAGTGAGGGAAACACAGAATCCGAAGCAGGCTCCAGGCTCTGAGCTGTCAGCACAGAGCCTGACGCGGGGCTTAAACTCACCGACCGCGAGATCATGACCCGAGCCCAACTGAGCCCCCCAGGCGCCCCCATCAAGGTTTCTGACCGTTACTCAGAGTGTGGTTTCTGTAAGAGTGCACCATTGTTTTAAATTAAAATTAAGGTTTAGAAACCCGCTGGGACCTTGTGGTAGATGGTGACGCCACAGGGCTTCTGTTTGGGAACATGTCGTCAGAAGTCCTGTTCTTTACAAGGGTGATTGTTCCACACACAGGCAGTTCTGATTTTGTGGGTACTTTCTCACTCAGGGCCAGACAGCCTCTCCTTAATGGTCGTCTGTTGGTATAGATTTTTTTCCCCTATTAGTGTGGTTTTGACTTTTGTAGCGCTCGGAAACACAGAAGCCATCACCATCCTCTGCCAGAGCATCTTTGAGTAGACGGCTTGGTTCTCTCTTTTCCTGTGAGACTTACTCGTAAAACATCGTCTCAGAATGCCTCCTTAGCGTCAGGCTGACGTTCTGTGGACAAAGGGTACGCTCTCAATACATGTTTAGACGGTGGCAGCCGTGACTTGACATTACAGACCCACTGTGGCCAGACGCTGAGACGGTGAGGTAGGACAGACAGCTCCTTGGAAACGGTGTTTTACGGGAGAGTTCACTTTCTAAAGAAACCGCACGACTTTTCTGGTTGCTAATCTTTTGATAAACCACGATTCTTTACATGAAGTCAAATCAGTTAAGTCTTAAACCCTTCCCTTCGCTCTTCCTCTTTCTCTCCTTCGTTCCTCTCGCTGTCTTCCTCCTTACCTGCCATTCAGTCGACAGCTCTTAATTGAGCCTTGATGTGCCCAGCATTGTCCCAGGTGCGGACCCCAGCGATCTGGTTCTCGTCCTAGGCCAAGGGGTGTGCGTTTGATCTGCACACGGGAGGCGTGCCGAGCGCCGTGACGACTGCACGGGAGAGCGCCGCCGAGTACGGTGACAGAGGCTGGTGGCGGGTGCGGAGTGCCCTTGCTGGCTTCTCGTAGACAGAGGGGAGTCGGCAAGTTTGTTTGATATGTTGACACTTGAGCAGAGACCCAGAGACCGGAGGGAATAAGAAAACCAGAAGGAGGAGACAAAGGCCTAGCAAGTAGGCCGGCGTGACCGGAGCAGACCCCAGTGCTGGGGGCAGCGGGGAATGGGGTTGGAGTGGAAGGGGGTTCAGGCCTGGGAACTCACTGCATAGGCTATGGGTGGAATTCTGAGAACAATTGGAAACCACTGGGTCATGGTATAACTTTAAAAAAAAATTTTTTTTTAAATATTTGTTTATTTTTGAGAGAGAGAGACAGAGCACAAGCAGGGATAGGGCAGGGAGAGAGGGAGACACTGAATCTGAAGCAGGCTCCAGGCCCTGAGCTGTCAGCACAGAGCCCGACGTGGGGCTCGATGTCACAGACCATGACCTGAGCCAAAGTCGGGCGCCTGACTGACTGAGCCACCCAGGCGCCCCTGGGTCACAGTCTAACTTAAACGTTATGCTGAGAGTATACACAGGATGGAGAGCGTGGCTCGGGGGGCCTGCCGCCAGTCCAGCGAGCGCGGGCAGGGGCTGGTGATGGCCGGAGCGAGGGCTTTAACCGTGGAGTGTGAGTGGAAGTCGGGCGGGCTGGGGAGCAAGAGCTCTCAGGCTTTGCTCACGGGTGGTCTGTGGTGTGGAAGAAAGAAGACGGGGCTCAGGAGCGGCTCCCGGCTCGTTGGGGGTGAGCGCCTAGTGGAATAAAGTGCTCTTACCGCTGTAGGGGGACAGCAGGACGAGCGTCGGGGAGCGAGGCTGGAGAGGCTGCACTTCTCAGGCACCACACGGCACACAGCTAGAAAGAAGCTGCTTCTGCCGTCCAGCCAGGGGGAAAGGTCGTGGCTGGAGACGTAGATGTCCCTGGGGATTCGCGTCCGGAGACGGTGCCGGGCGACGAAGCGACATCACGAGGGAGCTTGTCTTTGGAGAGAGAGGGTCTGAGCACTGAAGTCTGGACACTCCAGGCGTTTCGTGGAGAGGACGTGGACAACATCGCAAAGGAGACCAAGAAGGAAAAGTCAGTAAAGTGAAGACAACCAAGGGGAGTTTTTTGTCACAGACTGAAAAAATAAATTTAACTGGAAGACCGTACATTTATTGAAGCTCCATTTTTATCTGGTTTTCAGCCATCCCAGCGCTCTGAGGAGAGCCTCAGCCTTCCCCCCTGCTACCTTACATTCTCTGTTTCTCTGTTTCGAAGCTACAAATTTGAGTCATTTGTGTAGTTGTTTTCCTCTGCCCCTTTTTCAGTTTATTAAATAAATAGGACAGTGCCGCGTGTGGGGGTCTCACCCACAAGACGGAGGTGAGACACGGCGTCAAACGCCCCGCCAAAGTCCGCGCATCCTGACCAGCCAGCTGTGACCTTCTGGTCACACGTTGTCACTCACCGGCCACATGGAGACTGATCCCCACTCCGCCGGGCTCATCAGGGAAGAAACCAGACAGAACGTCCTCCCGTCTCCGTGTTTCCATCAGTGCGGGGCGGAGTCGGGAAACAAAGTACCTAACGTGTGCCCTGGGCCCCGTGGTAACGGACGCTGTGCAGACAGAACCGGGGTACGGCATCGGGCCGGGTGCATGTGCACGTGCAGCCAGGCGTGGCTCACGAGGGCAGTAACTGAGGACGGCAGAAGAGACACAAAGCAGGAACCTTGCGGGGTATGGGGGGCAGACAGGGAGGAGCCTTCCAGGCAGACGGCACAGCAGGTGCAGCGGCCTGAGACGGAGGCCGCCTGCCGTGTGCAGGGCAGGGAGGCCGTGGGGCTGGAGCTGAGTGCAGGAACGCCCGGGTCACAGGCCGCGCGAAGCTCCTCGGGAGGGATGTGCCGTCAGCCACGTCCGCCATTAGTTTCCATCTGATCAGCACCATTCATCTTTTCTTGTGTTATTACTCTTGCTGCTATTGAAGTGGTTCCAGCTTATGAGTCAAAACACGGATGACAAGGGAAGGGAGAGAAAGTATCACGAGGCGTAGTTGGCTGCTGAGTCGCTAGGACGTAGCGGATCCTAGCTCGCTCTGGAATTCTCGGATATCCTTTGTCCCTCCAAATGCGGTAGATGTGAGCCCTCATATCCTGATTTTTTTTTCCTTGTCAATGTTGCTATTTTCTCTTCTGAATATTTAGCAAACTGCCATTCGCTGCTGGAATGCATCACTTTTACTAGGTTGTACGTAA
The DNA here is from genome assembly GCA_004024585.1 of Paradoxurus hermaphroditus. Lineage (NCBI taxonomy): Eukaryota > Metazoa > Chordata > Mammalia > Carnivora > Viverridae > Paradoxurus > Paradoxurus hermaphroditus. Next base: position 1,621 of record PITB01000383.1, on the reverse strand, counting down.
ATGTTTTAGCTTCTGTTAACTCAGCCTGGCACGCCGTGAGCTTCCTCGGTCCGTTCCACGAGTCCTGCTCGAGCTCCGCGTGTCTCGTGAGCTGCTTCCTTGGCTCACTGGTGCTGTCCTTTTTATTTCGTCCTCTCCGAGAGCACCAAATATCCAGTCGTCCTCTTCTCCCGTGCTCCTAGTGTGTCCCAGAAGAGCCACTCAGACCTCCTCCCTGCGTCGGCGACACGGAGCGTGATTCGGCAGCGTGGTTCTGCTCCGCGCTGTTGCCGTCTCTGCGTAAGTTTGCAACGGTGCTTCTTCGTTAAAGTTACTTCTGTATTTTGGTTCTTTCTCTTCATTTCAGTGTGCCTTTTGACATCATCAATAAATTCTTACTAATTCTTTAATTTTGTGAAAGCAAATGCTTTCCTCCAATTCATTTTGCACACAGTCTCCCTTTCACAGCACCTAAAATGTGCTTTATCCTGGGTACACTAGTATGATACCAACACCTCGTGTATTGTTGGTAGTCTTTCTTCCTTTCTAATACTGTTATATCTTAAAAGGTCATTTGGTGGCTTCTTTGTTTTTATGTTTGTTTATCCTAGAATGATGTTAGGTTTGGTGTTCGTAGGTAGAACCTCCTTGTCTCTGCACACCGTACGTTTCTCCTGTCTGACACGGTGCTGGGAGGTCAGCTAGTGAGGGTCAGCGACACCGATTCAGTAGGAGGTGACCCAGGAGAACAGTGAGCAGACGGGGGTGGACGTCCCCACAGGAGAAGTTTTATCTCCGTCGCTTGTCTGCAGGCGAACCGAAGCAGACCGCTGTGCTGCAGTCGAGATTTCTCTGCAGCGTTTCCATTTTAGCCTGGCCCGGGAAACAGTGCGACGACATCCTACCCAGCGGTTTTGTAAAACCTGGAGAGTGCCCGGTTCTGTTAGTGAATCCAGGTTTCCTTGGGTTTCTGCTCAGGGTATTTCTAAGTTCAGGGCCGTGCTGCCTGAGCAGAGGGAGCCCACTGCCGCCGCTCCCAACCTGCAGGTGGCATCCCGTGTCATTAATTTCCCCAGAGCATTTGTTGTTAACTTCACGCAACGGTGTCCTTCCTTGGGACGGGGAATTTTAAGTCAGCCCTTGGTGACTGTTTTCGATTTGGTTTCACTGGTCTAGTGTCACCTTGAAGCTAGTGGCATGAGGCTACTGTAGTTGCCCAGTTTCTCTGTTTTTGTCTTTAGTTCTTAACAAAGGCAGAGGGGAAAGCTTATAATAGAATCACAACTTTTAAACAATTGCTTTTCCCGCATGTTTCTAAAGTATCTGTTACTGTATTTATTAAGAATTTCTGCAATCATGTGCTTAATACCCACAGTCGTACGTTGCACAGCTTAATTTTGCACGATGTGATCGTCAGCTCTAGTACAGGAAGCAGTGTGATCAGGAGGGCAGGAAGGGTTCCAGTCTGGGCAGAAAGGTCAACAGTTACTCTCTCAGAGGAGTTTAGGAAGAGAGAGGGTTTGCTGGTGATAGAAGGGAGTTCAGGGCTCAGCAGGGGACTTCTGTCAGCAGGGAGGGAGGAGAGGAGGGGGGAGGATCAGGAGCTAAGTGGAGTAGCATGGGATGGGGGATGGGCGTTCAG